>OZ020616.1:16411118-17011118 GCA_963971575.1 Liopterus haemorrhoidalis | reverse complement strand
CCATGCGAAATTCTATTTGCGAGCCGCTTTTAGTAATAAAAGTACTATCAAGAAGAACAGAAGTGTTATAGTTTTATAAATAAATAAAATTTAATATGCATTAAATTTTATTGTAAAACTAAATTTTAAAACTATTCCTAATATAGACCCAATATGAAAGAAAACAATAATAAAATGGTAATGGTAATAGAAAATTCTTGCTACCACCCATCAATTTGCCAAACATTTTGATACATTATTGGAAGAATTTAATACCAGATTTGAAGACTTCTACGAATTGGAGGCATTTTTAATATTTTTTATTAGTCCTTTTTCTGAAAGAGAGGATGATGTGACTAATAAAATCGCAACATATTTCGGTATTTCCAATGAGGAGGACTTAGAATTGGAAGTTATAAATATAACAAATGACATTGAAATCACATCGTAACAAAAAAAAATCTGGAACTTGGTGAATGGGAATAGCTACTCATTGTTGAGAAAATGTGCTCTAAAATTGAAGTCTCTCTGCACGTCGACATATGTTTGTGAATATGTCGGTCTAATATGAAATACTTAAAATCAAAATAGCGAACAGGCCTCACTGACGCTCATTTGGACCAGTGCCTGAGAACTGGAAATTCTACTTATGTCCTACATTACAACGAATTGGCCGCAAATTTTCATTATCAAATATCGCATTAATTATCACTTTGATATTATGTATTTTTTTTATGAAAATTAAAATTTTAAATTGCATTAATATTTTTATGTTTAAATTTTACCCCCCCCCCTTGTCCAACGGTGCCCGCCGAACTCCCGCATTTCTGAAATATGCCCACTTAGTAAAAAAGGTTGCCGCCCCCTGGTGTAGAGTGTCAATCCAAATTTGGCTCACATTGGTTTTAGATTCACAACTTTACGATTGTAAACCATTTTTTTATTTTTTAAAAATTTTGTTAATTAAAGGTACATCAACATCTTGGGTTATTAGTACCCGGTATTGTATTTTATAAGATATTGTTGATTATATTTCATTGTGTGGGTATTATGGATACCACCAACATGGTGGTAGTCTATATTTGTCTGTATAGATTTGTGTCTGTTAGAAATTTATGTAGGATTTTTTTGTTATTGTCGTTAAGTGTGTCTTGTAGGGTGTCAAGTATTTGGTGTGTCTGTCTTATTGTGTCATATTTGGTGCATTCTGTAATAAGGTGTTGTACTGTAATGATTGTGTTGCAGTCATTACACAATGGGGGATCTTCTTTTTTCATTTTGTAGCTGTGTTTTATAAACCCCCCATACACTATGAGGCATGCATCGATTCACGGCATCGATTCCGAGGCATCATGAACCAGGCATCGCTGACTGTTGGACACACACTACTGATGCATGCCTCGATGCAAAACATTGATACGACGGTAGAACACAGCTTTGTTTAGTATACAGCTCAACGTTTGTTTCATTGCCACCTGTTTAGAATACAGTATAAACATGAATAGTGATTTACCATTGCCAGTGATAATTGCCTTAATTGGTGTGTCACTTAAAAAATCAAAGAAGCCAAAAAGAAAGTGGTGTAAAAATTGGCTTAAGGATAAAAATGTAAATTCTAATTGCTGGTTGTTGAGTGAATTAAGAATAAATGAACCAAAAGATTATTACAATTATTTAAGAATGGATGACCGTCATTTTCAATACCTATTAAATAAAATTCTCCCAAGAATTGAAAAGCAAGATACACCCTTGAGGCCGGCAGTTAGTGCAAAACAAAGATTATCCGCAACTTTGAGATTCTTGGCATAGCTATGAAGACCTGAAATTTTCTACAGCAATAATTTAGCCAGTAGTTTCATCAGAGCATCATTTCTTAAATTTTTATTTGTATAGTTGGAACATTTATTGTTCCACATACATTCATGTAATCGGTACATGTTGATAAACGTTTCCCAAAAAACCGCATTGTCCTTATCATTTATTGTATGGTTATAATTTATATATTTATAGGTTATATAAGCTTGACACTATCCCTGCTGTAGCAAAAGAACAACTAAAATTGTAAACAAACATTGATGCAAGCCTACACACGTTGAAACATGCAGTCGGCATCAGTGATGCGGCATCGCGGCTCTCCGACAGTGTCATAATGCCGATGCGTGCATCGATTCATGATATCAGTGATGAGGAATTGCAGAGGCCGCCGTACACACAATGATGATTGCATCGCGTCACTCGTGCCTCGATGCTTGCATCGCTGCCTGCATCATAGTGTATGGGGGGTTTTCTTGTGTGTCCAATAGGGGATACGCATAAAATTTGTATTTCCTTAAAACTACATTATTTTGATATGTTAATGTTAGTTATGTCACCTAACAAAACAAAAATCACATTTTAATTAACATTATAGCCAAATTTTTTAATTAAAATATTGTAAATTTGAAATATTCCGAGCACGGGGCGAAGGTTGCCGAGTAGAAACGACTGAGTATGACGTCAAACGATAGGGTTTTCACATCACAGATACAGACAGCTACAACATAATCTTCACACGTGTGTGTATTGTATTGTTCGAGAGTTTTGTATTTGTTTTTAAACAATTTTTCACGTATTTACTATTAAAATGGCAGATAAAGATTTTGTTAGGGCTCAGAGTGATAATTTACCCAACATTGATGCATTTATGCACACAACATAAAGTTTACTTTTTTCTGAAATATCGGTTTTATTTCCCCTCATAGTTTTCAGCCACAAATTTCGCCTTTTCTGTTGTTTTTCGCCATTAGGTAATGATATAAATAGTTTTTTTGGATTTCTAGTTGAACTAATTGTGCACATCGGTACTGAACAATATTTTCGATAATGATTCGAAGTATTGGGGCCTGGATATTCCATATTTTAATATAAAATTTAATTCGGTAAACATGTATAAATTGTTTTTATAGAATTAAACTTTATTTTAATTAAAATCACTCTCCTTTACATAACCTATAAAAGTTACACAAACAAATAATTCACAACAGACTATGTTCGCTGCATAAACAACCGTTCGCTGGATTGGCTAGTAGTCTCATGCGTCAGTTAGAAAGGATTATGACGTCACACGTCGTTTTCGCGCGCTACATACATTTTTGATTTTTTAAAGCCTTCAAATTAAAAAAAAAAAAATTAAAAACTGTTTTTTATGTTTATATACAACAAGAGGAATATAATAAAAAAATAAAAAAAAATCATGCCTATCCCCTATTAGTAGTTTGGTAGTGGAAGTTTGCTCTCTTCTTGTTCCCAAGAATGGCCATTTCTTCGTGTCGGATTTTATTGTTCTTAGTTTGTTAAGTTGTGTTTTTTTTTTAAAAAACCATTTTACGAAACAAAATAAAGTATTTAAAATATTCTACAAACCTTTTGCCATTTAACTGCTTGTCTCTTGGGTCCAATTTCACAATTCAATATTTCTGTAATTGTTTGCCAATGCTGTTTATTTGTTTCCTTGGTGTTTACCCCGGAGCATTTGCCAAGTGCAAAATCCATATTTTTTTCCATATAACTCAACATTTTTTTATACTGCTGGACACTAGTTCTTTTACCTTTACTTGCCACTAAAATATTTTTCATTATAAATAATCCAAAGGACTTCCTTCATTAGCGGTATAAATATGAAATGTGTACATTTTCTGGTTCTGGCTCAGTATAATTATAACATGGTCGACGATGTTTCGAGATTTAAAAAAAAATAAATAAAATAATTGCGAGCCTCTAGATAACAAGTCTTTCATTCAACTGGTAAATATTTCATAGCAGTGTTTCTCAACCGGTGGACTCCTGGTGGTGCTTAGCAAAATTTTTTTGGTTCGTGAAAGACTTGTAAATTATTAATTTTGAAATTTTTTCTTGATCTTTTGTCCATTTTCTGTGATTTTTGTTCATTTTTCATTGATTTTTAGGGTTTTGTAAGTATGACAAAAAGGCCCCTATTACTGTCATTTTGTCGTCTGTCTGTTCGGTAAATATTGTAGCCAAACGGGTAAACCCAGAGAGTTGAAATTTGGCATGCTTATACAACTCTTTGACCCGCACATATAAAAAATACTAAAACATCTAAAACATATCCCACTAAAAATATAAAAAAATATGTGCTCATCGAAAAAAAAAATATATTTTTAAAAAATTTTGAGTAGGGTATCAAATAACGGCTCTTAGTACGTGGATTAACGATCAAAATTTTATTTTTGCAAAATAAATTATTTTGTAGCGATTTTTGTCAAAATCGTGCAAAAAAATTTTTGTCCCACACCCTGTAGCTCAGATGGTTTAAACTAAAAATCTGAAAAAAATTGTCCAAATACATTGGTGTGAACCGGAATAGTACAACAAGAATTTTTGATCAGATTATGTTTTCGGAAAATAACGCATTTTTTATGTTTTTTGGTTGACGATGCACAAAAGTTATACTTATATAACACGTTATATTGTAAAAGGCAGTGTTGTAATAGATACATTTGAAAATATATCTAGATACAGATACAGATACTTGAGGAAAAATGTATCTAGATGCAGATACAGATACAAATTTTAAAAAGTATCTAGATACTTCAAGATACTTTTAAGATACTTTCGGAAAAATGAAAACACCACAAAAAAAAGAAATAACTAGAGCAAGGAATATATTTGTTCACAATAAAAAATAAGTTATGCACTATTATTACTCTTAAAATAAACACAAATAGCCTTTGAAGCTGTGTGTCAGAAATATTAACTAACTATATACCTATGTAATCTTTAAAAAAATCACTTTTTTATTCCAATTTCAGCGGATATCTCGAATATTTTTTGTTCGCTAATAAATTACTGATTATTAAATGAGTATTTAGGATGACACAAATAAAACAACAATTTTATTTATTATATTTTTCATTATTTAATTCACATTTATAAAATTAATTCTTATTCTTAGATTAGATAATTACTTTATGGTTGTTTTACTTAACCGTTGTTAATAAAATTATTTAATTTTTTTTTATTTATTATTTTTTTAAATTTATTCAGAGCTGGAAATACAATTACACTTTATTAAAATTTTATAGATAAAAATAAATTAAATAAATAAATAAATTATTAGTTTGAGAATTATGATAAAATACAAGTTCTATATATAATTAATTAAATTTTGGAAAACATCCTTTTATTTTTTTTTCTTTTCTTTTAAATAAAAAATAAAAAAAATAAAAAATAAAAGAATGTTTTCCAAAATTTAATTAATTACATATAATTACATTAACTTGTATTTTATCATAATTCTCCACCAAGCAAGAAAGAGTTTACTGGTCGCTGATTGGTTAATTTAAGCTTAAAATTCA
The DNA here is from genome assembly GCA_963971575.1 of Liopterus haemorrhoidalis. Taxonomy (NCBI): domain Eukaryota; kingdom Metazoa; phylum Arthropoda; class Insecta; order Coleoptera; family Dytiscidae; genus Liopterus; species Liopterus haemorrhoidalis. Next base: position 17,005,782 of record OZ020616.1, on the reverse strand, counting down.
AATACCTGAATGATGCTAAATGTATTACCAACTTGAAAAATCGTAAGGATATATTTTGTAAAAGGACCTTGAAAAAGACAAAATAGGAAAGTATCTGAAAAAAGTACCTGAAATACAGATGCTTAGATACTGATTTAAATATGTAGATACAGATACAGATACATATTTTAAAATGTACCTAGATACAGTAACTAGGTACTTGCACAGTATCTAGTTAGGATACAGTAAATACTAGTTAGGATACTGTAAATAGGTACTTGCACAGTATCTAGTTACTGTATCTAGATACAAATACCTAGATACATTACAACACTGGTAAAAGGTATCGTGGTCTAGTAACGTAGCCATTATATATTTTGTCAGGATTAAAAATCATGATAATTAACTTATCTCGAAAATAGAATAAAATATTGTAAAAAATAACAAGAATAAATGGGTAACTTATAATAATTAAAATATAATGTTGCTAAAATATGTCACAAAATATTTGTCCCCCACCCTATTTCCCAGAGGGGTTGGTCTAAAAATCTGATAAAATTCTCAATAATGTTCACTTTCAAGTCTCAAAGTACAGTCTCTAGAAGAATACACGTGGTTTATTCTTTCAAAAGTTATCGAAATTTATAATTTGTAATAAAGTCTGTTCCTTTGGTTTAGACCAGCGGTTCTTAAACTGTGGTCCGCGGACTCTTGGGGGTCCGCGAAAAAATTTTGACTTTAACTTTACATCCCCCAACTTTTCGCTTTTATTCAAATAACTCATTTAATAAAAATCCTACATGGTCAAAACTTTTTGTATTTGTTGTTACCTAACTAGTTATTAACATAACTAAACAATAATTAGTAAAAATTTTATTATTTTTATTCAACTGCAAATTATTTACAGAAAACATATTATAATAAGATCTATTTTGACCAATATTTGACCAAGAAATGTTTGTATGTTTTAAACGTATTATAATTTGTAACTTTTTTAATTCTACTACTATATTTATTCATTTTATGTTTTTTATTCTATATGCTAATAAAAATGTTCATCTTTTTAAATGCGCAAGACCATTTATTAAAATAACCAGCGATATATTTTTACCAATATTTATTATAACGTAGTGCCTATGAGATTATTGAGACAGAAATTAAGTCTCAAGAACGACGTAAAATGACTAGGGTTGGGATGGGGTCCGCAAAAAGAAATGTTGTTCAAGAGGGGGTCCTCGGACTACATACATTTAAGAACCCCTGGTTTATACGGAACTAGATTTTTAATTACTTTTACCGATTCTAGTTACTTTACCGATTTATTGAAGCATTTGATCATTTTGTTCAGGAAAAGCCAACTTCAATATATAAAACAGGTGGCGAAGGGAAACCTACGCTAGACTTGCCCTCACATAAAAAAAAAAAAAAAATTAAATTAAAAAAAATAAAATATTTAGATAAATCTTCAAAAATACATCAAATTATGTTCTATACAAATTTTTGTGCAAGGCTTGCTTTACTAGTTACGAATTAATTATCATGACCATGGAAACGTTACATGAAAAAATTGAGACTTGGAAAAATTTTAAATAAATTTACAAACATTTTTAAATTTTTTTGTAAATTTATTTAAAATAAAAGCCTAAAGAGACTTGGAAAAATTTTAAATAAATTTACAAAAAATTTTAAAAATTTTTCATTTTATCAAAAAACGTCTCAAATAAAAGTTATTAGTAATTGCATTTATAGTAACTTTTGTTCTATAAATTTTTTCTAAATATTTTTCTGTTGCTAAATATTCGCAAAAATCTTAAAATCGACACGAGTAAACTCCCATTTCTAGTCAACCGATTTTCATAAAAAACAATAGGGTTCTTCCCATTTAATAGGAGAATTTTTTAGTACCAGAACGAATTCTCTAAGTTGAACCGTTCTTGAGTTATCGTGTATACACACAGACAGACACAGACACACACACACACACACACATACGGACGGCACTTCGAAAATAGGTTTTTTGGAGTCCCTGGACCATGAAACGTAGTCATCAGTCAAAATCTCGACATCGAAAATTTTCGCGATTACAATACTTGCCCCTTATATATTAAGGTCGGGCAAGTAAAAATAGCTAATGACAACTTACAAAAATAAAAATTCCGGTTAGTTCCGCCTAATCGTTTGGAATAGACTGTATGTGCCCACAATTTGTTATCACATATAATACTAAATACCTTAAATGTATGAAAAACTGCAAAACCCTAATATGTATGAAAAATCACACTTCACATCAATTTTTAAACATGTATTTTAAAGGGTAAATTGAAATTATCTGCTTGAGCGATCAATTTACTCGATAGCAGTACTTGTTTGGTCCGTTGTAATTATTTGGTCCGCTGTTGCGTACAGATTGTCTGCTAACTTTACGGCGGTTATTTTATACACATGCAATATACGATAAAGTTATAATATTTTACTTACTATTTACATTCACTTCAAACAAATTATATCTTTTTATTTAAGATTTTTAGAGGTTAGAATACAAGTTACGTCAGTACTTTCGTGGAATTCTGAATTCTGTTGGCGCTGTGTCACGCCGACGTTAAATAATGCTCACCATAGTTACGATCGAACGTGAAATCAACGTGACCTGTCGGGCGTTAATTCGCACTAGCCAGAGGCGGACTGGCCATTAAATTTACCGGGAGCAGATTTTTTATTGTTTAATCAAAATCACCAAATTAGACAAATTACAAGCACGTACTACCAAGATATCAACAGAAAAAATAAATTTGGCACATCCGCTACAGAGAATACGGTAACCAGACAACTGGGGCCGTAAGACAATTCGGGCCGTTCACAATTGGGGCTTTTCACAACTGGGGCCATTAACAACTGGGGCGATGGACAATTCGGGCCGTACACAATTGGGGCTTTTCACAACTGAGACGATGGACAATTCGGGCCATAACTATAAGAGCTAGAGTCTTATTTTGTTTAAAATAAAAAATAATTATTTTACAAGTTCTCATAAATTAAATTGCGTGTTCTTTTGAAAAAAAATATTTTAATGGTTTGATTAAGTACATTTTGATGGGAATTAGAATAAATAAAAAAATTGTATTTTAAGGGTTGGTTTAAGTAAATTTTCGTGTTCATTTGATTAAAAAGAAATTGTATTTTAAAGGTTAAATTAAGTAAAATTTAGTACTCTTTGACTATGTAAATAAAAAATGTATTTTAAGGGTTGGCTTAAGTAAATATATTTAAGTGTTCTTTTGAATAAATAAATAAAAACTTTTGAGTAACTAAATTTAATTAATATGAGTCAACTACGAGAAAATCAGTTATTTTTTGTTTGACTATTTGATTTTCCTAGTTTTTACCGACCGTCAACATATATAAGGGAGGTATTGTGATCATACCGATTTTGACATTTCGAGATTTCGATGGATCTCCACGAATTGAGGTCCCTACATAACGTTTTGACTATTTTTAGCATGATGTCTGTCGGTCTGTCTGTCCGTCTGTCTGTCTGTCCGTCTGTCTGTCTGTCCGTCTGTCCGTCTGTGTACACGTGCAGAGCAAATTAGGCTGAAAGGATTTTTATGAAACTGCATATTTAAGCTTTTGACATCAATGACACGAGTTGATCAACTTTTGGTAAAAATCGGTTGACTAGAAATGGGAGTTTACTCGTGTCGATTTTAAGATTTTTGCGAATATTTAGCAAAAAAAAAAAATATTTCTAAAAAGATTATTGAACAAAAGTTACTATAATTGCAATAACTAATAACTTTTATTTGAGACGTTTTTTGATAAAACGAAAAATTTCGACAACTTTTTGTAAAATTTTTTAAAATATTTCCAAGTCTCAATTTTTTCATACTTTTATGTAACGTTTCCATGGTCATGACAAATAATATCTCTGTTAGAAAATATTATCAATTTTTTCATACTTTTATGTAACGTTTCCATGGTCATGACAAATAATATCTCTGTTAGAAAATATTAGGCCAAGATATTTCTACTCTGCTGCTAGAATGTATTTTATACGAGTACTTTACGATGGCGGTCGGTCCTGTGGTGGCCACAGCTGATTTTTTTATGTATGATAGTTATTTTTAAACCTTAAAATACATTTTTTATGTATTTTTTTTTATTAGTCAAAAGAGCACCAAATTTTACTTAATATAACTCTTAAAATACTATTTCTTTTTAATGAAATGATCACGAAAATTTTCTTAAGCCAACCCTTAAAATACAGTTTTTTTCTAATTCCCACCAAAATGTACTTAATCGAACCACTAAAATATTATATTACAAAACAGAAATTTAGAAAAAAACTACTTTTTTTACTGTGCGGCACTTTAGACTTCTAGAACGACGAACGAAATTTTTGTCATTGATTTCACTTTTGCACTAGGTTACAGATATTAGAATTTCATGTTTTTGCACTCTAGTATTGTAGAATTCATTATTACGGGTCATTTAAGTGGACATTCACGCGTATAACCTCTCTGATTGCTGAGTTATGACTTCCAAAATGGCGCGGAATAGCGTATTTTTTGCCACGCGGGCTTATACTTGCTGACACCGTGCCAAAGTCAAGGTCGCAGTACGTCTGTCTGACAAACAAAAAACCCTGACAAATATGTGCAATAATATAAAACATTTTAGGCGGGTTTCGATCAAATATGTTGTTCAGTACACAAATACAATAAGTGGTATAGCCGTTTTTCATCTAAGTTGGCAATTCGCAGTTACATGCACAGTAGTCTCGGTAAATAATATCACACGGATCTCATTTCATGCTGGACCGTTCTACGGGTAAATACATAAAGTACAACATGTAAAGCACAGTTGAAGCGTGCAATGTTTCTATTTCTTAGTGCAGTGTTTCTCTACCTTTTCTGGCACAGGACACCCCAAAAATACGTCATTATTTTGTCTACCGCCCCCTATATTCACATATAGGGGGGGGGGGGGGTAGAAAAAGAAATAAATGAGAAAGAAAGAAAGGAGAGAAGCACGATTACGATTTTTAAGTTGGGAAAAAAAATAATGACCGAGTTTACCCAAAGAAGTGGATGGTAGCAGCGGCGTAGCCAGGATTTTTGTTCGGAGGGGGACCGGAAGACAGAAAAGACAGAATTATTCAAAATATAAATAATGTTCTTACTTAAAAAAAAAAGTTGCCTCCAAAATCCAAGTGACGAGCAAAAAAAAAGGTTCTCACCTCCAAAATCCAAGTAATGAGCAAAAAACAAAACGCCCTCACCTCCTTCCTTGGGGGGGGAGCATCCCCTCCTTGGCTGCGCCACTGGATGGTAGTATTCAAATTTATCAGAAAATTTTTCCTTTAATTTTTTAAATAGGAAAGTTGGGCATTTTTGGATAGCTTAATAGCATAACTTTTAAAAAGAAACAACTTTTACTTTTTTAAATATCTTTTCGATTGACGAAAAATTTTATTGCTTATAATGGCTGGAAAGTAAAGTATTTTTATTTACAAATGTTCAGAGTTGCTTTCCAATTTGGTCGATTCAAATAGAGTTGAGTACATCAATAAAAGTGTGCAGAAACCAATTTTCGTCTGGACGGGTCTAATTTACTTATAATAGGGGTGTTAGGTTTTTTACTCATAGCCGTAGAAGTCTTATATGAGTTAGGAGCTTCCAACGTGTTTATATAAAATATCTATATTATTAAAATACATCTACAATTTAAAATCGTATTTTTTAATACGAATTATTTGTTAGTGAAAGACGACGTAAGTAGAAAAATACATATTTGGTAATAGAACAGTAGGATAAGTTGAGGTTATGAAATTAATTTATGTTTTGATTTTAAAAACAGTGTTTTACAAAATGCAGAAGCAATTAGTGGGACGTAAAGGACAAGTGCGTCATAGCCAGAGCCGCAAAATGATTAATAATGTTATGCAGTTTATGAAGGAGGAAGTTAATCTGAAAAACTTCAAAATTCCTGTAACAAACTTCCGGGAAAGAGTGATGGCATCTCTAAGAGTACATATGACCGATATAAATTTAATAATAAATTTAATTTTACGGCAATATATATTTTTTCTTCGTCTGGTCGGCATATTTATTTATTTTGTTCATAATTAATTTGCCTTCGGTCATTTATGACTGACATATTGATATTAAACAGCATTTTATTTATACGTGCCCAGGCCCGTCGCCCCCCCCCCCCCTTAAATGTCATATGTTTATGAGTATGGATATAATTTATATCTTGCAAAATTAAGCGTATTTCTATAATATTTTCTAGCTTCGATCTTATATGACTTCGCGACCCTCCGAAGAAGCTTTGATGGCCCTCCAGGGGGCCGCGACTCCTCGGTTTAGAAACGCTGTTCTAGTGCGTTCTCTCTCCCACAGACTCAGTGAAATGAACGAGTTCGCGCAGCTCGTACGTACCCCCACCTGTCATGTTCGGTGAAACCAACTGTACTTACCTTTTGTCTTTGTGAAAATTCTTCAAATAGGTATTTTCCTTTATTTTTTTCAAATAGAAAATGTTCGGTAGGGTTTATATATATTTTTCTATATGCTATACATGTTTTCTTTTTTTTTCTAATTATAAATATAAGCTATTCCAAACCTATAAGTTGTAAGTTGTCACGAGCTCACTTTTTCTTGATTAAAGACAGCTTTTGCTAAACAAAATATCAAAAAACCTCATTTAACCGATAAAAATTACTAGTTGTCAAAATCTAGTTCCGCCTAAACCAAAGAAACAGGCTATTTACACATATTTTTGCCTACATGCATTTGTTTTTACTGCATCCTTTGATCAGAAAGTCACGCCACGCCACTGGTAGAATACCAAAAGTGCTATTTAATGAAGACTAATGTAATATTAATTAAATTATAACTTCGAAACTAGGGTTTTAAAGGTCAGAAAATACGTTACGGCTGTGTAGTCCATTCCACGCTTAATGCCTCATTTTCATGGTAGTGTCAAAGGCGTGACAGGGGTGAGAGGCGTGGTGTTATATTTACAAGTTCGAATTTCATGGTGGGGTTGGAGGCGTGATAAGGGCGCGTTTTCGGTTTTGACATTTGTATATAACCCAAATTTGACCTAAAAGTTTATACAAGTGTTTGGAGTAAACGGTTATTCAATTTCATTAAATATGTCGTCAAATCGAAGGAGACGTCTAGCTCTTTTCTATGCATATTTAGACTTAATGCGATATGAAGAAAATCAATGGTGGGTACGCCCCATATATAAAAACAGACGGCAACAGGGTGATTATTTTAACTTGTTGCAAGAAATGAGGCTAACAGACACAGAGAGTTATTTAAATTACATGAGAATGACACCAACCAATTCACCATTCCGAAAAAATATATCTGTTTCTATGGTTTCGACGGTGCGGCCGGCGCTACAGTTGAAATTTCTGAACTTGTAACACCGCGCTTGTAACACCGCGCCTACGATACCATGGTACGGGTTTTTTCAAAATAAAGCGATCCTATTGGTTGAACTTTTTGTTCCACACTTCCAACACCCGCATGAAAATGAGGCATAAAGGTCGGACCCCACAGTTTTTTAGAAGTTGGTTGAATGTGTACATCGAAATTCAAAAATATTCGTAAAACATCGTCACATCGCACTTTAGATGAGGCAGCAGCCAGCCAAACTCCTCTTCAACACATCTTTTCTTCCATGCGTTGTGACCCCACATTCTTCTCCGATTTCTGCGATGATTTCTTCACCAATTAACATCTTCTTCCTTTAAAGGAAGTGTGACCATCTCTAATTCATTATTTGTAAAACTTCTTAACATTTTGTCTCCATGAAACAGATGTGTGAGCTTCGAAACGAATACTGAACTGCAATTGTGAGACAGACCGCACGGCCGACACACGGATCACGTGCGGGCAAGTGGGGTCTCATATCACCCTCACCGACAGTCGGCCGACTTGCGGTGCGGGCACGGTGCGGGCGCGGTGCGGTCATGTGGGGTCCGACCTTTATCCGGAATGTTTCTTACCTTTATGAACTGCTGACCAATAAACTCAGCGTGTGGTGGGTGGTTAGGATAATCATAACAAAGGAATGGTCTGAGTAAAAATGTAAATGAAAATTGAACAAATAAAATATTTCGAAATTCAGTTATCCAGCCTAGTTTAAGTTTATTTTTATTGAACCAGACCCTGTATCTTTTCAAATATTGATGATTATGGCAACAAACCCTCAACTGCGAAAATGGCCTCAGACAGTGGCGCAGCCAAGGGAGGGGGTGACGGGCCTGGGCCCCTCCTAGGGCCAGCAGATTACATGGCGCTGCTCGGGAAGTTGAAGATAAAATTTGTTAAGCACAACCAGTGCCGCAGCCAAGGGAGGGGCTGACGGGCCAGGGCCCCTCCCAGGACCAGCAGATTACATGGCGCTGCTCGGGAAGTTGAAGATAAAATTTGTTAACCACAACCCGTGCCGCAGCCAGGGGGGGCGACGGGCCTGGGCCCCTCCGAGGACCAACAGATTACACGGCGCTGCTCGGAGAGTTGAAGATGAAATTTGTTAACCGCAACCAGTGGCGCAGCCAAGGGAGGGGCCGACGGGCCTGGGCCTCGTCCAGGACCAGCAGATTACACGGCGCTGCTCGAGGAGTTGAAGATAAAATTTGTTAGCCACAACAGTAGTTAATTTTTAAATTACTTCATTGTAAACAATATTGGCATTTTTTTTTTTTTTTCGTATAAATAAACATTTCTTTAAGATTGCCTACTCTTGATAAAGTGACATAATTATTGTTCAAGTGAAAATACATCACTTTCCAAATAGGCTCCAACGAATTATATGAAGGGGAGCGTTGATCATTTTTCCCCCTGATACATCGACTAAAACATTCGCCCAGTCAAATGATAAAACTGTTTTAAACAACTAATTACTCGATTCAGATAAGATAAACTGGAAATCTGACTTCGGTATAACCTTCAGAATGTAATTTTAAAATGACACCTCAAACGTGAAATAGAGTAGAAATAGTAGAAATACCGTGCGATCATAATTTCTTGTCAGTTTCATAACAGTAAACAACGTGTTTAAAAATATCAAAACTGTGTTCTAATCCACAGCTGAAAATTCCAATTTAACAAAGAACCAATCAGATTACTTCGTTTGTCCGAACTCACCCGAGAAACAACGAAAATATGTGTTCCTAACTTAATACCTGTTGTCAACTCATTGGCGTGTAGAGAAAAATAGTGTTCATTTAATAATTAATTCGTATAATGTAATATAAATAGAATGTACGGCTATGTGTACATGTCCTTGGAAATAAGTTTGATAACTAAATGGTTCTGTCAAGTATTGCATAACGGACAAGATTTCTTGATCGCTCTGTATAATAAAGAGAGTAGTTTTGGAGACAATCGCGCTCTTAAAATCGGTATTTGGTTTTATTTTGTAGATAAATGTGAATATCAATATCTTCTTAAGTATTTTTGAAATTATGATGTTTTACACATAAAAAGGATTGATATAAGTTGTACTGAACAACAGCGGCGTATTCAGAGGCCCCCTCTGAAGGTCCAATGAAATTTGTTTCGGCCCTCCCCAAGACAAAATCCTGGCTGCGCCACTGGCCTCAGATAATAGCAGTTATTTCGTCAATTCCGAGAAAGCGTGGAATGAACACTACTTAGGGTTGCCAACTTTCTTTTCTTCTTTTTCTGGGGGTGCTCATAGATTTTTTTTTTTTTTTTTGAAAACCTGGATGCGTTTTTTTTTGGTAATTTGTATCTCTTAAGTTTGTTCGTATTTTGTAAATTTGTACCCCCCCCCCCCCCCGAACTAACTCCAACAATATCATCTTGGATTAAATTGTCTAAAAGAAACGAATGGGCTGCCGAAAAACAAACAACGTTGGCTAAGAAATCGCTCCCAATAATATACTACATTTTGAGCAAAGGTTTAAAGATTCTAAAGCCTGGAACAGAATGCACAGCGCGCTAGCGGCGCGCCGTCAGTACTCCGTCATTTGCGCCGTCGAGAACACCGTTGAATTTTCGCCTGCACACAATGCAATAATTTTTAACGCCGTCAAAGTGTCACGTGACAACCTATATCTGTGTTTATAGGTGCGCTTTCTTTTATTAAAATTATAATGGATGATGAAGACTTGTGTGTGATGTTATTTATGTTGTATGCAAGTTATTTATACATACAAACACTTTACCATTCAGTAAAAACTGAGGTTAGGTGTTCTACGTCAACGTTCAACGGCGTCAAAAGTTGGAAGTTGACGAACATTCAGTATCAACGGCGTTGGAACGCCGTTAGGGCGTTGCCTATTCTGTGCACTTGCGTACGACAGCTTGATTTTAACTTTCCTCTGACAGATAGCGCCGTCCAAACGCCGTCAACGCGCCGTAGAACTCGTTGCATTCTGTTCCCCACTTAAAGATTGTCTCATAGAGCAGCTTATAGAGAGCGCGGGTAGGTATGCGGCGAGGGTAAGCTATGACGTCTGTGCCAGTCCTTGAACTGTCATAAACGTGTTGTTTTAGTATTGTTTTCTTCAGTTTTGAGTGTTTCCGAAGACTTTTAACGATATTTGAGAATTTATTGTATTGTTGAACTAATTTTAACGAAATCCAGGTAAGTTTTATTGGAAGTATTAACAAAATCAGATAGAGAATAGTATTTATTTAATTGCCTAAAATAAAAGGTTATCTCAGTGATGTGATGGGTTAATACTAAACATTTTTCTATATTTAATGTACTTAATATACTATAGGAAACAATCATAACAATTAAATGTGTAATTATAATGAAAAACTGTGTTTTTAGATAAAATGCCAGGTACATATTGTGCAGTAGCTCTGTGTAATAATAGCCGGCAAAAGGCTAATAAATCTGAAGTTAAGATGATTTTTCATTGTTTCCCTAAAGACAATAAAGTATGCAAGATGTGGATTCATAAATGCTGTCGAGCAGACAAATTTAATCCACAAACAAGTTATGTGTGCTCGACACATTTTAAGGAAGAAGACTATGAAAGAGATTTACAAGCAGAACTTTTAAATTTGCCAAAAAAGAAAAGACTGAAGGCCACAGGTAATTTTATTTATATGTTTTGTTCAGAGAATATATATTTTAATAGTTATTATTTAAAATTTTAGCTGTACCTTCATTGAATTTAGGCAGAATGAAAGAAAAAGTTTCTTCTAATAAGGAGGCATCAAGACAAGAGCGTCTAAATAAAAGACAAAACAAACTAATTGTAAAAACTATGCTTCAGACAAAGAGTACTGAAACGGTTTTAAAAGAAAATATGTCAGATATTTTTATTAATGAACCATCAACATCATCGCAAATGGAAGAAAAAACTAGTTACGAAGAATTGTTGGAAAAATTTGCAGATTTGTCCAAAAAATATGAAGCATTAAAAACAGAACATGAAAAACTGTTCGAAAATTATGTGAACAATAATTCAAAATTAAAGTCATTAAAAAAGGAATTAGAAAAAATAAAATCACTAAACCTTGTCGAATCTTCTTCTCGGATAAGACTGCAACAATGTATTAGTAAATTTTTAAGCAAAGCACAACAGGATGTTATTGTTGGTAGAAAAAAGAGAGTAGTTTGGAGCTCTGATGATATGGCTAATGCGTTTGTGATAAGATATTTTAGTAAGAAGTGCTACATTTATTTAAGAAAGATAGGTTACCCGTTACCTGGAATATCATCACTCCAAAGATGGGTTTCTTCTAAAAAAAAGATAAAACTTTTATAAATTTATTTAAAGCATATAGTAATAATTTGTATCCAATCTTATGTTTAATGTATATTAATAATAATACAAAAATTCTGAATATAAAAATTATTTTTATTTTAACTGCATTATAAAGTCTGTTCCAAATGGTTAGGCGGAACTAGATTTTGCAGTCTAGTTACTTTCATCGTTTAAATCGTGCTTTTCGGCCGTTTTGTTTAAGCTTTGTAAATCATACTTACAATAAACATTTTTTTGTTAAGGTTAATATCATTTTAAAATGTAATTTTCTTTATATTTTGATTTTTTCTGTCTTTCTTAATACAAATTTCCCATTTATTTATTTATTTTTTTATTAAAATATGTAAAAAAATAATTTAATGTCATTCTTTTCCATGGTTTCATTGTTGGAATTTTAAATTTTGACATTCCAACGTAAAAAATGAAATTACCCAAGCAAGGTCCCTTCTCGTGACAACCTAAAAGAACGAAATTCCCATTTAGTTCCGCCTAACCGTTTGAAACAGACTGTATGTTTCATTTTGTGATACGTAACTAACAGGGAAAGTTCATTTTTTATGTTTTATATTTACAATACATTTATAATATTATCATAGTATTGGTTCACATGGATACGTCAAAATCTGTACACAGCACAAGTTATAGCCGTTTCTTTGGTTTAAGCGGACTTGATTTTGAATTCTAGTAACTGTTAACGTTTAATTGAAGCTTTTGATCATTTTGTTTAGCAAAACCCAACTTAAAACATTAAAAAATTAGCTTATGATAACTTACTTAATCCTGAAGCCTTTCTACCTTGCGGTGTAAGGCTATAGTCGAGTTACTTATTTTCTGGTGTTGTTCTCCATACTTCTTTCCATCGTGTTATGTCCTTCGTATATTTTCTTATCTCCTCCCAATTTACGCCTCTCTTCGTTGCAGCTTCTTTTGTTTCTTGGTGCCAGGTTTTTCTCGGTCTTCCTGGTCTAACTTTCTTCACTGTTCTTGCTCCATAAATTCTTTTTACTATTTTGTCTTCACTCATTCTGTGTATATGTCCCAGCCATCTTAGCTGTCTTTCTTCTATTATAGTCTCTACTGGTTTTGTGCCTAGTTTTTCTCTAAATACTTCATTTCTTATTCTATCCAATTTTGTTTAACCTTCGATTTTCCTTAAAAATCTCATTTCCGAGCTTCTTATTTTAGACCTATGCGTCTCTGTAGTGGTACAGGATTCTGAGGCGTATGTCAAAATTGGTACTGTCACTTTTTTGAAGATCTCTACCTTGATGTTAGTTGGTATTTCTTTTTTAGTTAAGAACGATGCTTTGATGCTATTGAACATTCTTCCTGCTGCGCCTACTCTTTCCATAATTTCTTCATCCATTTTTCCATCATCCGCGAAAACTGTGCCTACGGTCTATTTCAAAGTAGAAAAATGTGTGTAAGAAGATAGGAGCTGTTTGTCCTTACTTCGGATTGGTTTAGATCGTCATCCCTATTACACTATAAAAATATTGTTTTTAGTCCAAGTTGACAGATGTTCAGTGTCGTACATTGGAAATATACAGTCTGTTTCAAACGCTTAGGCGGAACTAAATGGGAATTTAGTTCTTTTAGGTTGTCACGACAAGGGACCTTGCTTGGGTTATTTCATTTTTCACGTTGCAATGTCAAAATTTAAAATTACAACAATGAAACCATGGAAACGAATGACCTATGTCAAAATTAAATTATTTTTTTAATATATTTTAATGACAAAAAAATTAATAAATGGGAAATTTGTATTAAGAATGACACAAAAAATCAAAATATAAAGAAAATGACAATTTAAAATGATATTAACCTTAACAAAAAATGTGTATTGTAAGTATGATTAACAAAGCTTAAACAAAACGGTCGAAAAGCACGATTTAAACGATGAAAGTAACCAGATTGCAAAATTTAGTTCCGCTTAACCGTTTGGAACAGACTGTATATTATTTATATTATTTAATTTTTCTCATATATTTTGTTATTATTTACATATTTAGACTTTTATTTATATTCTTGGCGTAGACTTTATGAAGAAAATTCTCCATGTAATTTGTTTTTACGCAGTTATATATTTTTTAGGTTATCTGACATATAAATATTTTTTGACACTTGACAGTTAACAGATCAAGATAGAGGACTAATGTGAGGCCAAAAGACATCCCAGCTGATTGTGCCCAAAGAAGAAGTTATTGATATAATTTTTAGACCTTCATATATACACATATTTTTAATTTTTATTTACAATAATTATTTAAATAAGAAACTTTAGCTCTGAAGATATATTGTTTGTTTTATTGCTTTGTTTAAACTCTTTTAGCCAAATCTCTCTTTTTATATATAGTACATAATTTTTAAAATTAATATTTTTTTAACTTTTTCGTATTTCCCATTAAACTGAATTTATGTCATATAAATAACGTAAGTGTATTATCTACCTTGTTTATTTCAATATCTTATTAACCTTTTTTATATCATAAAAAAAAAATCACTTGCTATTGTCAACTGACAATAACTGAAGCGCCTCTAGTGAGATTTTGAGAAACTAAAGGTTGTAGGATAGTCGAGTTTGTGACAAGCATGGGAATATGTTCTTAGAAGTGGAAAGACAGTTAAAGACCATTTTAGAGTGTGTTCCCGTGTGTTTCAATAAATATCACATGAAGATACGATTGAACCTGTCAAAAATATCCTACCAAATTCAGCCATGATGTGAATGCAGTAGCGCCTCTATCGGTAGTGTCAGATGCCAATACTGCGTTCAAAGGTGAGTTTGCAGTATAGCTCTTATGGCAAATGGGAGCGCTGTTGCCAAATGTTGTAAAAGTGTCAAATGTGTCAATTATAATAATATAAAAAACTTGTATGATTTACAAAAATCAGCTCTTATAAAACTCAAAATACCACTCAACAAAAACAAATGATCATTTGTAAAATACTGCGTCTTCACAGATCAGCGCATTTTAGAGCTGGCAACGTCGACAAGCAAGAAAAGGATAGCGTCATTATGTAAACCCATTAGAGAGTATGAAAAAGAACTACTCCATATGCCCTGTACTGCAAACTCACCTTCGAACGCACTATAACCCAGTTGCTACGCTCATGCCCTAGTTGTAACTTATTTTAAATTTCCCGCTATACTGTATTTGATCAGTGTAAATCGTACTCGGTTCGCAGCGCTATCTACTTTTTTCTACTTTGAAATAGACCATAGGTATTTGAATTTTCCTACCTGTTCTATTATTTTGTCATCTATTTTTATTTTGTGTGATAACTTAATAAAATTTAAATTCCATTTGGTCCGCTTAAAGGTTTGGAATAGCTTATACTTAAATACATTTTGTTGTTGCGGTATTTTTCATAAAAAATAAAATTATTTTCATTATGTTATCTTGTTTCTATTTGCCCACCTATCCATGTATCCTTTAATTAACTAATTATAGCCTTAGGAAACTATTCACTTTTAAATTTTATTATCAAAATAAAAATATTTGTAAATATTAAAAAATACATAAAAAATAGCATTCATTAAATTATGTTTTCAATAATGGGATTAAATTATTTAATGAACTGCTTCTGGAAATTAGAAATAATTCTTACTTAAATCAATTTAAATCTATAGTGCGTTCAAAGGTAGGTTTGCAGTATAGCTCTTATGGCAAATGGGAGCGGTGTTGCCAATTGTTGTAAATGTGTCAAATGTGTCAATTATAATAATATGAAAAACTCGTATGATTTACAAAAATCAACTCTTATAAAACTCAAAATAACACTCAAAAAAACAATTGGCTATTTGTAGAATACTGCGTCTTCACAGATCAGCGTGTTTTAGAGCTGACAACGTCGACAAGCAAGAAAAGGATAGCGTCATTGTGTAAACCCATTAGAGAGTATGAAAAAGAACTACTCCATATGCCCTGTACTGCAAACTCACCTTTGAACGCACTATAAATGCAAATTGCTATTTAATTTTAGGTTTTTCTTTTACAGTTACTTTTAAGGGAACATTCTTTCGCTGTGTATTTATGTAATTGGTAATCCTAAAACATTGTAAAATATTATCATATTATTGTTATTTGTAAACAATACTGTTTTTCTTAATTACGTGTTATTTTTACTATAAATGTGAGGTGAGACGCTTTGTGTATTACGATAATACTCCTAAGACTGGCGCTGACGTCACGGGTCACATGACGTTGCGTAGGTCATGTTCATATGAGGTAACCTTAGTAATTCTATAGCCTTGGTAGCAAACCAACCAGGCAGTGTTGCCAACTATAGTAAATTTAAACTAATATCACAATAGAATTAAAATAATAAGCTGTTCACTTTTATAAGAACAAACTAAGAGGGAATTTTGTTTTCAATAGTTTGCACCTTTGAAGCTGTATATCATGTTGGTATTAAAAAATGTCACTTTTTTAAAATGTCGATCCGTTTGACATATGTCATAATGAAAAATTATATCTTAATTATAATGATCATAACCTGATCACAACCTAAAGTCGGTTTTACAGCGTAAGGAATATTTTTAATTGACATTTAAAGTCAGTAACACACCATAAAAGTTACCAAAATAACCAGATCTAGTGTGTTCTTACAAAAGTGAATTGCTTATATTTATATAATCTGTCTCATTTTGTAATACGAAACTAGATCTGGCTACTTTGGTGACTGTTGTGGTGTAAATAGACTTTTATGGAAACATGTGAACTTGTAAACTTGGCTTTTAAATATTTGGTTAAGTTTTATTATATCGAGGTTATATTCACTCAAAAACTATTTATGTCAGATAACAAATTGATAGACATGTCAAATATTTTGAAAGGAGCCACTTCAGAATTACCACCCTAAGATGATATTTTAAATATACAACATAAAAAATGAAATTTCCCTCTTAGTTTCGTATTACAAAATGAGACAGATAATAATAATGCTTAACTTTCAGTTAAATAAATAGGCCGGTATTTAATAATAATAATAAATAATAATTTTACTTTCACCAGAGCCGGACAAAGGTTTTCTGCGCCCGAGGCAAAGTACCAGTCTTGCGCCCCCATCCTTGGTTATAACCAAATAAAAAAGGATGACGGGTCCTATTTACACCATTTCTTTATTATAAATGCATGAATAATGATACACAATTTAATTGGACTAATATGGGGAAAACAAAGTACTGTGCACCTAAAAAGTGGGTAACCTAACCTAATTAGGTTTAGTTAGTAAAAATCTAGGATAACAGAAGCCGAAAAGCTCGAAGTAAGCTTAAAGGAGTTTCGGAAAATGGTGGTGTAGAATGTAATTCTGTAGTTTTACCTTTATTTCTTTGTTGTTTTATTTTGTAAAGAGTATACATTATTTATTTATTATACAAGACACAAGAACATTACTAACATTTCTTTTACACTTTTTATTTTATATAATGTGTTAAATATATTTTGTATTTCAATTTCAGTCGTTTGGTTATGAACAGTGACTTCCCTCAATGATATTCCCCTTGAGATATTCAAAAGTGTTTCGAAGGGCTGCCGAGGTCGAAAACTTGGATTTTGCATCTCAGGCACATCCATAAAAGAAAAAAAAAAAAAAATAGAAATTAACTACCCCCACTTGATGAAATTTATGATGTACTAGGTACTCGACTAAAATGAATGTAAGAAAATTTATTTAGAAAGAAGATTCTTCCAAATTCTTTTCAAAGAAAAAAGACATTAAAATAAGTAGAAAATCAAAAAATTAAACGATATTTTGATATTTATAGCCAAAAATCAAACTTCACGTGTATATAACATATACGATAAACAAAGACTACCCAGCAAACATTCAACTAACGGCCGAATGCCGGCTAACTGCTTTTATGCTGGTAAATTACTGGCACCAAAAGTAAGTGCAACGCCAGTATTAATAATGTACTTCACATTTGTATTTCGCATTCCGCCTATACGAAGTACTTTACCAGCATTTTATAAGCACTCTTCTTCACTCATACTTTTTACTTAAAACCATCAGAAATAAATCTTACAACTAATGCGATTATTTTGCACTTTACCGTTGCTGGGCCGGCAACTGATACATCAATGGGCCAGTAACGGCCCCGGGGACACCGGGGTACTGGCCCATTACTTTCAATGCCGGGGAGTATGTGCTTTACCAGTACTGGCCCGTATAAAAATGTTTGCTGGGTAACGTCCCGTTAGCATACAGATGATGCGTAGCTTCGCTATTTACCTCCACCACTACAAGTTACGAGACAATCTTTATTTTAATAATCTTGAGGGAAGAACGCAAGGGACGGGGAAGTCCCGAACTGTAACAATGTTACCACATCACGAAAGTTAATAAAATATGCAATTGAGAACTGACACGCTTGGGTACGCAGCCTGGTGGGCAAATATTGTACTAGGCGCTTGTAGTACTGTTTGAACTTATTACATATGTTCTAGTGTTGATTTTTTTGCTAGAATGTCGATAGAAGTTGTGAAAAACTGTAAAGTAGAACAAATTGTAGTGATTTTGGCTGGCATTCAAGACAGGACAAAGATAGGCATCTTTTTTTTTTTTTTTTTTAAGAAAAATGGAGGGAAAGTTAATATTAACTCCAGATTGGAAAAGATTTGTTAAAAAAAGTAACTGATACTATGCGAGTTTGTTCATTACATTTGTTGCAGAAAAAATAAACTGCACTAATATATTAATAATAATAGCTAATAATATTAGCTGCTTCTGTCCAACTAAAACTAATTTTATTTCATGAGGCAATGAACATAATGCACTTGTTTACAAACATAAGAGATTTAGATGTACCACATAAAATTAAATGCCCGGTATTTAGCACCTGCTCAACTACAAATTACACTTCAATAAATCTACTGAAATTAAACTTTAAATACTGTAATTTGATGCCCACCTTCTGTTCTACACCTCAATACATGTGTAGCGCGTAAAAATTAAAAAATTTCGCAAATATTTACTCGCATTTTCATAAAATAAAAATGTACTGTGCTTAAATTAACCTGTTCGCTGTTATCATATTGACAGCTGAATACTACACACGACAGCCATATTGCCTTGGAGTACAGCGCCGCCAACGATAATGTCACTTCTCAATAGGGGATACGCATAAAATTTATATTTCCTTAAAACTACATTTTTTTGATATGTTAATGTTAGTTATGTCACCTAACAAAACAAAAATCACATTTTAATTAATATTACAGCCAAATTTTTTAATTAAAATATTGTAAATTTGAAATAAGCCGACCACGGCGCGAAGGTTGCCGAGTAAATACGACTTAGCATGACGTCAAACCCCATACACCCCAGACTACAACATAATCTTTACGAGTTATGTTTCGGACACTTACAAGAGCCTTTTTAAAAAGACAAAATTTTATTAAGATACAAATATGTGTACTTAGTACAATGGTACAAGTAAGATTAAAAGATTTTACAAAAAACCAAGTATATATAATATTTCTAAGACATGCTGATGCAGCTTGTTGTCTGGGTGTCCTATTCCGTGTACTCGTGTTTTATGGAATATATCTCGTGTGTATATTGTATTGTTCGAGAGTTTTGTATTTGTTTTTAAACAATTTTTCACGCATTTATTATTAAAATGGCAGATAAACATTTTGTTTGGGCTCAGAGTGATAATTTACCCAACACTGATGCTTTTATGCTCATGGAATATATGAAAAATAATGAATGCTACAGTGCTGAAGAAATACGTGGTGTCAAAACAGACTTGTAAGTAATCCATTTATATATTCTATAACTTTATGTAAACAAACGTTGCAACTCTGTAAAATGTAAATATTTATGTAATTTAGATGTCAGAATTTTGTTTACATGAAGTTAAAAAACATTAGAGGCATAATTGAAATACTGAAATATAGGTTATATATTTTAATATAAAATTTAATTCGGTAAAGACGTATAAATTATGTTTATAGAATTAAACTTTATTTTAATTAAAATCACTCTAACTTTACACAATCTATATAAAAGTTATACAAGCAAATAAGTTCACGACAACTGTGTAGGCTGTACGCAGTACACTTAAGTAGGGTATGACATCACACGTGGTTTTCGCGCGCTACATACATTTATGATTTTTTTAAGCCTTTAAAAAAAAAAAATGCAAAACTGTTTTTTATGTTATATGCAACAACAGGAATATACCTAAAAAAAAAATTTTAAAATATCATGTCTATCCCCTATTTAGATATTTTTACCGACCGCCAACATATATAAGGGAGGTATTGTGATCATACCAATTTTGACGTTTCGAGATTTCGATGGATCTCCACGAATTGAGGTCCCTACATAACGTTTTGACTATTTTTAGCATGATGTCTGTCGGTCTGTCTGTCTGTCCGTCTGTCTGTCCGTCCGTCTGTCCATCTGTCCGTCTGTCTGTGTACATGTGCAGAGCAAATTCGGCTGAAAGGATTTTTATGAAACTTCATATTCAAGCTTCCGCCATCAATGGCACGAGTTGATCAACTTTTAGTAAAAATCGGTTCACTCAAAATGGAAGTTTACTCGTGTTGATTTTAAGATTTTTGCGAATATTTCACAAAGGAAAAATATCTCGAAAAAATTTATTAAACAAAAGTTGCTATAAAAGCAATAATTAATAACTTTTATTTGAGACGTCTTTTGATAAAACGAAAAATTTTGAATAATTTCTGTAAAATTTATCGAAATTTTTTCCATGTCTCAATTTTTTCATATTTATATGTAATGTTACCATGGTCATGATAAATAATATCTCTGTTAGAAAATATTAGGTCAAGTTATTTCTACTCTGCTGCTAGAATGTAATTTATATATGTACTTTATGATGGCGGTCGGTCCTGTGGTGGCCACAGCTGATTTTTTTAAATGTATCTATTACAACACTTGTGCTGCCACCTATCAAAAAGATTAGATTAGATAATTATCATACATTGATAAATATTACATTTTGCTATGATAGTTTTATTATAATTTATTTATACTCAATTTTATTATACCATGTAAAGTGTTAACTTAACCTTGAATTATTTATCCGTATAAAATTTTGTAATACCTATCAAAAGAAATAAAATGAAGTTTTTTAAGTTTTATGTTATTATTACGTTTGGTGTATTATGTTGTAATTTTGTTGCTACAGGATGGACTGTAGGTGGAATACTTAAAAAATACTTGGTTTGTCAATTAAGCGAGTGTTGTAATGAGGAATACATTCTACCTAATTTTACAAGTAAGTTTTTAAAATTGGTATGCTCAGGGGGCAGTGGCGGTGAAAGATACTTAGATATACAATTTCTCAGTATTTCTATTTTTATTTAGATCAAAAATATAAATTTTCATTTCTATATCAGACTCGTACATATTAAATACAAAACTGAATTTAAAGATGTACACCTTTATTGATTATATAATAATATTCAGTCTTCTTTTGGACTTCTGCAAAATATATAAAGCATCATATATGCATATATTTGTATATAAATGATATACGCTTTATAACGTTTGTAATAATATCAATTAAAATACACAAATCCAACCACATATAAGCATTTATTACAACGTCTATTTACATCTGTCATCATGTTATGGTTGCTAACGTAACATATTACAAAGGACGTCTAAGAATTAGGTCTGATCCTTATACGGCCGTCCTGATCTTGCCGCGTCCTCGCGGCATCTACAAATTTAACTAGAAAATAAAACAACTTGCTATTCTAACATCCAGCAACATGCCGTCCTGCCATCCAGAGTCCCAGACCATCCAGAGTCAACAACACAAACACGACCATTTTAGGTCCAACAACTCCTTGAGGTCCCCTGAACTCTGAAAATGTCTCAAATAAAAGTTGTTAATTATTACTTTTATAGCTTTGTTAAATAAATTTTTTCGAAATATGTTTCTGTTAAATATTTGCAAAAATCTTAAAATCGACACGAGTTAACTCCCATTTTTAGTCAACCGATTTTTACTAAAAGTTGATCAATTTGTGCCATTGATGTCAAGAGCTTAAATATGAAGTTCCATAAAAATCCTTCTAGCCGAATTTGCTCTGCACGTGTACACAGACAGACGGACGGACGGACAGACAGACCAACAGACATCATGCTAAAAATAGTCAAAACGTTATGTAGGGACCTCACTCACGTGGAGATCCATCAAAATCTTGAAATGTCAAAATTGGTATGATCACAATACCTCCCTTATATATGTTGGCGGTCGGTAATAATATCTATACTCTATCTCTGAAACACTGATAGTAATAAATCATTTTGTCAGGCAGTTACCAGTGGCGTGCACATTTTAAACACGTTTAAATTGGTTTTGTGTATTTCTATATTACTATTTATCATTTTATTAAACGCACGCCTGTGACCATATTTATCATATCATTAAACACACCCCTGTGACCATATTTTTCCTCAAAATTTTAGGGTCAAATTTTTATGGTCTATTGTGTTTAACCCTAGTTCGTATTCCCATATAATATGTGCGGCACACTCGGTTGTTTTTAACAATATTTCGTTTCGAACTATTCATATTTTGTCACTTTTGTTTTACCGCTTCTGTGTGATAATACAATAACTTTTTACAAATAATAAATTTTATTACTATCAGTCTTTCGGAGATGGAGTATAGATACAGATACAGATACCTAAGAAAAAATATATCTAGTTACAGATACAGAATTATAAAAAAATCTAGATACAGAATGCCAAAAATTTTTGTATCTAGATACAGCTAGATACTTTTGAAAAAACATTGAAAAATGAAAATACCATTTTTTTACCAAACAAACAGTGCATTTTAATCAGTATTATACAGGCTATTCAAAAATGACCGTGACGTCACAAAAGGCTCACTAAATTCAAGGTAATATTCTTTTAAATTAGGCTAGATTGTTTTAGCTTCTTAAATAGCGATATCTACTTCAGTACTACCCAGTGGTGTAGTGGGGCGGGAGCGCAAGGGGTCAGCGCTCCAGCACTTTTTATTTGAGGCAGAGCGCTCTCCCGGAGTTTTTACTCTAGTTATTTAAAAAATCGAACGGCCAAAATCGCTCGAAATCGATATCACTCATCTAAACCGCCCTTCCTTTAATTACTTGAAATACATTGAAATGCGCAATTCGCGCTTATGATTGTTATCGCGTGAAACCGGGGAAGCCCCGAATTATATTTTGGATGTTATTGGATGCTGTGAAATGCTGTACTCCGAACGCCAAATTGGTTATGATTGTTTTTGCTTTCTCTTTTGGTTTATGCTTGTGGCGTATTATTACTAGAACGTCAACATCGTAGATATTTGTTGTGGATTTTCTCTATCTCTTCTTGCTCTTTCCATCCCCATATCTGAGCCCCATAGTACAATATGGGGGCCACGAGTTTGTCGAAAAGGAGCATTCTTAGACTAAAATTGTTTTTGAACTTTCTTTGTCCAATTTTTATCTATTAATTAGGACTTTTGGTCATTTTATTTAAGCTTTGTAAATCATATTCACATTGCAAAGTCTAGATTAAATTGATTGTCATTATAAAATGTCCTTTTCGTTACATTTTAATTTTCTGTCATTCTTAATTTCTTATTTATTTATTCCCATTTATTTACTTGTTTTGTCTTCAAAATAGTTAAAAAGTTATTAAAATTTTTAATAAATGTCATTCGTTTCCATGGTTTCACTCACAGAACAGTTTCATTGTTGGAATTTAAAATTTTCATATACCAACCTGAAAAATGAAATAACCCAAGCAAGGCCAGTTCTCGCGACTAGTGGCGGCTGAGACAGGGAGGCGCTGGGACAGTGACCTCCTAAAAAATTTTAGTAAAAAAGCTAAATTTAATACTTTATGTATACTTCTTTAAAATTGCATGAAAGTAGCTAGATATATCTGCATATTGTTATTTTTATTATTTCTTATTCAAAGATTTTTCATATAAATGTTAGATTTAAAAAATTTAAATCAAGACAACAACGCTCTTCCGAGCGTTGTTGGACACCCATGGAGTGTCCCAAGATACAGCGTTGCCACATGCAATATCTAATGTTCTTATCTACATATGTAGCAAAAATTTACTAGTAACGACAACAGCGGCGAAGGTTAGTATTGTATGTATTAGTGAATTACGGCCGGTGTCCCGTAGCTTAGTTCGGTCGTTGTGATTTGTGACTAGTACTTAAACGTGAAAATGAATCGAATGAAGCACGTTAGTTTTATTAAAATATACTGTATATTTTAATGAAACTAACGTGCTTAACTATGAAACAAAATTATTAATAAAAAATCAGCTGTGCCACCACAGGACCGACCGCCATTATAAAGTACTTGTATAAAATATATTCTAGCAGCAGAGTAGAAATAACTTGGCCTAATATTTTCTAACAGAGATATTATTTATCATAACCATGGAAACGTTACATATAAGTATGAAAATTTGAGACTGACAAATTTTTTGAAATTTTTCATTTCATCAAAAAACATCTCAAATAAAAGATATTAGTTATTGCATTTATAGCAACTTTTGTTAAATAAATTTTTTAGAAATATTTTTCTGTTGGTAAATTTTCGCAAAAATCTTAAAATCCCATTTTTAGTCAACCGATTTTTACCAAAAGTTGATCAACTCGTGCCATTGATGGCAGAAGCTTAAATATGAAGTTTCATAAAAATCCTTTCAGCCGAATTTGCTCTGCATGTGTACACAGACAGACAGGCGGACGGACGGACAGACGGACGGACAGATGGACAGACGGACGGACAGACAGACCGACAGACATCACGCTAAAAATAGTCAAAACGTTATGTAGAGACCTCAATTCGTGGAGATCCATCGAAATCTCGAAATCGGTATGATCACAATACCTCCCTTATATATGTTAGCGGTCGGTAAAAATATGGGTCCTCATCGGCCAAACTTGAATATTTCCCAACAGGATAAAAATGGAAATAGAACATTTAATAGAAAGTTTAGTGAAAAACAATATTTAAATACAAGTTGGTTGTGTGGATGTGATAAATAAAATGATTTTTTTTGTTTCCTGTGTTTGATTTGCTCATCAGACGCATATGAAATAAAGACAGTAAATAGTGTTAAAGGTATTAAACATTTCAAAGATGAAGTTCTTAAACATAATGTGTCTCATAAACATATGCATTATGCGGTCAAATTTGCCATGCTGGGATCGGTAAATATACTATTTCAACTTGATACTGCGCATAAACGTTCAATTAAAGAACATAACGAAAAGGTTAAATCTAATATTTAAATACATGTGAATATGTGTAGGTATCTGCTTAATTAATAACCAAATATGTTATGTTTATGACTACAAAGCATTGTCTTAATAATATTGCAATTTTAATAATAATAATAATTATTATAGAAGTAATAACTAAAAAAATGATAATAATAATATTGACCATAAATCTTAATAAAAGTGCCAGATTTGTCAGTTTTTCTAGTTGGAGAACATATTTTCAGGTATTTTTTATTTATTTACTTTTTTCTCGTATAACTATATTTAATAGATATATATGGGAAAAAAAGTGTCCCCCCAAATATTTTACTCACCAGCCGCTACAGCTCGCGACTCGTGACAACCTAAAAGAATAAAATTTCCATTTAGTTCCTCCTAAACGTTTGGAATAGCATATGTACTTTAATCTATTTATAATTGTAAAACAATTTAATTGTTATTATAAGAATAAAATGTTTTTTACGTTTTATAGAAATGTTCATTTTTCCTTTCGACACTGGAAAATATCGATATTTTGTTTCGATACGATACCGGTATCGATACTTTTTATTCGATATTATCTATACCCAAATATCGATCTCGCATATCCCTAACCATTGGTACTACCATCGGTCAGCATCACGCAATCAAGATGTGAACCCTTGATCCTGTTTAATATCTGTGCCATGGATAATAAACTTTGTTAGATTTAGCCACCATTTGATATATGATAAATTGTATTAACTATTTTTTTTTTTTTATCTTTTAGGACTAAAATCAGACTTGGAAGAACATTTTTATGGGCAGCACATAGCATTAGACGTAGTAGTAAATGCATTGAGAGCACATTGGATTGAAAAACAACCGCAAAAGGCCTTAACATTAAGTTTTCACGGAGGGCAAGGCAGTGGCAAAAATTATCTATCTCAGTTTATAATAGATGCTATCTATAAAAAGGGCGCAAAGAGTGATTTCGTTCATCAATTTACGGGAAGAATACATTTTCAATTGGAAGACAAAGTAGAGGAATATAAAGTAATACAATATTTTAATTATTTAAAAATAGGTCTAATCAGGACTGATCATTGACGTCGTATAATATAGACACAACGTATTTTATACTTTATAGACTAGTGCAGGCATGGCCAACAAACGGCCCATGGGCCAGATCCGGCCCCTGTTATGAATTTATGCGGCCCACGATTAACATTTTAATTTTAGCTATTTAAATTCCAATAATTGGTCGAATGGAATCGCGATACTTCTTTATTTTTTAAAAAGATTTCATTAAAAAGATTTACAACTTTTGTACTCGTCTGTACTCGATATGAACTATTATCCGGAATCCATTTTTTGTACATGTAGATGACGTTCCTGTTGATATACAATTAGCCATAATTAATTTACAATGTGATGAATTATTACATGAGAAATATCGAGAAGAGCAAGGAAATTTGAACAATTTTTATAAGCAATTGAAAGGAAATTTAAAAAAACCTGCAAAGAAATATTTAGTAATCTTCAGTTCAACCCAAGGACGTAGCCAGGATTTCAGCTTGGGAGGGGCAAGAATAACAAAATATTCTAAATTGGTCGGTACGACCTTAATTACATGGCTTGGGTAGAAAATAACAGCGTTCTATAGTGCGTTCGAAGGTGAGTTTGCAGTATAGCTCTTATGGCAAATGGGAGCGGTGTTGCCAAATGTTGTAAAAGTGTCAAATGTGTCAATTATAATAATATGAAAAACTCGTATTATTTACAAAAATCAACTCTTATAAAACTCAAAATAACACTCAACAAAAACAAATGGCCATTTGTAGAATACTGCGTCTTCACAGATCAGCGCGTTTTAGAGCTGGCAACGTCGACAAGCAAGAAAAGGATAGCGTCAGTCTGTAAACCCATTAGAGAGTATGAAAAAGAACTACTCCATATGCCCTGTACTGCAAACTCACCTTCGAACGCACTATAAGTCAGAAGTCGGCAACCTTTCAGTGACAAAGAGCCAAATCTGTATTGAAAAAAAAAACACAATAACATGGAACAGCCGCTAAAAAATATATGCTATATTTTCTTAAATATATAATATATTATTTAAGAAAAAAACGTAAAAATTGTTTATTTGTTTTAAAATAATCAAGTATTACAATAAATTAATATTTACTTATACATTTAGTTTGTGATACCTATTGTAGTTGCCAGTATATTACAATATAATTTTTTAATGGGACGATTGCTCCTGTATAGTGTTCTATAAGACTTCAATATTCGGTGAATATTCAGTAATCTTTAACTTAAGGCAGCACTCTAGTTTCAGGTCAGTAAGATTACTTCTTAACTGACTCTTTATTAATTTCATATGTGAAAAGATTTGCTTACAGTAATATGTGGATCCAAAAATTGTCAGTAGCCCAAAAGCATAATTTTTTAAAAGATTGAACGATTCTGGAAGACGGTTCCAAGCTTCGAAAAGAATTTTATCTACATTTTGAAGATTGCGAATTTCGGTCCACTTATGCTGGGAAGATAAAATTCACTTTTTTCTTTCTAAATTTTCCAGTTCAGAATTAAGTTTTAAGAATATATTATTCCATAAACCTTTGGATTTCAAATCCACTAATTGAAGGTGATTGTAATTGCTACATATCTACTTCAAATGGTTATGTCAAAAAAGCTAATGTAGCTTTATATTTTCTAAACTCTTTAAATCTATCTCGAAAAGCTTCTTTCATGTTAACAATAGTTTGTGCAAAAATTGCATTAATAACATGTTTTTGTAAATTAATAAAATGTAAAAATGTTTTTGCACGTAAATCATTCACAAATACAAATAACTTCTTCTAAAAGGAAATATTACTGCATATTTCCTTTTTATATTTATATTTATTATATTATATTTCGGGAAATTATTGGGCGTGAATTGCACCGTAAAACATTCTGAAAAATAAAAAACCTGTATAGTACAGGCAGAAAGTTGATAATTAAAAAATGGATTACATTAAAATAAAAACCACCCAATTTTCAAAGAGCCACAAATTTTTTTAAAAGAGCCGCATGAGGCTCGGAGTTGCTTGTTGCCGACCCCTGTTCTAGGTCTTTTGTAGTATATTAAATAATAAAAGTCCGGAAAATTCATGAATTTTCTTCACCTCTGGTGAATAAAACTTCCAACAACCTAAATTATATTTTATATAAGATAAACTATCCTGGGGGGGGGGGCAAATGCCCCCTATGCCCCCCTGGCTACGTCCCTGGTTCAACCTATATTTGTGAACAAACTTTGTCTTTAATGAATCTAAACCAGTGGCGAAGGGAAACCTCCGCTAGAATGCCCTCCCAAAAAAAATAAATAAATAAAAAAAAAAAGTTAATTTAATTTTTTTTTTTTTTTAAATATTTAGATAAATCTTCAAAAATACATCAAATTATGTTCTATACAAATTTTTGTCCAAGGCTTGGTTTACTTGTTACGAATTAATTATCATGACCATGGAAACGTTACATATAAATATGAAAAAATTGAGATTTGGAAAAATTTTAAATAATTTTACAAAAAAATTTCAAAATTTTTCGTTTTATCAAAAAACGTCTCAAATAAAAGTTATTAGTTATTGCATTTATAGTAACTTTTGTTCAATAAATTTTTTCGAAATATTTTTAATATTTTTTGCTAAATATTCGCAAAAATCTTAAAATCGACACGAGTAAACTCCCATTTCTATTCAAACGATCTTTATAAAAAACAATAGGGTTCTTCCCATTTAATAGGAGAATTTTTTAGTACCAAAACGAATTCTCTAAGTTGAACTGTTCTTGAGTTATCGTGTATACATACAGACACACACACAGACACACACACAGACACACACACAGACACACACACAGACACACAGACACACACATACGGACGGCACTTCGAAAATAGGTTTTTTGGATTCCCTGGACCATGAAACGTGGTCATCAGTCAAAATCTCGACATCGAAAATTTTCGCGATTACAATACTTGCCCCTTATATATTAAGGGCGGGCAAGTAATAAAAATGCAACAAGTTCAAGATTGAATGATTTACATTTGGAGGCTGTGTAGGCGATGCAAAGCGCCTCAACACGGCACATTAGTTTTTTTTGTTAATTTGTTGTACTAAATTACTTACATTTATTCATAAACAAATCCCATAATAACATTTTGTTTACTTAAACCTTAAACAAATCGTTTCTGTTTTTTTTAATTTTTTACATTTTACATTTTTTACATTTTTTAATTTTAATATTTCGTCCGGCCCGTGAAAAAAAATTTCTTTCCAATCCGGCCCGGGTGCAAAAACTGTTGGCCACACCTGGTCTAGTGCCTACGTCGAAAGATACTGCACTTGATGATAATGGAATGCCATTTGGCACACGTGTTCCTTATAAAAATTAAATCATTTTGACCCGCAGCACCTATTTGTGAATCGAGGCAGATTCAAGATAGCGGCGAAACTAGCGCGCCAATTACGATACCGATAACTAATTTTTATGATAGAGCGAAATAGCTAAATACATATTTGTACAATGGACCTTTAGCTACAATTTTCCGCGTCGTACGTGAATATTCGTTACTTAGCTTACAATATACCGTCCATAATTCATTCTCAGACGCAAAAAAGTGATTTCCGAAATGGCTAACGAATTTCGTATGATATGGCTCGTTTTCTATTAATTTTATGCCGTAGATTAGGAATCTGTTATCAAAATAACGAAAATTTTAAATTTTGATAGATATTTTTTCCCAAATTCGGAACATAATGATATACTCTAACACTGCAAATCTGCGTATATAAATATTTTGTTTCAATTCTTCCTAAGTCTGTAGGGCATATCCTTGACTACATGAATATGTGCGAAATTTTTCTCTGCGGGGCGCCGAAATTAACTTAGCGGCCGAAATGTGTAAAGTCTCAACTTCGTATTACTTTGACACTCTTTATATCGTTTTCGACCAAATCGGACCTGTAAATTATAAAAATGAAATAAAAAATAGCATTGTTACTATTCGGGTTTTGCCCGAAATGAAATAAAAAATTTGGCATATCCGGCCGGAACGGCTGTAAATTATGATATTTAAGTAAGATACTCCATGCATATACTGAATGCATCAATTTGATTAGGTTTGGTCGGAGCACCTGGTCTCAAATGAAGCCGCTTTCGAAATAACGCTCGAAAATCGAATTTTGCTATTTACATCAAACTTGTTGAGTTGTATATCAGTTTCGGGTATATTCAAGTCATAGATTTCGAAAATGGAGTTAATTTAAAGATTTTCTACATATAAGATTGTATTTTTTCCGAAAAAAAAATACTTACATGTATTCTTTAGATAACAGTGAGATTCATTAATGAATTTGTTAATGCCAAAGATAATCTTAATATACCTTTAACAGATAATAGTTACTTAAATAACAACACATCTATTTCAGAATCTATGTTTTTAACTCCAACTGACGAAATAGAAATTTCTGATATTATCGTCAGTCTCAAATCAAATAAGGCACCAGGATTAGATCAAGTAAATTCTACTGTACTGAAAAAGTCTCTTCAGTATATCGTAACATCTTTAACGTGTTTAAAAAATGAAAGTTTTGAACAAGGACTCTTTCCCGACCAGTTAAAAATATCTTAAGTCACTCCCATCTTCAAAAAAGGTATTAAAACATGCATTGAACACTATAGACCGATATCACTAATCTCCATCTTTGCAAAAATAATAGAAAAGTTAATGTCAGTTAGACTTCTGAAATATCTAGAAAAAAATTATATACTAAGTACAGAACAATTTGGTTTTAGAAAATTCTGTTCTACAGGAGATGCCGTTATTAAATTAATTGATTTTGCTTATGAAGGTCTTGATCAGCAAAATGAAGTAATAGCAGTATTTTTGGATCTTAGTAAAGCATTCGACACGGTTGATCATAATGTATTGCTTAATAAATTACAATGTCTTGGTATAGGGGAAAAATTTTAAGATCGTAGCGCCACGCGGATTTTTTTGAAACCATTCTAAATCAGATACCACTTGACATTTACTAGTAAATAATAGCGAAAAGTGTATCAAAAAACGACAAAAAATAAATAATTGTTTGGGATTTTCTGATTTTGTTTTAAAATTTTGTAATCAAGTAAGTATACACACGTATTGTGAGGACATTTTTTTTAAGTGACATTACTTGTAAACATTAAATACTACATTTTGTGATCTGGTTTTAAGTTATGGCGGCACAGTTTTCCATTGTCGATTATTTTAACTATATTGGGGGAAATAATAATTCCCGTGTTGTTTACCAAGGGGTAGAAATCTACAATGCTGGGCATATAATATTGTATGGAGTCACTGAAAAAAACAGAGAGTTCATAAAGATTTATGCATTATGCCTACAGACTTGTGCATTACAAACCCACACACAATAACAGGAATTTTCAAGATATGCCATAATAAATACAAAATTGAAAATATTTTTTGTAGTCACTTTCATTAAAATGTAATGAGCAAATTTTGATATAAGGGCTCACTTTTTTTCCAATTTTTAAATTGTTTACCTAAACATCGCGTCGATTCCTAACCTCTTGCTTTCCCAATTTTGTTTCGAACTAACCATAAAATCAGGAGTTCCGCAAAGCTCAATTCTGGGACCCTTACTGTTCTTATTATATATTAATGATACAGCAATGTCGATTAAGCTAGGTAGAGTTTTACTTTTTGCGGATGATACGGTTTATTTTCTTAAACACTCGAATGTATTAATGCTATAAACGGCTGCTAATAGTGATATTGAACATCTAATTAATTGGTTGAAGCAGAACAAATTAGCTGTGAATAGTGACAAGACGTCATATATTCATTTTAAAAAACACTTTAACAGCCATAATACAGTTTCAATAACATGTGACAACAGTCTTTTAAACTATTCCGAGTCAGTTAAATATTTGGGTATTGAAATTGACCATTACTTAAAGTGGAATAACTGCACTGACGCCATTTCTAAAAAAATATCTAAATCTATTTTTGCAATGCGTCGCTTAAAAATGACAACTTCTTTGTCAGGCTTAAAAACCTATTACTATGCTAGTTTCCATTCTATCATAAGTTATAGCATAATATTCTGGGGTAAAAGTACTTCTGCTGACAGAATTTTCAAAATGCAAAAAAGAATTATTAGAACAATGGTTGGAGATTCTAAAATAACTTCATGTTATTCATATTTTAAGGAATTAGGTATTTTACCTCTTCCTTGTTTATATATTTACAAATGTGTCTGATATGTACGAAATAACATAAATTCTTTTAATACACTCTCTAAAAGACATAAATATACATTGGAAATACCTGGTCATTACTTTTTGCTTGGTCATTGTTTTTTAGGTCGAGGAATATTTGTGTCATTAGTTCAAAATTTTTGAATCTAGTACATTTTCATATTTTCATACTTTGTAATTGTACACATTTTCATGTTAATCATATGTTATATTAATTCTTATTAATATTATTGTGTTTATTATACACTGCTCACGACGAGCCTTGATCTGTACTGATTTTTGGATAATAAAGTATTATTATTATTATTATTATTATTATTATTATGGGGTTTGTCAGGTCTTGACAAGCGTCCACTAATCTCAAACTTCAGCAACCTTTTGAGCCGCGTCATACTAGAGACTAGTGGAGCTAAATACACACGACTGCATCCCAAACCCTGGCGATATGCAGCCGCGGAAATTACGCCAGATCCAGTGCCCGCACAATGCGGAGCGACCCGAGCAGCACTGCTTATTATTATTATTATTATTATTATTATTATTATTATTATTATTATTATTATTATTATTATTATTATTATTATTATTATTATTATTATTATTATTATTATTATTATTATTATTATTATTATTATGGGGTTTGTCAGGTCTTGACAAGCGTCCACTAATCTCAAACTTCAGCAACCTTTTGAGCCGCGTCATACTAGAGACTAGTGGAGCTAAATACACACGACTGCATCCCAAACCCTGGCGATATGCAGCCGCGGAAATTACGCCAGATCCAGTGCCCGCACAATGCGGAGCGACCCGAGCAGCACTGCTTTCTGCATCCTGCAGATCAAAGAGTTGGCAGAAGATCTACAGGCGGGAATGGACTCGATTTCCCTTCGATAGGAGGCTTTCATGCCACCCAAAACACCAACTATCAGGACTACAAGCTTAACTTTATACCCGGGATACAGCTTTCTAAGCTCGGACAAGAGGTCCATATACTTGGACCTCTTTTCTCCTCCTTGAGAGAGATATTCTTCTCAGCTGGACTTGAGAATTCGATCACAAACATCTGTTTGGTCTCGATATCCAGGAGGGTTATGTCCGGCTTAGTGGCTGTCAGTAACCTCGAGGTGGGGAAGGAGTAATTCCAATAAATTCGGCACTTGGAATTTTCCACCACCGATTCTATGTCAGAAGGGACGTACAGTATAACCGGTATTTGGTCAATACCATAGGCATGTCTAAGATGATAGTAGAGCACGCGGAGGGCAGCATTATGTCGAGACACGTAGCTCGACGCTGCAAGAGATGGACAAGCAGACAGAATGTGCATTATCGTTGCAGAATGGTGGTGGCACAACCTACAGAGTGTGGACTCCGCTATTTGGAAAATGCGGGCCCTGTATGCCAAAGTATTTATAACACCATCCTGACACGCAAACACAAAACCTTCTGTTTCCGATCTCAAACCAGCAGACTTAAGAAACGAGAACGTGAGTTCGGTGGACAACTCTAGACTTTTAATATGTTTGAAGAACACAGAGTGCATACTTTTACTCATGTGTTCTTTTGTCAACATGTCTGTCTCGCCTCGTTTCACCGAACCGGTAATTCTGTTGTACTCCTCCCGAGAGAGTTGTACTCCAGCGTGTTCCCTGACGGGACTCAAGTCTGCCAGGTTAAATCTCGTTGCTGCTCTTCGCGCTGCCTGGTAAAGAAACGCCCCTTTGCCACTAAATTCGTGCTCACTAACGAATTTTAATAGTGGGTCCTGACTTCTGAGGATACTGTTAGCTGTAACCAGGACGAGTCGATCGTGCAAGCACTCCAGATTTAGTAATCCCCGACCCCCATTTTGACGAGGGAGGTAAATGCGCTGCACAGAAGATTTCGGGTGAAGACTTCGGTTGATGTTCATGATCTTTCTGGTTCTTCTGTCGAGATCCTTAAGATCATCAACATTCCATTTCATTACACCAAAAGTGTATGAAATTAATGGGACAGCAAGCATGTTTGTGGCAGCGATCTTGTTCTTGCCAGACAGACATGATCTCCATATCTGCCTAAGTCGTGCCATATACTTGCTGCGAAGGGCCTGCTTAATAAGAGTGACATCTTGGACACCTCTCTCACTGATGCCTAAAAATGTGTAAGACCCTTCGGCATTAAGATGTTTTATAATGCTCCCATCAACCAATTGAACGTCTTCACCGTTGTCTAAACCTTTTCCTCTGTAGATATGAAAAACAGCGCATTTTTCCAATCCGAATTGCATACCTATCGCGGCAGTGTACTCAGCAACAGTATCTAAGGCGGTCTGCAGATTCCTCTCGTTCGAGGCGTAGAGCTTCAAATCATCCATGTAAAAGAGATGGGTAATTTTGTGCTTACGCTTCGACGGGGGACCCGCCATGTAGCCACTGCCGCGCCTAAGCTCGATCGATAGAGGAAGAAGTGAGATGCAAAATAGTAGCGGGCTTAGGGAATCTCCCTGGAAAACGCCACGCTTGAAATATATCCACTCTGTCGACACTGCAGTTGATCCGCTTGGGACAACAAATTGTGTCTTCCAGAGGGACATAAGTTGCCCAATGCATCTCTCTATCTCCGGGTGGACTCGTAACATGCGCAATAATGTTAAAATGAGAGCGTGTGACGTAGTGTCATAAGCTTTTGCGTAGTCCACCCAAGCCATTGACAGGTTGCGTTTGAAATACGACGCGTCATGACAGACTGACCGGTCGATAATAAGGTTTTCTTTGCAACCTGCTGGGCCCCTCTTCGATCCCCTCTGTTCGTAGATGTCTGACCAAACAGAGGCAATGGAGCTCAGTACCCGCTCGTTTAATACGCTGGTGAAGATCTTATACAGCGTATTGAGACAAGTAATAGGTCTGTAGTTCTTCGGGTTGGTTAAATCACCTTTTTTGGGGATTAATACTGTACGCCCCTCTGGTAACCAAGATGGTATTGGTATTTCTCCACGGATAAAAGAAGTAAAATTTCGTGCAAGATGACCGTGCACGCTTGTGAATGACTTCCACCAGAAAGCAATAATACCATCAACTCCTGGTGCAGCGAAATTGCGCGCTTTCGAAATAGCACGTGTAACTTCTTCCGTGGTAACAGGGGGGCATGCCTGAGGATCTGTCAGGTGTTGTGAACAGAATTCCTCAAATCTCTCCAAAACTGGAGTGTCCTGCACGATCGCCTCGTGTTCATAAAGTTCCCTCCAGAAAGTCTCTGTTTTTATTATTATTATTATTATTATTATTATTATTATTATTACACGAGAGTTAAGTGCCTTCCCATCCAAAAGAGTAGTATATATACAGTTCTGACAAAATAATATAGATTAACCTGTAATTGGGACCGGTCTATTAAGACGATTCTGTTGGTTAACCCCTAGTTAACCCACCTAAATAAATAAATAAAGTTTGGAAAACTGTCTAAACTAGAATTCAAAATCTACTACTATAATTATATTATTTTTCTTTTTTTTTCAGGAAAACCTTTTACAGTGGATCAAAGGAAACGTAACAAATTGTAAGCATTCATTATTCATATTCGATGAAGTGAACTTAATGCCTGCGAATATCCTGAATGCAATTAAACCAATGATGGACTATAACTATTTGGTGGATAAAGTAGACTACAGATATAGTGTTTTTATATTTTTGTCGAACACTGGTGGTAATTTAATTAATAACCATCTATTAAAATTTTGGAGAATGGGTATTAAACGAAAGGATATTGATTTAAATGATTTTGAACATCTCATTGCAAGAGGAGCATTCAACGAGAAAGGTATTTTATAATTAACTAGCTGAAACGCCCGTTGTCTCACTCAACCTTCATCTCTCCCTGTCTGTGCTCTGTGAGCAATACACTAATCATGTGAAGCTCAGGTACATTGCTTGTTTTTTAGTTTGTTCATAAAAATTATGAACTTTTAAGGCATAAAAAAGATGCCTCAGCCTGTGGAAAGATTTTCTGAATACGTTGGTGCAATCCAGACTGTCGTACGATAATTAAATGCAGAGTTCTGACCATTTATGTTTTTAGGGATTTTTTTTTTCTTCAAATAATTCAAGGATTTTGAGAGTCATAAAAACTAGTCATGTGTCGGATATCCGTATCCGTATCCACGAACAATCCGCAAAATATAAAATCTGTATCCGGGTCCTAATTCGTTTTTCCAAGGCCAATTTTAAACGGATATCATATAGGTAAATTCGAACTAGTTTTAAAATAAGCTTGCGTTTAAATAGGCAAATAATCTAATTACCTAATTAAAGTATTAAGAAAATAGGCAAAAAAAACAAATAATAATAATAAGAAAGAAGCGTACACATCAAGAGCTACTGCAATTGAAAATAATTAGAAGTTAGAATGAAGAGCTCAGAAAGAAATATCCCGCAAGATGAAGAAATTCATATCTTTTGTCTCGAAGAATATCGGCTTACAATATATGTATAAACATCAGCTGCAAGCAGAAGAGCAAGAAATAAGAAAAAATATAGCCGAAGAATAAATAATACAAGAAACTTTAAAAATAAACATTTTAGAAAAACTTATAATGTAATTTAAATAATTATTTTTAAATAAATATACGACATAATTATACTTATGTACTTATAATTAATTTTTTTATTAATTTGTAAAATAGCGTAGAATAAAAGCTGCTTTTATAGCATAACCACCGAGAATAATTCCAGACAATCGATTTTCTTCAAATATCATTTTAATAGAACTACTGTTAAAAATCCTGCTAACATGAACATCTAGCCCTTTCTATTTCAAAATAGTTCTACATTTCTGCCTCCTGGATTTCTCTTTTCGATATGGATACCTTCAATCCAACCAGTGACTTCAGGAAAACCAGCGATATTAATTAAATCCATAAAGATTTATTTTCGATATTCTCCTTAGTTCCGGGAAATCTAACATATCTACTCAGGTATATAGCAATATTTTCGGAAACTTTTATATTATTTTGCAGATCTAAGGTTGATTAACCCTTTGAACCCAATAGGCCGGTTTACTGGCCTGATTTGGCGAGGTATATATCCTAATGGCCGATTTACCGGCCTTGACATCTATCTTCATTTCCCTACGGCCCGGAATACCGCCTTAGGGTTCAAAGGGTTAAGTAAATGTAAGTCGCCACGCGTTCTCTTAAATAAAGATACAGTTGATTCCGCTTAATTGGGATACATCAGGACTTAGCCATTTTGGCCCAATTAAGCGGCTGCCCCAATTATGCGAATTTCACATAAAATTAAACAATGCATATTTTTCTTGAGAATATGTGTAACATAATATGTACTGTGATCTTAAATTTACTGTCCCATTTAAGCGGAATGTTGTCCCAATTAAACATGTAAATTTACTGTTAGTTCCTTGGTTTGGTTTCTGTTTTTTAAGATTTGGCCCAAATAAGCGGCTGCCCCAATTAATCGGTGTCCCAATTAAGTGGAATCGTCTGTATATTATAATGAATTAGGAAAAATAATTTGTCATATGTAATAAAATTATGCCTGCCACAACTGGAGGAATAGGGAACCTATGCTTCTGTAGTACCCCAAATTTTGGATATACTGGAAGAAATGAAATCTTTGACTAAGTTCATACTCAGTGATGTTTTGAAGAGGATCTTAAGAGTCCCGCATATACCGCCTGATAAAAACCATTATTTTGTATTATATAAAATCAGCTGTGGCCACCACAGGGCCGACCGCCATCATAAAGTACTTATATAAATTACATTCTAGCAGCAGAGTAGAAATAACTTGACCTAATATTTTCTAACAGAGATATTATTTATCATGACCATGGAAAAGTTATATATAAATATGAAAAAATCAGCTGTGGCCACCACAGGACCGACCGCCATCATAAAGTTCTTATATAAAATAATGTATTTATTTAGCAGCAGAGTAGAAATAACTTGGCCTAATATTTTCTAACAGAGATATTATTTATCATGACCATGGAAACGTTACATATAAGTATGAAAAAATTGAGAAAAATTTCGAAAAATTATACAATAATATTTCGTTTTATCAAAAAACGTATCAAATAAAAGTTATTAGTTATTGCATTCATAGCAACTTTTGTTAAATAAATTTTTTCGAAATATTTTTCTGTTGCTAAATATTCGCAAAAATCTTCAAATCGACACGAGTAAACTCCCATTTCTAGTCAACCGATTTTTACCAAAAGTTGATCAACTCGTGCCATTGATGGCAGAAGCTTAAATATGAAGTTTCATAAAAATCCTTTCAGCCGAATTTGCTCTGCACGTGTACACAGACAGACGGACAGACAGACGGACAGACGGACAGACAGACGGACGGACAGACAGACCGACAGACATCATGCTAAAAATAGTCAAAACGTTATGTAGGGACCTCAATTCGTGGAGATCCATCGAAATCTCGAAACGTCAAAATTGGTATGATCACAATACCTCCCTTATATATGTTGGCGGTCGGTAAAAATAGGTTACTGTTTCTTTTTTACGTTCGAAATGTATCGATGCACATTTAAATAAACATTTTCACCTTCTACATACTCCAAAAAATCACTGTCCACATTGATACAAATATATTTCTATATTTATATAACGCAAAATTTTAAATGAGTCAAATTTAAGGTTACCAGCTACTGGCCTCAAATCTCACTCACTATTCACTCAAATTTGACAGATAACTGAGTGGGCAATGAGTTACTAATATCCAACTTTTGTTTCTGAGTTCCAAATAAGGAGTGTTACTTATGAATTTGAAATATCTCACTTTGTCATTTACTTAACATAAAAAATGTATATAAGAAAAGTTGTTAAAAATGAAGAAACGATTAGTAGCGAGCCCGCTACGTTACTATACAACGTACTATTCATTGTCCACTAAGTAGCGAGCCTGTGATATAATATGAAGTCTGATCTCAAACTGAAATGAGATTCCTGACGAAAGGAGTTCGGGTAGCAGGCGTTAGTGTTATCCTGGGTTCATCATTACGATATGTGAATTAAATGATATGTATATGTACTTACCAACCGACTGATCAGGCATCTTGTAATTAGTCTGGATCTTAGCTGTTCACATAAGTTCTTAAATGTGAAGGTGCACAAGTTAAGTAAGACGGTTAAAAATTAATGGATTTGATTTATTAAAAGTAATATTTACAAAAAGTTTAAAAGATTAAAATATAGATATTAAAATAATGAAAAGATTACAACAAATAGAATAGAATAGACCACCAAAATGCCGACACAGTGCCTCTAAGAATACAGCAAATTAGATGTTAATGCTAACCGGACCGAATACTGTCTGTTCTCCTCTTCAGTGAGACGTGTTTTTATAAGTCATTTACAGGCATTTCTAGGAAAAAGGGTTTAAGTATTGTTCGAGGGGATGCTAGTGTTCAAAATTATTAAGCAATAACTCTGAACAAATGTCTCCTTGAACAATGAATCATTTAAAAATATATTTCTAAAGATACGTGCTGTAACGTAAGGTTTCTAATTTTATTTTATTATCTGAATTCTTAAAAAGGTTTATTATAAAGTACCCTTTTAAAATCTCTAAAAAACGATGACAACCCCTTTCAAAGAAATTCTCGCGACGGGTGATTTGTGAAATTTTGGTTCATTGTTCCAGCGGACTGACAGATTCCTTACAGATTCTTCTTTGTTCAGTGTAATTTTTAATAAGTTAATTATTTGGGGGGCCATGGAAAGCGGTACCTTACACTTGAATTATCTCACTTCATATTTACTTAACAGCAAAAATGTTTATAAGAAAAGTTGTTAAGCATGAAGAAACGATTCTTCCTTGTTCAGTGTAATTTTTAATAAGATGAATATTTGGGAGGCTACCTATATATTTCACATATCTCACTTTAAAAAAATTATGTAACAAAAACAGTATGAAGCACGGCCACGTAAGCTAGCATGAAATATTGCTTTATGCACGTTACGTGAGAAAAATAAATTATAATTTTTAATTACGTAATTCTCTTAAATATGTTGTATTTCTGATACTTTTGAACAAAATAAGATAAATAAAAGTATTATTTTATTTACAGGGGGTTTTCAACATTCCGATACAATAAAAAGTAATTTAATCGATCATTATATTCCGTTTTTCCCAATGGAACGAGAACATGTAGAGCTCTGTATTCAAGATCAATTTAAGAGAAGAGGAATTCGTTCAACGGATCAAAATATTTTAGAGTAAGTATTCAAATAAACCTACATTGCGGTTTTGCCCCGGTGTCGGGGCAGAATGAGCACGGGCGGGGTAAATGGGCAATCAGCTATAATCTGGCGCAGGATGAACACACATGAGTGCATTCCTCATCGTTATCATCTCCAGCAATGGCGTAGCGAGCATAATTGGCGCTCGGGGCACGATATCTTTTTGGCGCCCCCCGAAAAACATATAGTAATATAATATAGAGAATATCGTCGTCTAAGAAGCAACATGACATAACTCATTTTTGCAAAACTTTTCAGCAGGAAGAAAAAACTGTTTTATTTTAATTTCGTTAACGCTTTCAACAGGATTTCAATACATATTGTGTATTATGTTTTTAAACAATGAAAACAGTTAATATATATTATATATAAGTAGATATATTTATTATTAATACTAATAATATAATATTATAATACATTAATACAATTAATTACTATGTATAAATTTTGCCTTTGATGAAGCAAATTTATCAATTACTTCATCAAAGTCGATAATTTTAAATTTTTCTCTTTCCACACTTAAAAATGCTAGGACACTTAGGCGATCTTGTCCCATCGTTGATCGTAGATATGTCAAAATTAATTTTAATTTGCTGAACGAACGTTCACAGCTAGCAATTGATACTGAAATAGTAAGGAGTATTTGAAGTGCGACTCTCAGGTTCAGGGCCGGGCCGATCATTTTGGCGCCTGAGGCAAGATAGAAAAATTGCGCCTTTTAATTTTATCCCCCCCCTTTTTTTTCCACATCCATTTTCTGACCCATCTCCCCTCAAGCCACTATCTTGTCTCGTAAAAACCTCTAATATTTTCCAAACGAGTTTTTATTTAGGTAAAAGAAGAAGAATGGAAATTATAAAAAAAAGAGGAGCATTACGACGCAAAAATAACATCAGTCAAATGATGACCTCCATTGTTCTGCATTGTTCCAATTACTAACATTGGACTAACATTCCCTAATATTAAACGGTTCCTGATGAGTACCATTTCCAATCATGAACAAATCCTTATCTCTAAATATCACAGCCGACAAGTGACGTATCGACTTTAGTACAGAATAACCGTTATTATTAAAAATTTACTTGAAAAACTATTTTTGAATGATTTTTCTATAAATATATAAAGTGTACTGGTAATAGGTAACGAAATAAAAACTTACCTTAAAGTTAAACATTCACACAATCACATAAAGCACAACAAAAAAAAAATAATTACTTATAAAACTAAAATTAAAAATAGGAAATAAAAATAGTTAGGTAAGTATATAATTTTTTCATCAAACTCTTTACACTTTCAAAGTAAAATTATAAGTGATTTTTTTAACCCCTGCAATATTTTTTAAAATGTTGCATTTTGTCACCATCTGTACAAATAATTATCCTGCCATAAAAATAGAAAGTTCAAATGATTAGATTTTTAGAAAATTTGGCGGGTAAATGTTTAAGATGAGTAAATAGGGATCTTCACGAATTCCTCTGGTTCAGGTCACTTAAATCCATAACAGATCTTGGCCATAAATAATATTGAAACCTTTCTTACACTTGATTTTGGTTGAAACAAGTGCCGTCCAAATACAGCACTACCAGAAATAATAAAATAATTTTTGGCAAATTTGATAATCACGACTATCTTGGCTCACTAAAAAAGATTCTTTTTGACGCCTTGATAAATCCGGCGCCTGAGGCGATCGCCTCGCCGCCTCACCCATCGGTCCGGCCCTGCTCAGGTTTGGAAAAACATCTTCTCCATACGAAATTATAAAGGTAAGAAGCTCTAATGGAGTTTTAGGTTCAATTACTTTTCTACTCCGGAGTAACATCTTGCAGTCACATACCACGTCGGTCAAATATCATAAGTCACCATAAGTCTCCGATCTAACTAAGAAAAACATTTTATTTTTAGAATTTGGACTTTTTAAATTCATCCTCCTTCAAATGTAATACATTCATTCCAACGCTCCTAAAATTAAAAAAATTAAAATTAATTAATTAATTTAAATTCAGCATACCAATCAGTAATAGTTGATTTGCCTGGTGCAGAGTCTCTATACCGCTTATCAAGCCACTGTTTGGCTTCAACAGTAATTT
This sequence comes from Liopterus haemorrhoidalis, assembly GCA_963971575.1. Classification (NCBI taxonomy): domain Eukaryota; kingdom Metazoa; phylum Arthropoda; class Insecta; order Coleoptera; family Dytiscidae; genus Liopterus; species Liopterus haemorrhoidalis. The sequence goes on along the minus strand of OZ020616.1, from coordinate 16,963,128 downwards.
TTCCCATCAAAAAACAATGTTTAATCAACACACGAAATTCTTTCTTATCCATTCTTTTGAAAATTACAACACTGGAGTCACTAAAACCACTGTAACCTCTAAACTAATTGTCAGAATGTCATTAAATTTTCACACGTATCGTTTTAAAGTTGGTGCTATCTAGAAATCACATGGGTCTGTCAACAGTGTTGCCATATATATATATATATATATATATATATATATATATATATATATATATATATATATATATATATATATATATATATGTCAGACCGGAGACTTATTGAGTGAAGTGTTATTTCGATATTCTAATATCTAAAAAAATATTCGAGTTCTGTTCTATTAAAATCTGTATTATAAAATTCACACAGATAATTACAATTCTTTTCAAGATCGTTATCAACATTATCCTTGTTTAATAAATTATTAACGTCCAGTAAAAATCCAAAATTGACAATCATTTAGTCGTGTAAATCGTGTACTTATTCCTGCTGCAGATGATCAAGAACGCTTTTCATAACGCGAGAAATTTAACTTTCTGCGAAAAGGCCAACATCCAATTCTCCGGGCATTTTTCGGAGTTGTATCAATACCCCATTTATCACAAAGAGACTTGTCTTTTGTAATCTTTTTCATTTTAGATCTGTGTGCGCCCCTGCATGGAATACGTCACATTTTGCCTTGAAAAAGGACTCTACTGCTCAGGTAGCTTTCTTGACCTGAGCAAAGCCTTTGACTGCGTTAATCACGATATTTTAACAAAAAAGCTACTATATTACAAGTTTACTCCCGAAAGCATCAGTCTCATAGAGTCATACCTGACAAACAGGAAACAATTTGTACACGCAGGAAACGAGACCTCCCAGACATTGTATGTAAAACACGGAGTCCCACAAGGGTCAGTTCTAGGCCCTGTTCTATTCCTATTATACATCAATGATCTACCCTTCGTTAAGCCCTGACTTGGGATCAGCATGCTAAGAAAATAGCCAAGAAACTTTGTTCGTCTATTTACTGCCTAAATAATTTAAAATGTTGTGTGTCTAAGGCAGTTCAATGACCTACTACTTTGCCTCTATTCAAACTCAATTGACTTATGCCATTCTAATCTGGGGTCATTCCAGCCATGTGGGACTGCTATTTTCTCTACAACGTCGAGCTGTCAGGATTATGGGGAATATCCAATACCGGTGCGACTGCAAGAAAGCATTTGTGGAGTTGGGTTTATTAACGTTACCTTCCCTGTAATAGGGGATACGCATAAAATTTGTATTTCCTTAAAACAACATTATTTTAATATGTTAATGTTAGTTATGTCACCTAACAAAACAAAAATCACATTTTAATTAATATTATAGCCAAATTTTTTAATTAAAATATTGTAAATTTGAAATAATTCGACCACGCCGCGAAGGTTGCCGATTAAAAACGACTGAGTATAACGTCTAACGATAGGGGTTTCACGTCACAGATACAGCTACAACGTAATCTTTACACGTGTGTATATTGTATTGTTCGAGAGTTTTGTATTTGTTTTTAAACAATTTTTCACGCATTTACTATTAAAATGGCAGATAAAGATTTTGTTAGGACTCAGAGTGATAATTTACCCAACATTGATGCATTTATGCACACAACATAAAGTTTACTTTTTTCTGAAATATCGGTTTTATTTCGCCTCATAGCTTTCAGCCACAAATTTCGCCTTTTCTGTTGTTTTTCGCCATCAGGTAATGATATAAATTGTTTTTTTTTTTTGATTTCTAGTTGAACTAATTGTGCACATCGGTACTGAACAATATTTTCGATAATGTTTCGAGGTACTGGGGCCTGGATCTTTCATATTTTATATATTTTAATATAAAATTTAATTCGGTAAACATGTATAAATTGTTTTTATAGAATTAAACTTTATTTTAATTAAAATCACTCTAACTTTACATAACCTATAAAAGTTATACAAACAAATAAGTTCACAACAGACTATGTTCGCTGGGTAAGCTAGTAGTGTCATGCGTCAGTTAGAAGGGGTATGACGTCACACGTTGTTTTCGCGCGCTACATACATTTATGACTTTTTTAAGCCTTCAAATTAAAAAAAAATAATAAAAACTGTTTTTTATGTTTATATGCAACAAGAGGAATATAATAAAAAAAATTAAAAAAATCATGCTTATCCCCTATTCACCACTGCATCCTCTACGTTCATGAAAACCAAACCAAATTCCTAGTCCAAAGTTCAGTTCATAGACACGACACTAGAAATAAAAACGAGATACATCCAGACTTCACAAGACTTGGAATGTCCAGGTATAGTACCAATTTCTTCGCGATTAAATTTTACAATGTGCTTCCTCCAGCCATCAAAAGTCTCAACATTTTAAATTTCAAAAAAATAACCAAGAGATATTTAATATGCAGGGCCTTCTACTCCACTGATGAGTATCTGATAAACGATTTCAGTGACTTGAAGGAGGTTCTATGATCACTCAGTTTGTCCAGCTAAATATCATGTACCTATGTATGACATTTGTAAACATACTGCACATTTATAACCTATATATAAAATATAATATGCATCTTGTAATGTCCCCTACATATTTTGTAAAAGTTATGTTATTGACGATTGTAAAAAATGAAATATTTTTAGCACATAATAAATATTATTATTATTATTATTATTATTAACCACTCTCGGAAGACTAGCGAAGTAGTGACCGTGATTGGAATACACCCAAAGATGGCGGCATGCTTTAACAGCCAAAAAGAGGGGAGCCCGTTATACCTTGGGAGCCCGTTATGCCCCGGCTTCCCCTATAACGCACTACAGAGATAAAAATGCAAATGTATTGCCAGGAAGATATAATTTAAAGGTTCTTTAATTAGCGTTTCAAATTTGATTGCTTTATGATTTATATTAAATTCTATATTTATTTACTTTATTTTTTCAGTGAGGTGTTAAGAAGCGTACAATGGGGACCAAAACCAGAAAAATTATATTCGACTACCGGTTGCAAGAGAATAAGTCAGAAGGTTGCTTTAGTTATACAAAAATATAATTTAAGAAGTGATAATAAACATGATGAATTATAACAAATAGTAGTGTATTACATTTTTTAATTGTTGTTGATTTTACTGTAGGATAATTGTAATATTTACCGACCGCCAACATATATAAGGAAGGTATTGTGATAATACCGATTTTGACATATCGAAAAAAAAAAATTACAAAAAAAATTTTTTTTAAATTTTACGAAAAATTTTCGAAATTTTTCGTTTTATCAAAAAACGTCTCAAATAAAAGTTATTAGTTATTGCATTTATAGCAACTTTTGTTTAATAATTTTTTTCTAAATATTTTTCTGTTGCTAATTATTCTCAAAAATCTTAAAATTGACACGAGTAAACTCCCATTTCTAGTCAACCGATTTTTACCAAAAGTTGATCAACTCGTGTCATTGATGTCAAAAGCTTAAATATGCAGTTTTACCGACCGCCAACATATATATGGGAGGTATTGTGATCATACCGATTTTGACATTTCGAGATTTCGATGGATCTCCACGAATTGAGGCTCCTATATAACGTTTTGATTATTTTTAGCATGAGGTCTCTCGGTCTGTCTGTCCGTCCGTCCGTCTGTCTGTCTGTGTACACGTGCAGAGCAAATTCGGCTAAAAGGATTTTTATGAAACTGCATATTTAAGCTTTTGACATCAATTGCACGAGTTCAACTTTCGAGAATCAACTTTTGGTAAAAATCGGTTGACTAGAAATGAAACTTTACTCGTGTCGATTTTAAGATTTTTGCGAATTTTTAGCAACAGAAAAATATTTAGAAAAAATTTATTTTACAAAAGTTGCTATAAATGCAATAACTAGTTACTTTTATTTGAGACGTTTTTTGATAAATTTTTGTAAAATTTTTCGAAATTTTTCTCTCAATATTTTCATACTTATATGTAACGTTTCCATGGTCATGATAAATAATATCTCTGTTAGAAAATATTAGGCCAAGTTATTTTTACTCTGCTGCTAGAATGTATTTTATACAAGTACTTTATGATGGCGGTTGGTCCTGTGGTGGCCACAGCTGATTTTTTATTATATAATGAAATACAACCTGTATTTATGCATAGCTATTTCTCACAATAACGGTTCAATGTAAAATATTTCGAAATATTTTTTTAAAGTAATTACTATGTGATTTTAATATTTCATTATAATTTTATGTAATTATATTGTTAATAATGGAGTTTATCAGGCGCATTGCGCGAGCTGGCTTCAACAAACCAATAACCAGCTCGCAAAATCATGAAAATTTTCAACCGGCTCGTGTGAACCAACTCCAACACTGGTGACCCCTACCTGAAATTGAAGCACGGACAAGTCAGCTAGTTGTTAATAAATACTACCATTTTAAAGTACTATACATTTATTTTAAAGAGAATTTATAAAATAAAATTATTACATTTTCTACCCGCAAAATAATTACAATATACCTATTAAATAATATACAATCTTGCTGAAAAGCGTTAAATATTTGAAACAATGTACTGTATTCGTTACAATGTACGATATCATTATCATCATTAGTAGCTGTAGTACAGCAATACGGGATACAGTGCCGTTGTATTCTGAAATCCAACATGGCTAGAGTAGATTCAAATAGAAAAGGATACACGACCGTTACAAAATTGCGCAAACAAGATAACACCAGTGGCGGAGACCAATAAAATATTTTCAAACCAAATGGGACAATTAAATAATATTTTTTATTGAATTAGTTGAGGAACGATTTAAAAGTTATATATTAAAATACAAATGAAAAAAATATAAATATAATGCTGTTTAATATAAATATGTCAGTCATAAATGACAGAAGGCAAATTAATTATGAATAAAAAAAAATAAATATGCCGACCAGACGGGGAAAAAATATATATTGCAGTAAAATTAATTTTATTATTAAATTTATATCGGCCATATGTACTCTTAGAGATGCCAGTTGAAGCAATCACTCGTTCCTGGAAATTTGTTACAGGAATTTTGAAGTTTTTCAAATTAGCTTCCTTCTTCATGAACTGCATAACATTATTAATAATTTCGCGGCTCTGGCTATGAAGCACTTGTCCTTTACGTCCCACTAATTGCTTCTGCATTTTGTAAAACACTGTTTTAAAAATCAAAACATAAATTAATTTCATAACCTCAACTTATCCTACTGTTCTATTACCAAATATGTATTTTTCTACTTACGTCGTCTTCCACTAACTAGTATTAAAAAATACAATTTTAGATTTGTAGATGTATTCTAATAATATTGATATTTTATATAAATACGTAGGAAGCTCCTAACTCATATAAGACTTCTACGGCTATGAGTAACAAACCTAACACCCCTATTATAAGTAAATTAAACCCGTCCAGACGAAAAATGGTTTCTGCACACTTTTATTGATGAACTCAACTCTATTTGAATCGACTCTATCTGGCTAAAGAAATTGGTAACTTTACCATTTTGTACATAATTCCTTAAAAGTTTATTACAATACAAATGTTATATTAAAATTCTAGTTTAATACTATTATTCCTGAGATTTATGAACTTTTACATATACATATTAAACAAGTGCAACGACTAATGCAACAGATAGGCTTTATGAAAAATAGGCCATGTTGCCACGTTAGCATTTTTTGATAGGTTGAGATATTCTGAAACACAAGTAAAATAATAAATAATAGGGTTCCAACGCCTAGATAGGCGTGTTGGGACTGAGAAGGTAAGTTCTCCGTTTCTAGCGCGCCGGCCATAGGTATGAAAGTAGGGTTACCAACTCGGCTCAGCCCAAAAAGAGTACTTTTTTTTTTTTTAAATCGTACCCATATTTTATATAGCAATTCTTATGTACCTATAGTGCGTTCAAAGGTGAGTTTGCAGTATAGCTCTTATGGCAAATGGGAGCGGTGTTGCCAAATGTTGTAAAAGTGTCAATTATAATAATATGAAAAACTCGTATGATTTACCAAAATCAACTCTTATAAAACTCAAAATAACAATCAACAAAAAAAATGGCCATTTGTAGAATACTGCGTCTTCACAGATCAGCGCGTTTTAGAGCTGGCAACGTCGACAAGCAAGAAAAGGATAGCGTCATTGTGTAATCCCATTAGAGAGTATGAAAAAGAACTACTCCATATGCCCTATACTGCAAACTCACCTTTGAACGCACTATACTAACTATCGTCTTATCATTTTCGTCAATAGTCATTTATATATTTAACAAATAAAAAATTGCAAAGATACGAAATACTTGTATTTAAAAATCAAAATAAATAATATAAACAAAAATCAACAATATACTTATTACAAAACATATTATACGTCGAACAAAACGTAATTTACTCACGAATGATCAGCAAAATCATATTTGGTTTTGCTTCTCACTTCTTTTAACAAATTTTTATTGTCCACACAATATTTAAAAAAATGTTCACAATTAAATTTTTTTAAATTAAATTGTACCGTCAGTAAGTTTTTTACTGATTCTGGCAAGAATCTATTTCTTACATCAGTCCAAATACTTTTCAGCATGCTGAAAATCCTTTCCTTATATGCGTTGTGGAATCGCGAAAAAAATATAAATATCTTTCGGAATTCTGAATATGTTGTTATAGTGCGTTCAAAGGTGAGTTTGCAGTACAGGGCATATGGAGTAGTTCTTTTTTATACTCTCTAATGGGTTTACACAATGACACTATCCTTTTCTTGCTTGTCGACGTTGCCAGCTCTAATACGCGCTGATCTCTGAAGACGCAGTATTCTACAAATGGCCATTTGTTTTTGTTGAGTGTTATTTTGAGTTTTATAAGAGTTGATTTTTGTAAATCATACGAGTTTTTCATATTATTATAATTGACAAATTTGACACTTTTACAACATTTGGCAACACCGCTCCTATTTTCCATAAGAGCTATACTGCAAACTCACCTTCGAACGCACTATAGATTTCTTTCTTCAAAATATTTGAATCCATTTTGAATCATCTGACAGTTTTGAAAATCATTATTTCTTCAATTTTTTAAAAAATAGTACATTTATTTAATTTTTAGAAAAAGTAAGAGTACATAATTTTACTTGCTCAAAAAGAGTACATGTACTCTTTAAAGAGTACGGTTGGTAACCCTATATGAAAGCCACGTGGTCAGTGTAACGCTCCGGCCAGTCCTATTATCCCTGTATGAAGAGGTATTCACAAGTACAGATACAGGTGAAGCACAAATAGGTGGCATTTTTTAATAATTAAATAGCGTATTTTAGACATTACATCATTGTCCAATAGTTTGCAGTGCACCATATATGTATGTATATAAATGATTTTCTGCACATGAAACTTCAACACGCTGCGTTGAAGTTTGACGCAAATGCATTTCTCTTAATCTGAATCCCAAATGGCATTATATCCCTAGAAGAATATTCTTTGTAAACGTCTATGATAATGCGATTCGTGGGCAGAAAACCTGAGTGTATCTTGTATATTTGTTATAAAATATTATCAAATCTTTTCATTTTTAGAATCTGCAAATACCACCTCACTAGTTTAAGCATTAGCTTATGAACAGGACTGGTACATCACCATAGAGATATCTCTATGAACATCACGCATCTGCGCGTTTTATTTATTTATTTGCACTCAATTCGTACACGTCTTGCGACTTTAGACGTGGCAGTTATTCAATTCGAATAAATCAAATTTGCCACTATTATTAGTTTTTTAGCTTCATGTGGAACTTGATTTTGAAATCTAGTAACTTTTAACTATTAAATGAGGCCTTTGATCATTTTGTTTAGCAAAATCCCTCCTCAAATATCAAAAAGTTAGCTCGTGATAACTTAAGAAAATATAAATTACATTTATAGCTTGTTTCTTTGGTTTAGGAACTAGATATTCAATTCTAGTAACTTTTACCGATTAAGTGATGCTTTTGATCATTTTGTTTATCAAAAGCCCACTTCAAACCACAAAGTGAGACCATGACAACTTACAAAAATGAAAATTTCAGTAGTTCCGCCTAAACGTTTGGAATAGCCTATAGGAAGCTAAGAAACAAATAATATAATCAATTCAAGATATTTCCTCTGAGTAGGCCATAATTTTTAATCATGTTAAGTTGGCAATTCTGCGCTGTTCATCGTTTTTGATTATTTACTTTTGTTGCTTGCGATCATAACGTGTATTTTACAATAATTATAATACTAATGTATGTGTGTTTTGAATATAACCTCAAACTTGGAGTCAAATATCTGTTAAATTAGGGTTACCAAATGTCTCTCGTGACAGAGTAGGATATTTCAACTAAAAATAGTAGTTTAGTAGGACACAGTAGGGCAGTTTTTTTAAAAAAATATATATTATACTACGAAATATATAGGTACCTAATTAACTTCAAATCTCATAACAAGGCCTTTTTTTCATAGTAAGGCATTTTTTTCATAAAGAGGCCTTTTTTAAAATTTGTTTAATAATACTAAAAAAACATTTTATTATAGATTATATATTATTAAACAAATTTTCAAAAAGGCCTCATTATGAAAAAAGGCCTTATTATGGGATCCAACATAACATATAATTAACAAGAAACAGTCAATAAATAATAACCTATGTGTTACTACTATAGTGCGTTCGAAAGTGAGTTTGCAGTACAGGGCATATGGAGTAGTTCTTTTTCATACTCTCTAATGGGTTTACATAATGACGCTATCCTTTTCTTGCTTGTCGACGTTGCCAGCTCTAAAATGCGCTGATCTGTGAAGACGCAGTATTCTACAAATGGTCATTTGTTTTTGTTGAGTGTTATTTTGATTTTTATAAGAGCTGATTTTTGTAAATCATACAAGTTTTTTATATTATTATAATTGACACATTTGACACTTTTACAACATTTGGCAACAGCGCTCCCATTTGCCATAAGAGCTATACTGCAAACTCACCTTTGAACGCAGTATATTATGAAAATTAAATTATATGTTTATTGGTTCACATCTTTCTTTATATTTAACAAAATAACATTTTAGAAATAAAAATATAAAATAAATCATAAGAAATTTTTTTAAATTTTCTTTGTATATAGTAATTAATAAGAAACAACCAATAAATAATTAACAATCAAGTTTAAATATATATGGTAATAAAAAATATAATTAGATATGTTTATTGGTTGACGTTCAAATTTTCTTTTCTTTTTTTTTAATAAAATCCTATTTTTTAGATGTACCTGCTTTTTTTAATAAAGCTTTATCCTTAATGACATCATAGAAATTTAGTCAAAACGTTATGCCTCGATCGCGTTCATCGGCAAACGTCGACTCAGCGGTAAAGGCGTCTTCAAAAGTAAAAATACTATAAAGTAGGACATTTCCGATATTTTTTAACAGTAGGTAGGACGAAGGACAAGGAGGTAAATTGTAGGACATGTCCTACTAAAGTAGGACGGTTGGTAACCCTAAGTTAAATGATACTGTAGAAATGATATTGCCAACCTAATTTAAAAGTAAATAAAGTCCGTGGCTATTTAGACGCTCGTTCATATTATATATTGCTAGTGATGTCGAATATCTAGTTATATTTCGTGGTTACAAATATTCCACCCAGGGCCGGATTTACTATTAAGCTTAACAAGCTCTAGCGTTTGGAAGGGCTTCACAAATTCAGTTAATATTGAATTTTAAATTCAATTATAAAAAGGGCATCAAAAAACTTTTCAGCTTAGAGCCTCATTCATCTTAATTACGGCCCTGATACCACCCTAACATGGTCTACTCCAACAATGGACTATACTGCGGGCCACTAAATCGATACAGTTATGTCATTTCAAACGTCATAACTTTAACTTAAAAGCTGCAAAGCTTCAAAATTAGTATCACAATATACAAATAACATAAACATATGGTGCAATTCTGTGGCAAATCTATAAGCTTACAGACATAATCTATAAGAAACTGTCCATAACTAAGGTGACAATTTTTTGTCAAATATAAAACCAGGACATTTAAATTAGCCCAAGTACAGGCGCGTGCAATAGGAGAGGGGTCCTTGGGTCCTGACCCCCCCCCATGATCTAAAAAATCATATACTTAATAAAAACTAAGCTACTGAAAATAAAATCATCTCTTTTGTTGATAAAAAACAAATCATAGTCAAAATGTAATTAACATATAAGACCACCCCTCTCCGTAAAGAGGCAATAATACATTTTATATTATTTATCGGATATTTTTTAGAAATAGACCCCCCTCTCAGTTAATTTTTCTAGGAGCGCGCCTGCTCAGTCAGCATGAAGAAAAGTGGAACGTAGAATATATATATAATACTTAAAATATTGCAGAGTAAGCTTAGTTTCTTGGCCTTTAAGTGAAGAAATAAAATGTACTTCTTTTATTTATATTGTAAATTAAGAAAGTAATTTTGAAAAGGCCGCTACATTGCTGATCCGTATTTTGTGTTTAAATTTACGCGCGTACTGAAAGATGGAACGATTACTCGATCTTTTGAAAAATTAATAATTTTGGATTTTGTGTCCCTAAACTGTACTGGTTATATTCAGAGCCGCAGTAAGGAAAACTTGCGCTAGGGGAAGAGCCGTGTTTTGGCGCCCTTGGTAAATAAAAACAAGGTTTTTACCCCTCAAAATTTAAGTGATGAGCAAAAAAAAAGGTCACCTCCCAAAATCCAAGTGACGAGCAAAAAAAAAGGTCCTCACCTTCGCAATGGCGCCCCTTAGCAAGCCCGTCAGCGCCCTTTTCCTTAGTGCGCTAGGGGCCGTCGCCCCCTCCGCCCCTCCCCCTTACTGAGGCTCTGGTTATATTTCACGACTAACCAGGACCAATGACGAAAAAAACAGTACAGTACTGGTAAAACCAGTACGAATGGTCACCTTACCATAACAACACATAAAACAATTGCTTAGATACGTTCGTCTGTAGCTTATAGATTTGCCACAGAATTGCACCATAAATACGATTTCAATAAATATGTTTTACTAAAATAAAAGATTGAAGAGCAATAATAATAAATAAATAAGAATAGTTTTCCAACGCCTATGTATGTGTATAAGGGCAGAGAAGACAAGTTCTTCTTTTCTAGATCTCCGGCCATATATACGTGAGCAGTGTGAGTTTCGGCCGATCCTATTATCCCTGTATAAACAAATACTCATTTTAAGTACAAGGTGTCTCAAAAGAAATTTTATATTTATTTAGCTTACTGCGTGAACGCAACGTATCCGAGGGGCGCGGGGGTTATGTCAATCGGTAGCCTGGCTCTTGGGAATTCAGCCGCTATGGAGCGTTTCTCGGGAGCAGACCGCGCGTTATGCGTGCGATAGTTTTACAAAAACGGTGATTCGGCGACTGTAGCGCGTAGAAAATTCTGCAGTATTCGAGGTTTTCGCCACTTAAATGATGCGCCAAGCATTCCTCTCATTCGACATTGGGTTAAAAAGTTTGAAGAGACTGGTACAACGCTGGATAAATCAAAATCCGGGCGACCTAGGTCATCAAGAACGATAGAAAACGTGGAGAATGTTAATCAGTCTGTTCGTGACGACCCGAACCTTTCAATTCGGAAGCGCGCAAGTGCTTTAAATGTGCATAGATCATCATTACATCGCATTACGCACAAAGACCTAAAGCTGCACCCCTACAAAATTCAATTGGTGCAAGAATTAAAGCCCCAAGATGCCAGTCAGAGGCTTAATTTCGTAAATCAGGTGATTGAGCGATTTTCAACGTTTACCAACATTTTGTTTTCGGATGAAGCTCATTTTCATCTTAATGGCCACGTAAATAAGCAGAACTGCCGCTACTGGAATGCAACGAATCCGAAACGCAAACATCAGAAACCCCCCCTACATTCGCCTAAAGTGACCGTATGGGCTGCGATGTCGGCGCGAGGAATTATCGGCCCTTACTTTTTTGCAGACGAAAGGGGGCGTGCAGTTACAGTGAATTCAGAGCGTTATGTGGAGATGTTAGACAACTTCTTGGTACCTGAACTGCAAAACTTTCCTGGCTATAACCAAAGAACATGGTTCCAACAGGACGGAGCAATTTCACACACGTCCAATATGTCTCTGCCACGTGTTCGTGAAATATTCTCAGGCAAATTGATCTCCCGGAGAGGTGACATAAATTGGCCTCCACGCAGTCCAGATTTAACCCCTATGGACTTTTTCCTATGGGGTTATCTTAAATCTAAAGTTTACGCCAATAAACCGACTTCACTGGCGCATTTGAAAGAAAATATCCGTCACGAAATGGCAGCCATCCCTGAGTCCACCTGCCGAGGCGTCATAAGTAATTTTACTGTTCGATTAAATGAGTGCCGAGAACGCTAGGGTCTACATTTAGACGATATTATTTTTAAGAAATAAATCCCCAAAAAGTGTATTTTAATAATTAATAAACATTTTTTCTATATACGGCTTACTTTTTTTTTAATCGATCCACTAAATATAAAATTTCTTTTGAGACACCTTGTATTATATTTTTAAGGTTGAATCAACTGTAGAGTTGACAGTATCGAAAGATGAAAAATCCAAAGGAAGTGGAGGGATTCAAAGCCGCGTTCCTTTGCTTCGTAGACAACAGTCTTGCTCCGACAACTCTAGAGGCTTTTATGTTTTCACACTAGAGTTCATATTAACGTTTTGACTTGGAAAATTAAAGTTTTTGCATTCGAATTAAAGACATTTGCGTGTGATAGTCTAAAAAATCTAGGTTTTAAAGACTAGGCAAATGGAACATAATTCAATTCCTCTGTCTATTTATCCAGGTTTGTCAAAAACCGCGTGCGCCAACTGATGTCCTCTCGCTCTTAGCTGTTTTGCGTCTTTGTCTTTTTAGGGTTTTGTAGGTATGACCAAAAAACCCTTATACCGTCATTTTGTCGTCTGTCTGTCTGTCTGTCTGTCTGTTCGGTCAAAATTGTAGCCAAACGGCTAAACCTAGAGAGTTGAAATTTGGCATGCTTATACAACTCGTTGACCCGCACATAGGAAAAATACTAAAACATCTAAAAAACATATCCCTCTAAAAATATAAACAAATATGTGCTCATCGAAAAAAAAAAATATTTTTTTTTAATTCTGAGTAGGGTATCAAATGAAAGCCCTTAGTACGTGGATTAACGATCAAAATTTTATTTTTGCAAAATAAATGATTTTGATGCGATTTTTGCCAAAATTGTGCAAAAAAAATTTTGTCCCACACCCTGTAGCCCAGATGGTTTAAACTAAAAATCTGAAAAAATTCTAAGTAATGTACATTGGTGTGAACCGGAATAGTACAACAGGAATTTTTGATCAGATTATGTTTTCGGAAAATAACGCATTTTTTGTTTTTAACTAAAATATGTTAACTATTTAATACGTTGTGTAACATATCACAACAATAACTCTCGTGGCGTGGTTGGATTCGTCATGCGCTTAATAATATAAGTTAACTTGCAAACTAGGGTTCGAATCCTGTTGATTTTATTTTTAATTTTTTTTTTTGCATTTTTATTTTGTTTAAATTATTTTGTTAAAATTCTAGTTATATTTGGTAAATAGTGCATTTAATTTTTAAAAGCGTAAATTTAATAACCAGTGGAAAGTGTTGAAATTATAATTTAATTGTATGTTTGACGAAATCAAAGGGCGGGACTTATGATGTAAGCAACCAATGGAAGCCATAGGTGCAATTTTCAAAATCTTAATGAACTTTGCTATATAAAAAAAATACTGCATATATTTAGAAACTCAAATAATGGTATTAGGCATTCGAATTAAAATTCATAAAAAAATATTTTGACAAAATTTGTTTTGGCATCCCAAATAATCATCGTTCAGTTACTAAATACCTGCAAAACCCAGAAATGTGTGAAAATTCACACTTCACATCAATTTTTTTACTTTGAGGTTAGTAACAATTATACAACAAATTGTTATTTTCGAATGTAATATAAAAAAAAAAAAAAGATTTTGGAAAAACAACTAATTAATTTAGTGAAACCTCACAAATAAACTGTCAACTGTTATAATAACACGATGTACGCATGCGCAAACAAAAAATTTCCAAGTCTTAAATAATATTCAAATACTGTGTGATAAGTCAAAACCTAAAAACATGGATCCTGAAAAAAACCTACAAAAGTAAAACTTGGATAGCGTCCTAGTGTGATACACCCTTAAGAAGAACAATAATAATGTATAATTCCAATGAAAAACAAGAAACATTGCAGCTGTTTTTTCACCACTAATTATGTCACTGAAATAATGACGTATTATATCAAACTGCTTCAATTAAGCGGCTCAAGCATATCCGTTTCTTTGCTTTGTAACAGATTCGTTAAATTTCGGGTATCTTCGTAGAAATGGTGTCTGGTACAACAGATGTAGTTTGTTTCAATAGTATAGAACACCCCTATAAATATGCGCAGAAACCAAAATTGGTTAGTTGCTCGTTGCTATTCGCGACTGAAACTAACGTTGGCGGCGCTGCGTACAACAGCTGATGGCGGACGAAAAGCGTATATGTCAGAAGTTTTTTCTTAATATTTATCTGTTCAAACAATATTTCGGCAAAAAAGCACTGTATTTAAGTCACTATATTTTAAAATACTTCTTAATTCATATAAACTGCAGCACAACACGCTACAAATATTATCCAAATATACGCTTCTGTTTAATTTAGCCAGTTACCACCAGATGTCTCACTGTGATTTGCAGTCGCGAATAGCTACGGCCAACTAGCAGACATTAAAGTTAGTCAGGTATTTTATAGTCTATTCCAAACGTTTAAGAGAAACTAACTAGAATTTTCATTTCCCTAAGTTGTCATGATCTTTCTTTTTAAGGTTTGAAGTTGCATTTTGACAAACAAAATGATCAAAATTCTCACTTAATCGGTGAAAGTTACTAGAATTCAAAATCTAGTTGTTTAAACCAAAGAAACAGGCTATAGGTGTTTGGGTAGCGTTGTGTTTTAAATTGTTATTTTTGCAAGTTTTTCTACAAAATCAATCTTTTTCAAGACTAAAGCAGTGTTCTGTGCTTTTGGACATAACTATATTAACTACTTTATTACGTAGTTAGTTTCAAAAATGTCTGAAAAAAAGTTCACTGATGTGACGCCATTGGCTTGACGTTTCAATTTCACACGTACATATTGAGTCAGGGTGTTCTTTTCTATTGAAACAAACTTGAATACAAATACTAAACATTAAAATACACATAAAATCGAGATATTTAATAACTCAAAATAAAATAATACAAAACCTTTAAGGTATATTATAAATATTCACTTTTACAAACATATTACATGAACAAGACGCAAGCCATTGTAGCAGTAACTGCCGCTAACATGGTGTAACCAGTAGTGTAGACGCCCTGTTTGGAGACGTAACTGCCAGTGTCCCATGTCAAATGTCTGATACCATTGATAGCGTGGTAGACGAATGGGAAACCAAGGCAGAATTTACCCCCAAGGATGATCAAACTTGGTAGTTGGAACGCTTCAAGGGCTTCGCAGTAGTAGTTGAAGTCATGGGGCAAGGCGATGCAAGCAGCACCGAAAATAGCGGCATAACCACCCATTACGGTACCTAGAAAGAGATTATCATATAGAAATCAATTAAGAATTACTTTGAATTAGAGATGTGCCGGATCATAAAAATGTGAAATAAAAATGTTCTGTTAATCTTTATTAATAAAATTTGTTTAAAAATCACAGTTAAATCAATTAACAAAATACAACCTTTTTAGGGTTTTGTAGGTATGACTAAAAACCCTTATACCGTCATTTTGTCGTCTGTCTGTTAAATTGTAGCCAAACGGCTAAACCTAGAGAGTTGAAATTTGGCATGCTTATACAACCCGCACATAGGAAAAATACTAAAACATCTAAAAAACATATCCCCCTAAGAATATAAACAAACATGTGCTCATCGAAAAAAAATATTTTTTTTAAATTCAGAGTAGGGTATCAAATGAAAACCCTTAGTACGTGAATTAACGTTAAATTAGAATTTTATTTTTGCAAAATAAATGATTTTGAGGCGATTTTTGCCAAAATTGTGGGGAAAAAAATTGTCCCACACTCTGTAACCCAGATGGTTTAAACTAAAAATCTGAAAAAATTCTAAGTAATGTACATTGGTGTGAACCGGAATAGTTCAACAGGAATTTTTAATCAGGTTATGGTTTCGGAAAAAAACGCATTTTTTGTGTTTTTAACTAAAATTCGTTAAATATTTAATTCGATTCGCCATGTAACATAGCAAATAAGTAAGCGCCCATAGCGTAGTTCGTAGCGTCCTGGCTTCCTGATTTGCAAACTACAGTTCGATTCCTGTCAATTTTATTTATTTTTTTGCATTTTTATTTTGTTTAAATTATTTTGTCAAAATTCTAGTTATATTTTGGTAAATGTTGGATTTAATTTTTAAAAGCGTAAATTTAATAACCAGTCGGAAGTGTTGAAATTATAATTTAATTCTATGTTTGAATGTATACAAAATCAAAGGGGCGGAGCTTTTTCAAAATCTTAATGAATCTTGCTATATAAAAAAAATACTGCACATATTTAGAAACTTAAATAATGGTATTAGGCATTCGAATTAAAATTCATAAACAAATATTTTGACATAATATTTGTTTTGGCATCCCAAATAATCATCATTCACTTACTAAATACCTGCGAAACCCTGAAATGTGTGAAAATTCACACTTCACATCAATTTTTTGAGCTTCATTTCCTGTACTATTGCTGTATATGTGGCATATATGAACATTCATGAAGTAACGTTCTGATTCAGTTTTAAAAGTCAATTTTTTGTATTAAAATTAATTTAAATAATTTTTAAGCTGTTTTGGGAAAAGTGTTAAAAATAAGATAAACAATAATAAGTTTACAAAGGCTGTTTACAATGATTTGTATTAGCAATTCAATTTTTTTAATATTCAAAAATTATTGACAGTTTATAGAAATATAAATTAAAAGAAATTATAGATGGTATATTCTTAACAAATATTATATGATACATTCATTACAAAAATAAAAAATAAATAATAATCATATTTAAATTTAAGTTGGGGGAAATTATATTTTAAAAATAATAATTTTGAAGCTTTGCATCCTTGAATTTCTAATAAAAATCGTTGGAAACATTGTTCTATAATAAAATTTTGTAAACTTATTAGGCGTTTACGTTTATTCAATCCACAAAATTGCTCTGATTGATCTGGTGACGTAACAAGATTAGTCGGATTGTTCGGATTTTGTTAACATTTTCGTAAGCAATATTTGTCTGAAGTTAGTTAAGTAGAGACGCCTGGTGACGGTGGCGTTAACTGCAACTGTCAAATTTCTGTCATTGATTACAACTGCTATCGCATTTTCATATTTTGTTAAGTTATGTATTCTCTCAACTCTATCAACACATTCCAATTGGCTATAAGATTTAATTTAACCGCGCTAACTCCCACCACCCGCAATCCATTAATCCCAGCAATCCTACCAGATCATCGGATTGCTTGGAAACACTCGGATAGCCCATGCGGATTAATCGGATTGACTAAAAATAAGCTAATGTATACACTCCGACTGACTTTACGAACGGATCGGGAGCACTTGGATCGCTCGGATTAATCTGACTGACTAAACGTAAACGCCTATTATTTATCTTATTTTTAACTCTAAGACTTTTTACAAAACAGCTTAAGAATTATAAATATTAAACTTAATATGAAAAAAGTCGTATTTATTTTGAAAACTATGGTTATATACAATTTTATTATTAAAAGGTTAACAGAAGATTTTTATTGATAATAAGATTATTAATAATAAAAATATCCGTATGATATGCGCAACAAAATCAGTGGATTCAAATTAGGTCACGGACTTTTTTCTTGCGGATATCAACTGATATCTCAAATTTGAAGCAGGGACTAAGAATGTAAAATTTAAAAAAATATTAACCGAAATTTAAAAAAAAAAAAACGGAAACAAAAACAGATATACACTGTTTTTTCGTTCACGAATGAAAACGAAATTCATAATATTTAATACCGGTTTTAACCGGTTTAACTAAGTATTCAGTTTACAGTCTGATTACTCGATGAATACGATACGGGAATTCAAAGTTTTTTTTTTTGACACTAATACGGGTCTATTATTTATCTTTGTGGTTAAAAATATTTGGTTAAAAATGATGGTTAAAAAGTAACCTTTTAACTAGGCGTTAAAATTTTATCCTTGTTTCTTAGTCTGTATCTCAGGTTATAACCCAAGCGTTAAGTCTACAAGGGAGCGTAATTTGCTCGTGTAAGTGTGGATTAATGTAAACAGTTGTTATAGTTGAACTGTGAATAAACAAGTTTAAATATAATAAATCTATATTTCGGAAATGTACAATATTTATATATAAATAATTATGAGTGCAGAAAGTAAATTATAGGAGTATAATATTACCGTAACATGCAAATGTATCAATATTTTTTCTGTCTTTTCTTCCTTCTATATTAAGATACTTTTATTTTCAGGTTATATTTACTTATTTTTATTTTTAAACAAACAGAGAAATCAAAATTTATAAGTGTAACATAATTTTAAAGTTTTAAATATGTACTTGCAATATATATGGAAATATTTTGGTTTTTCTCGGATTTAAAAAAAAAAACATTTGTAAAACGAGATATTTTGTTTTAGACAAATGAAAATAGTTTAAAATATTTCTTCAGGTAAATTAAAAGGATCACTCATATCACGCAGTTGCTTTTGTTTAATTCGAACTGATCTCCTAAAAAGCATTTGTATATATTTTTTATTCACCTATATTAATTTTTCACTCATTAACTTCTTTAGGTTCAATTTGTTCTAGTGATAATTGGTTTAAAATAAACAGACTTGCCATGATTAATTCTAAAAATAGATTTTTTCTATCTATTTGAAGTTTAGAGGTTAGAATTACAGCTGGTTAAAATGTTAACGCCATATATTTGGTTGGAGTTAAAATTCCCAATATAACCTACTGAATTAACCACACCGAGGTAAAAATTTTAACGCCACAGAGTTACAGAATAATAAAAGATTGTAAAACGTGGTTAAATTTTTTTAACTTCGACCTTGAGGTTAATTTTTAACTTTTTAAGATACAGAATAGACCCGTTTATCTTTAATGTCGGGTTGCTAACGTAAGAGTTTTCTCTAACTCAAGTTAAAATCGTTTGTTTTTATATGTTACAACATACAAAAACAAATGATTTTAACTTGAGTTAGGGATAATTCTTACTTTAGCAACCGGCCATTAATAAGGCAATACTAAATTAGCGGAACAAGAGTAAATTAAACAATTTCCTTGAGATTTATTTATTTTCTAAAAAGTCAAATTTATTATTAAATTATTAAGGTTTAAAAATTAATCATTAAACAGCTTACTTGCTAAAAATTGTTTTTGCTAAAAGAAGCATTAACTATCATATATTCGGGGGATTAAATTTTAAGAAACAATCTAATAATTTTATTTTACATCTATGCATTTTATCAAAACAAATGAAAAGCTATTGAAATATACTAGTTTTGGTGATAATTTGGCATAATTTAACCGAAGTCATATCTCCTGTAGTTTTCAAGATCTCCATACATTACGGGTTCATTTAACCAGATGTCCCGTTTGGACACTTATTATTTTAGGTACTTAAGTTAAGGTACCAAGTACTTATTTTAGGCGATATGTTGTTTCAGAGTTTCTGTGTTTTTCCTATATGCGGAAGGCAAAAATTTATATAGGTATGTATCCCAAATTTTCACTCACAATAGGTTAACAGATAACAATAACTCAATAAGATAACATATTAGCTCTGTTCGTAGAGTTATTTTAAAGCATACCTATATAGTAAACAGTTAATTTAAAAAATATTTTTTTTTTACATTTGCACGTATAAATAGGTAAATAATGTAAAAAATGTAAACAACTAGCAGTTTAGAACTGTCAACTGAATGTGTTAGTGTTACACATACGTGTTTTAAAAAGAATCTCTGTTATAATCAACATCTGTTGTGGTTTTTACTTCATGTGAAGGTTGACCAGATGGGAGGGGTACACCAAGTGGAAGGCACTTGGGATGTATAGGAGCGCCAGAAAACAAATTGTCTCCCGCTCTTCAAGTCTTCGGGAGCATTTTTTTTTTGTGAATAGTTAGTCTTTTGGAATAAAACAATCGGATTTTTGACGAACGTGGAATCAGTGTACTCAAAACAGATAAAAAATAATAATGTATAAACAAATATTTGTTACATTTTCACATTTTTTACATTGTTTATAGGCAAATAGCTCATGTATAGAATTATATTTTTACGTGTAGATAATAAGTATACATGTAAGATGTAGATAATAAGTATCACTGCTAATAGGGAAATAAAATTAAGATCCCAGCGCCACGGCGGTCAAATTTTAACCAAGATAAAGGCTATTTTTTTGTGTAAACATTTCTGTACACTTATTTGTTGATAAAACTTCAAAAGAGGTTCATAAAATATTGTAAAATAAATTTATTCCTATAATTTTTGCTCGACAGCTGTGTAACAATAACATTGAATATCCTCTATCAAAATTAAAAATTGACTGCTATGGCGTGGGGAATTTAAATTTATTTCCCTATAATCTATGCAAGTTTTTTAAGTTTTAAGTCTTAATTTGACGAAAAGTTAATAAAATCTGTTCTAGAAATATGTTTATTTTTGAACTAAAGTACAAAAACAACCTAGTACCACTCAATATAACTATATTTAGCAACTTGGAATCTTTAATGAAATATTAAAATAGAATTATATTTTTGAAGATCGCCTATTTTTATGATAAATCCAGTTTATGTCACACTTATGTATGATTTATAAAATTAGGACTAAATAATATTAATTAGAAAAGAAATATTACACAATCAAGAGAATAATTAATTTGGAATGGAACATAGCAACTACATAAAAGCTATAATTTAACAAACGATGAATATGTCCTTGAATTAATTCAAACAATAAAAAAATTGTTTTTTTTTTTCTTTTTTTTTAAACAAAGTCCATAACCTTACTTTTCAAATGTCAAAAACAAAAGCCTTTCATGCAATAATATTAACCTGTAATTCTGTGTGTGATAGAAAGCATCATCGTAGCTTCAAGTTTGTAAACAGTTAAATGCGGTGAAAGAGGTCTTCCAAGTCTGTAATTTTTCTCATCGTGATTATCATCGAGTATAGCCTTCGAATGACATGGTGCCAACATAGCTGGAGCCCCACGGGGTAAAAGGAAAGCCTGTTTAACTCCCAAAATTCCATTCCTAGCGGCTAGCCTAAAAAAAATATTATGTAACAGAATTATGCCATTTGTTAAAGTCAAGGTCACAAGTTAAGGGTGTGATAATTAGTGCTAAGTAATATTTTTAATTTTTATTTTTACCTTGAGATTGCAACGAACGCCATTGTTGATTTTTAATACGGTTATATCATAAACAAGGAAGTCACTTTTATAATTTTTTATTCGACCTGCGAATATTGTTAGCAGAAACAGCGCCCCGGTAATACTGACATTGACGGCGGTGGAATGAACTATTTTTCAGGAAGTATTCAGGAAAATTTATTAATAAACTTTTTTTTTTCTATAAATTCTATTTTTATTTCTCTCGCGAAGTTTGACTTATCTTATCAATTTTATAGACAGTTTTTTGTAAAAATATTTCAAACAATTGTGTAAATTTTAAAAACAATAACATTTCAGTCAAAGGGCATGCGCAATAAATTTATGTTCAAGATTTCCTAGTAAAAAAAACAACGTGGCTACCACATGATCTTCCAAATTTAATTATGATGTCTATTCGTAATTTGCGCAGTTTTTCATCATTAGACGCAAGCAGAGATGATTTTTAAGGCATTCTCAGGGCGGCCTTGTTGCATGTGTAATCGGGGCAATCACCCAGAACCTCGCGCTTGTTGGCGCTTCACGCTCGCACTCTAAATAATTTTTAGTTGCTTTAAGTTATTTTTTGAATTATTTCCACCCCTATCACTTAAATTTCTCTCTACCATGCTTAACTCAATTTTTAAATTTACTATTCATCTTTTACAGGTCTTCCAACTGGTCTACGGGAGTTCTAATTTTTTCCTAGATCCTCATAACGTGTCTTATCTGTTATCGCCTACCTCTTATCAATTTTTTTTTTTATTATATGCACTTTTTCGTTTCGCGGAATATTTGGGGAGTTATGGGCGACACTCTAAAACTAAAGTTTTTAAATTTCTCCCTTATTATTGACTTAACAGCAAAAACATATATGGCAAAAATTGTTTATAGTAAGAAATCAGATTTTTGTTGTTGTATGCAGTGGCGGATTAAGTTGCTTGGGGACCCTGGGCGGTAAAATTAAAATGGGCCCTCTACCATTTTAAAAAGAATGGAAATATTTGTATGCAGGCATCAGTGGGCCCTGGGCGGCCGCCCAGTCCGGCAACCGCTTAATGCGCCTCTGGTTGTATATACTTTTTCAATTGGGTGAATATTTAGGAAGTTACGGGAAACACACTGGCACCAAAATTTTGAAATATCTCTCATTATTTTCTTTACATCAAAATGTATAGGAGGAAATGTATTTAAAATGAGGAAGCATTTTTTTTCAATGCATTTTTTAATAAGATTATTTAGGAGGCAAAGGATAGTGTTACTTATATAATTGAAATATCTCATTTACTTTACAGCAAACAAGTAAATAAGAAAAGTTGTTAGGAATGAAGGTATGATTTTTTTGTTCGACGCAGTTTTTAATCAGATATATATTTGGGGAGCTATACGGTGCGCTACCTATGAACGAAGTATCTGACTTATCGCTTACATTGTAGTAAAAATGTATATAATTAAAACCGTACGAAAAACGGGCATGCCAGCTAGTTCTAGAATATAATTGACCAAATAAATTTAATGAAAGTTACCGAAAATTTGTTTTGTTAATCTTTATTAATGAAAAGATAATGTAAAGATCTGGCTAATAGGGAAAAATTGCTAAGCGATATGACATCTCATAGAGAAGGAAAGAATAGAGCTCGCAATACTGCATAAAATATGGCAACACGGCGACTACAGAGACTCCGTGGGACGAGGGGTCGAGTTACTGATAGAATGGCGGGTTATTTAAATTGCAATATTCCCATGGGGTATTATATATGAATGCTAAAATTATATATAAAACACCAAAATAAACACTTTTTTGGTATAACTAAAAATAATTTATCGTTATTATGATTATAACAATAAAAAATTATATTAGTAAGACCAAAATAGTAATTTACTTTGATGTTTAATATAATTTTAACAAATTCTGTAAATTTGAGTACATTTTAGGAGAAATGAAACAAAATATTATTTTACTTATACTTATTTTATTATTATTATTTAAAAACTAAGTATATACAAAATTAGTTTTAATAATGAAAACATATATACAGGCTATTTCAAACGATTAGGCGGAACTAACTGGAATTTTTATTTTTGTAAGCTGTCATTAGCTATTTTTTTATATATTGAAGTTTGCTTTTCCTGAACAAAATGATCAAAAGCTTCAATCAATCTGTAAAAATTACTAGATTTGAAAATCTAGTTCCGCCTAATCATTTGGAATACACTTAAACAATAATTATTTTAAAAATGAATAACCTAATGCTTATAAGCTGTTCACTTTTGTAAGAACACACTAGATCTGGTTATTTTGGTTACTTTTATGGTGTGTTACTGACTTTAAATGTCAATTAAAAATATTCCTTACGCTGTAAAACTGACTTTAGGTTGATAAGGTTATGATCATTATAATTAAGATATCATTTTTCAATATGACATATGTCAAATGGATCAACATTTTAAAAAAGTGACATTTTTTAATACCAACATGAAATACAGCTTCAAAGGTGCAAACTATTGAAAACAAAATTCCCTCTTAGTTTGTTCTTGCAAAAGTGAACCGTCTATACAAGGATAACAATGATCAAAATGAACATTTTTTTATTTTTCTTCTAGGCCATGGGGGATAGGGTTCGAATCCCGGTTAGGGCATGAATTATTTTCTTCTCCCAAATTTTATTTTATCGTCAAATTCTGTAAAATTTTCAAAAATAAAATGCATCTATTGGATAATGACACTAGTAGCTAAGTCAAAAAAAAAATTAAATAAATAATGGAGTTTTGATCGAACTCTGTTATTTGTTTACATGGATACCTAACCTAAAGATTGAATTCTTAATATTTCTCATAGATAATCATAAAACTAATTAAACATGCCAGATATTAAAGTTAAACAGATTGTTTATTTTGTTTCATGCATTATGTTGATTTTTCACTTACTGTCAATCTATGTTGTCAATTATTTTAAAATTATAATCACAGAACATATATTTTTATTTACTACGTATTATATACATTAAGATTACGCATGCGTACTACGCATGCGTATTAGGAAAAATTTTGTGTGGAGTCTGTTCGTCTCATAGAAGTTCGTCCAACGGTTTATTACCGTCAGGAGCATGCGCAGAGTGATTTTAAGCACTATTAGTTCGACCCCTATGAGCCTGCAGGCGCCACTTACACGTGTTTCTCCTTTCCCCTATGCATTGAAACACCCCTGTGACATCTGGTGGGATTGAAGGAACTACAGAAATAGACATTGTGTCGCGCTTTTTTTTATAAAAAATGTTTGCATAAAAATATAATTGCATAAAAACAAGTATTAATATTGTAGCAAAATTACAAAAACCACCAGTAAACATTTTTCATAAGTAAAATTCACGTTGTTTATATGTAACGAATGTCTATTTTGAAGGTTCCAAGTTTGCCGAAATAGCGCTGCGATCTTAAAATACTTCCCCTATAGTTGCTGCAACTAAGGTCCAAAAAGACAAGGAAAAAAATGTAAAGCTCTTTGCTATATAAATTTTGAGTTCTCAGTAAACGAGAAACGTTATTTTGTTTGTTTTTATTTTTTTTTTTTTTATTTAGAATTTCTTGGTCTTAGCTACATTGGCTATTAACCAGTTAAGTATACAATGTAACAATACAATTATAAAAGGTATAATATATAAGTAAATAATGTTATAAAAATATAAAATAATACAAGTATCCTATTAATACACATAATCTATCTTATTTTCTGACTATATTCGTATATTGTTAAAATTTATAAATTCGTAAATAATATTGACAAGATTGATGTTATTAGTAAAAATAATGCACTTTGTAAAAGTAGGGAAAATAAGATTTTGTTCACTCAGTTGACTTAACATGGAATTTCTATAATACTTCGGACAAGCAAATATTAAATGGTTCACATTAATAATTGGATTGCAGGTGCAAGCCGCTGTTCTGATTAAATTTAGTCTGTGAAGATGTTGTTTGACTTTCGTATGATTAAAACGCATTCTGCATATTGTTGTAATAAACTTTCTATTCATGTCCGAAGTAAACCATCTGGAAGAAGGAATATTTGGTTGTAGGGGTTATTTTGTTTGTACACATAGCTAATGACACAGAACTACATAATAGAAATAGAATCGTACCTTAAAGTTGTCAAATTGGCTGCACACGTGCTGCTCCCAGTGGTGGCCTGGTAAACTATTATTTGAAGAAATCACGGGAATTTTAAATAGAATAATATTATTGGGTAACTTAAAATAAACATTTTATTTTATTTTTTTGTTAAAATTCGGATTTTTTTTATTTATGTACAGAGTGTGTGTAGATGTACTATGTTGTAAAAATTGAATGTTTTCAGATCTTTAACAAAAAAAATTAAATGTTTCTTTCAATTTTCCTTTGTATTTTTAGTCAACTATACTTTTTTAAATTATAATATTGATAAATTAGGAAATAAAAACATATTTTCTATATTACAGTCTGTTCCAAACGGTTAAGCGGAACTAGATTTTGCAATCTAGTTACTTTCATCGTTTAAATTGTGCCTTTCGGCCGTTTTGTTTAAGCTTTGTAAATCATACTTACAATAAACATTTTTTGGTTAAGGTTAATATCATTTTAAAATGTCATTTTCTTTATATTTTGATTTTTTGTGTCATTCTTAATACAAATTAAATATCATTAAAATATCTAAAAAAATATTTTATTTTGACATATGTCATTCGTTTCCATGGTTTCATTGTTGGAATTTTAAATTTTGACATCCCAACGTGAAAAATGAAATAACCCAAGCAAGATCTCTTCTCGTGACAACCTAAAAGAACTAAATTCCCATTTAGTTCCGCTTAGCCGTTTGGAACAGACTGTATATATATAAAATCGCTGAGGTGTCTGTCAAATGTCCTTTTAGAGTTTTTTTGCGTACTTCCTGGTGACCTAGAAAGTTGAAATTTGGCATACGGTTTCCTGGAAACATTCTCAGGATGAGAAAAATTAACCTAGAAAACTCGAAAAGGGGGCGAGCCTGCGACCCAAAAAAGTTCCCATTCTATCTTAATGGGATAAAAAATGAAGTTTGTTCGATTGCGTTGAAATTCAATATCTGGGGGGTGTTCAAAGCTCCTAAACACGATCCTGTTATTAGTTTTCCGAAATTTTGATTATCTACTCCGAAATCGGTCCCGAATGATAGCTTAAAATTCCAAAACCGTTTTTCTTTTGTTGGGGTGTTTTTACTGACGAACACAATCCGGTTTTTAGTTTTCATGGATCATTCTATTTGAGACATACCAAGGCTCGATGCGCTTTTGGTTGGAATCATTGTATTATTTTTAATTTGGTTGGCTTGGCACGTGCCCATTTATTTATTTATTGGACTGGAACACACACAGGACAAGCCCAGTAAAGTGTTCTCTGTATAATAATACACGTTATATGTTTAAATTATTACTAATTAAAGTACATAATCAAATAGTGAAAAAATACGAAATGTTTTAGATACATACAAGTAATGACACATGCAATTTATTGGACAACATAAAGTTTATCTTAGAATTTCAATGCACTTTCGGCGGAACAGAAGTTTGGCAGAATTGAAAATATCAATAGTCCCAAAGTTCATATTATAAGTAGATGCCAATCTTATGAGGGGTGAATTACGGAAGGAATTAGTATTAAAATTTGTTACGTGAAATAACGTTTGGTTGCGGGTCTGATATGAGGGAACATGAAGACCAAAAAGTTGTAGCAGGTCACTGCTTTCAGTATTACTATTAACAATCTTATAAAGAAAAAGCATGTCTGCTAGCACACGACGATTTTTTAATGTTAAAATATTAAAAGTAGTACAGGCAGATTCATAATTTTCATAAGGGACGTCTGTTTTATAGCAAAGATATTTTAAAGCTTTAATCTGAATTCTTTCAATTTTATTTACATACTTATCATACTGTGGGTTCCAAATAACGGATGCAAAATTTAGTAGACTATAAACATAGGCAAAGTAAAGATTTTTAATAGGAATTACCGATTTAATTTTTTTTGTGCTACGAATAATAAAACCCAGCATTCTCCAGGCTTTAGAAACTATATTTATTATATGAGCTTCAAATGATAATTTTGTGTCAATATACACCCCAAGATCCTTCACAACTTCAGTCCTATTTAATAAATTCCCATTTAACTTATAGTCAAATATAAACTTATTAGTATTTCTAGAAAATGAGACAATTTGACATTTACCATAATTCAAGAAAAGTTTATTTACATCGCAATATTTATGAAAATTATCAAGGTCATTTTGAAGCAATATTGCGTCAGAAATTGAAGTAATTTTAAAGAACATTTTCATGTCATCAGCAAATAATAGAAAATTAACATTTGAAATATAACTAGTGATGTCGTTTATGAAAAGCAGAAAAAGTAATGGTCCTAAATGAGACCCCTGAGGGACACCAGATGTAATTTTTACAAACCTTGACGTAAATTGATTGATTTTCACAGCTTGACTTCGGTTCTTAATGTAAGAGATAAACCATTTAAGTAAATCCCCATGAATACCCATTTTTAAGAGCTTATTTATTAGAAGATTATGGTTGATTTTGTCAAAGGCTTTACTGAAGTCTGTGTATACAGAATCCACTTGAATTTGTTTATCTAAATGTTTTAGCAAATAGTCGGTATACAAAAACAAATTTGTGTCAACCGATCTACCTCGAACAAATCCGTGTTGCTGGGGAATTATGTAATTCTTGACGGAATTGTAGATATTATTAAAAATTAATGATTCAAAATTTTTTCCAAAAATACATAGTTTGGAAACTGGCCGATAATTTTTTATTAAATTTCGATTACCTGATTTAAAAATTGGGCTGATATAGGCTCTTTTCCAAATGCTGGGAAATATGCCTTCAGAAATGGATTTATTATAGATAATAAGCAGAGGAGCTAATAATTGATCAGATAAAGATTTAATGAAATATGACGGAATATCATCAGGACCAGCTCCTTTGTTAGGATCGAGATCATTTAGAACAGTTTTTAGATTGTTTTCAGAAATATGCAGTGAACTAATGGATAATGGAGAGGTTCATAAGTGCAAATTATCATTATTAATTATAATAGGTGAATATGGTTCAAAAACAGAGAAAAAAAAGTCGTTAAATGAGTTTACAACGGATTCCCCATCAGAAATTTCTACTTTGTCGAGGTTTAGCAACACACCCGGTATTGACGAATTTTGTCTTTTATTTGAAATGAAATTCCAAAAATTTTTAGGATTTGATATAATATTACTTTCAGTGATTTTAATATAGTCTGCATAATCATTAGAGATTAAAAATTTAGATCTACGCCGAAGTGCATTAAAACTTACAAGATCCGCCCTGTTGTTGAATTGTTTCCACCTTTTGTGATATTTTAATTTTTCTTTTACACATTTAATTGTTGGTACTGAGTACCACAGTGGAAAACGATTGTTGATTTTAACTGTTTTAGATGGGACAAATTTCTTGATGATATTATTAATAATTGAATAAAATTTGACAACCATTGTGAAGTCCATACGACCATATGGGCTTGAGGTATGGTCTTATAGAGCAAAATTTTATTTGAAACCGTAATTTTTGATTTTGTACTAAGAAGCCAATACATTTGGCGAAATTTTAGGTTTAACTGCTTACGTTTGGCTTGTATATGTTTTTCCAGGTCAGACGTTGGTCCAAATGCAAGCCAAGGTATTTTACTTCAGTTTTTATGAGAACTGATATGTCATTGATCGTTACTTGTGCGCAAGTACTGAGTCTGGTTGCAAACGTAACAGACAGATTTACTTTAGTTCGCCATCTATTGTACAAATCGTTTACAAGATTTAGACGACTTTGAAGAATTGTAGAAGCTCCGTTTGTTGATAGTATAGCAACGTCATCATCAAATACAGCTATCATAGGGTTTTCTGTCTCAGGTATAACTGCTGTTAAAGTAGGTAGAGGAATGGCCCAAGTACACTACCTTGGGAAACCAGATGCTATGGGATAATAAATGGATAGGGCATAATTGTAATTAACTGAGAAGTTTCTATCTGTCAAGTAGGACTTAAAAAGAAAGTAGTAATTGCTGGATAGTAGATTTTTTAGTTTATAAAGCAGACCTGTATGCCACGCTCATCAAATGTTTGCAAAACGTCAAGAAATACGGCAGCACAATATTTTTTCTCTTCAAAGCTCTTGGCTATTTGATTTACTATTCTATGGGCTTGTTGAATCGTTGATAAATTTTTACAAAATCCTAACTGATGATTGGGTAGAAATGTATTCAATAAATTTTCTGTCCATTCTCTTTAATATACAAAATCATTTAATAAATCAATAAAAATTATAGTTATTTATTAGTAATACACAATACTAAATACATACATAAATGAGAATATTATAATCTTAATAATAGAGCCCCTATTGTTTCCTTTTTTTAAGAGTAGGTTTATCAAAAACTTGTTTCATTCCACCAGCTTGATTATTATGAAACTTCAAATTCTGCGCCGTCTCACTAACCCACGGTGAATCAAATTGTGTAGTATCTTGATCAACCAAATGTGTATACTTCGTCCTACCAGATCTTCCAAAGTTTTTAACCTGCATGACTTTCGGAAGGATAGTTTTGTCAAAGTGATCATCCAAAGTGGCCTGAGAGAAGTCTCTCTTGTAAACAGTGTCGTCTCTATCCAGATAGAAAGCACCACGATGATAGTATTTCTGTAAGAACTTGTATTTTCCTTTGATAGCTTTGTTTGTAACTTGTTTCGGATTTAGACGAAGTTCCAAACGGCGTTCTTCTTCCGACATATTTCGGATACGTTCGATTTCCATGCGTTCTCTCTCTAGCCTGTAAAAATATGCATTTTAGAAATATGTAAAAACACTTAACTTCAATCGGATACAAAATTTGAGGGCATACAGATGCCGCAGATTAGGGGACGGGAAGTAGTTAAATTTCTTTATTTTAACAAGATTCATTACAAAAATATAATAAAAAAAAAATACTGTCCCGTATCCGTTAACCCAAAGGAGTCAAACTAAAAATCCGAAAAAAATCTTAATAATGTACAGTTAAGGACATAGAAAAATAGGACACCGTTTTTTATCTATTCGAATTTGAATAGCAGGTGTCTATACCCAAAACGTGTATCAATTTTATTTATAAAAGCATGCAATTCGTCGCACCGACCATCCATCTTCCGTTTTCGCAATTTTGTTAGCCTTAACAAAATTATTAATGCAGGGCATACCTGTTTTGCAGTGTTGACAATATATTGACAAGTTAATGTTTAACAGATGTCATAATTAGAAAAGCTGATTTAAACAAACAAATTTTAGAAAAAATATACACACTAGATTAAAAAGGTGTCCTATTTTTTATGTCTTTAACTGTACATTTTGAAACGTACATATAGAATTTTTGATCACATTCCGTTTTTGGGAAATATTGCAGTTTTGTGTTTTTGACAAAATTTATTATTTTACATGGCTAAAGGTTAATGTTCCGTATGATCCCCCACCAGCACTAACTGTTTCGAGAGAAAGCGCAAACTAGTTAGAATGAGATTTGGCTTTGGCGAAGCACCACCCCGTTTCTTTCAAAACATAACATTTAAGATTTAAGTCTTATCTTTTCCAAAACTTTTATTCTTTTTTTTTTTAATTTCTAATTATAATAATATTCTAATTATAATAATAAAATTATTTGATATGTTTGTTAACATCTAGCTCGTATTAACGTATTAAAAAAAGTAATAATAATAATGAAATTTCAGTATTTATACGGTTAAATTCACATTTAAATGATTTCAAGCCTCAAATTCCATACACGTACCCACTAGAGCTGATAGTGAATGATACATAATTGTAATTGGGCAAATGTGGGGGGAAAATAAAATTATGTGCACCTATAAACTAGATAATTAGGTTAGGTTTAGTTAACAAAAATTTAGGACAGAAAAAGCTGAACCTTGATAGACGTATATAAACAGGTACCCATAAGGAATTTTTACCTGTTTTCAATGAGATTTATATATTTATGTATAGTATACATATCTTAAAAAGCATTAACTTGATAAAGAGTCGCAAAAATATCAGTTATATTCTGACTTATCCTCATGTTAGAAACGCGTATTTCTTTGTCATCAATATATAAAAGATTGCTATTGGTTCCCCACTCTTACGGACACGCCTTCTCGAATCTAACATACAGCCTAGTTCTAATTTAAGCTGGTGGGAGCATACGCAACATTAACCAAAAATATAATAATTTTTTTCCACACCTATTTCATTATATTGCAATTATTAGCTCATAAATAACTACAGTGAATTATGGTTTCATAATTCACTGTTTACGGCCAATCACAAACCTACATTTCCATAATTCACTTTCGCTGATCCAATCATATTTGACAATGGCAATGGGAGGGGCCTAAACTGCAGTGGTAGCAGGCAACATAGATAACGCTATCACTTCCATTAAAACTATCAATTACGAGTTTTCTCGTAGTTAGCGTTCTTGCCCAGGACGCTGACTACGAGATTACTTATAGTACATTGACTTAATAATATAATATGGATATATCAGATTGACTTCTGAGACAAGAATCCTGAATCTTGCCTTGGTAGTCAACGTGTTAATAGGTGTGGAAAAAGTATAGTATTACACTCGTGATTATGGCCATTATTGACTCAGATGATTTGCGCCACTCGCCTGCGGCTCGTGGGCTCAAACGTCATCTCATAATCGCTCATGTAATAATGTACTATTTTTTTTTTAACAGCTGAGGAACGAGTTTAGGCGTTGTCTAAACTACGTTATGTAATGGAAGCTACGTAACGTTAATGTGTGTAAGCTCCGCCGACTATAATACATCTCATGATTCAATTAATTATTAGAATTATTTTAGTTTTTTATTTTAAAGGTATTAAAGAAGAATAAATCATTTCTAATACTGAAATACTTATAAATTAAATAACACATTGTTACTAGTGAGAAGTACGTTTCTGAAATTGAAAAAAAAGCCATTTATTAATATATTTCTTATTAATTTAATGAACATGGGCAGATACGAAGCAAATGCAGAAAATAATTGCTTTTTTAATTTTAAATTTTATTGTGACAATTTTTTCGTAAATTATTTAAATTTAGTTTTAAAATTTAAATGAAAGCTCTTGGTACTCAAATTAACGAATAAAAATTATTACCAAAAAACTATTGATTTTGATATGATAATAGAAAAAATATTGTCCTATGCATCCAGCATTCTGTTGGCTTCTTACATTTATTAAATACCTACAAAATCCTGAAATGTGTGAAAATTCACACTTTACATCAACTGTTTATAGACATTTCAACAATTTCCAATGATGAAGTTCCATCTAATAGAAAATCTTGACAAAATCATACCAACACGAAAAAGAAAGAATTGCTCTGTTGAATCTATAAAAGATACAAATAAACGTAAAGAATACATACTGTTCCTTTTCTTCTCTATCTCTCTTTATTCTCTTCAATTCTCTCAGTTTCCACGCTTCATATTCCACTTCGTCATTTTCATCATCTGTACAAACATCATTAATGTTGGGTTCGTTATCTTCTTTCTTCAGTTGTTGCTCTTTACGAATTATATCTTCAACCAATCTTAATGTCTGTCTTCGTTTCTCTTCTTTCTGTTTATGTGCATCTATTTCAGCCTGCTTCTGCTTTAATGCTTCTTTCTCCTTTTCCATTACAGTAACTCTGTCTCGCTTTCTTACGAAGACAGGTTTTAACCTTGGACCTTAAGAAAACATTTTTTTAAAAAATACATTGGATATCGTTTATAACGCCAGGCAGTGTTGTATCTAATTACAAGTATCTAGATACAGTAACTAGATACTTTTTCAAGTATCTAGATACAAATTAGATTTCAAAAAAAAACTTTTTGAAATATGTATCTGTATCTGTATATAGATATTAAATTTAAGTATCTTGTATCTGTATTTCAGATACTTTGATCGTTAATTTATTTTTATACCGTGATACCGAGCTGATATAATAGTTTAATTATAAATATTTTATTTTTACTATAAACAAAATTCAGAAGACAATTGGAATTCTGACGTTTACAAATTAAATTTACATGGAATGTCAAAAAAAAAAAAATAATAATAATAATAAAAATATTCTCACTCGTTTTTCGTAGCTTTTGAACGACCGTAAAAATAGTAGGTATTTAGGTACCACAATAGTATGTACAACACTTAAGGAAAATGGTTCATTATTAACGAAAATTAAGTTTTTTAATAACTATGTTGCTATTTTGATGAGCAATTTACTAAAAACATATGAAAAATTATATCCACACAACTGGTTTGGGAGTGGACCGTGGTTTTGTGAAGCCTTGGGCAAGACAAATTAAGGCCCTTCAAAAATATCCAGTGATTAAAAATACACTTTGATAATTTTTTTGGGACATTTCTTCACTTGAGGCCTAGCTGTAGTCCGCCACACTCAAGGGCGGCCGTGCTATATAGTGTGGATATTAAGTTCATTTCCTAATTGAAATCAGTAAGATAAGTAGGCGTGTTTCCCAAAGGACGTAAAATTGAATAAATTATTAAACGTTCATATATATTTAATTTGTAAGCGCGAGAATGTAAACTGAAATTTTATTAATAAATTAAATTTGGAATGAATTTAAAAGTATGGAATGAAAAAAAAATAATAATAATCACATATTTCTTATCAGTATTCTTTTATTAGTGATCAAAAATGATCGTGACATTACACAAATTCCACTTCACTTAGGGCTAAATTTTGATTGAAAGGAACATCCTCTTAACAAGAACATAGCGGCGTATCTATAATGCCTGGGCTACACCTGCATCTATCGTCGCTAAACTTCGGTTTAACGTGACATACACGCTAATGTGGCCAGCTACTATCGGTTTGCATTCACAATATTAGCAGTGCGCGCCACTAGACACATGACGATAAATGAAGTGGCGGTTTTAGAGCGCACATCAAAGGAACTTAGCGCAGAGCGTAGTATGTTCTGTTGGCGCGTATCGTTGTTTATCCGGCATCCTTTCAGGTTATGTTATACATATTTCTTTACAACTTATTTGTGTCAAAATCAGATAAGATTATGTTTGAATTTGTAAAATTAAATGTAAAAAATAATTTTAGGGTGCAGTTATGATGGATATACACCATAATTTTATTTTATTTACAGCAAAATAAATACGCTTGTACCTTGTAAACGTAAATAAAGTGTAGCAGCGAAAACGCAGATATGACCACAAGTTGCGTTTTAGCACGATATCGATAGATGCAGTTTACCACGAATTTATATAGCGCGCAATTATCGGCAAAGCTTATAGCGCAAGTGTGGCCCAGGCATTAGGCTAACATTAGTCTTTTACAGTGGCGGCGCTAGCACGGGATCCGGGGGGGGGCTGGTCCCCCCCCAACTGATCTGGCCCCCAGTTGCCCCCCCCCCCAGCATTGTTTGGATAAAAATGTATTTTAGAAGTGAGGATCTTTTTTTCTAGGTCATCACTTGTATTTGGCCCCCACAAATTTTACTAAAAAATGTCCTGCCCCCCCCCATATTTTAAGAGCTAGCGCCGCAGTTGGTCTTATACCTAGATAAGCAGCTAATACGTTAGCACATATAACTAACAAAATACATACGTTATTTAATACAAATTTATTCTGTAGAATAGTGTTTTACCTTGAATTTAGTGGGCTTTTTGTGACGTCACGGTCATTTTTGAACAGCCTGTATAATACTGATTAACATGCACTGTTTGTTTGGTAAAAAATATAGCATTTTCATTTTTCAGTGTTTTTTCAAAAATATCTAGCTGTATCTAGATACAAACATTTTTGGCATGTATCTGTATCTAGATACAATTTTTTTTAGGTATCTGTATCTACATATTTTTTTTTAGGTATCTGTATCTAGATATTTTTTTAAATGTATCTATTACAAAATTGGATACAGGAGCGTCGCGAGGCGAGAGAACGCTGATTCAAAATACCGGGGCCCGGAACTGCATTATCTTTTTTTACAAATCAGTATCCAATTTTATTATTTGTGATTCTGTTGCTTTTCATTCTTAAGACAATTTTAGGTAATTTTAATGGCTGTTTTGCATTATACTTTTCTCTTTAGTAATAAGGATTTTTTGCAAAAAAGATTTCCTTGATTTTGATGTGTTTACAAAAAAGAATGTTCCTATATGATAATACTTACTAAATCCTGAAATATGTGAAAATTCACAGTTGTCAACTTACCAGTTTCTTCTTCCGAGTCTGTATATTCTTCATACTCTGAACTTTCAGAGGATTCATCTGAAGATTTTCCTTCATCTTCTTTGTCCAGTACTTCTTCATCTTCTTTTTTATTTAACATTCTCATTCTTAACATTTGTCTTCTCCGTTCAATTTCAGAATCACTAAGTTCAGCCTCTGATTCATCATCTTCTGGAGCTTCAATCATGTGTTTTTGTTCCTCTCTTTCCTCTTCCTCTTCACTAGTTTCCATAATTTCAGGTTCATGAATACGACGATGTCTTTCTGTCCGTATTTCTGTGTTATCTTCACTGTGGGTCGATTTTAATCTTCTGAGTCGTGGATCATCTTCTTCTTGATCAACTGACATAGGTTCTGGTGATTTTGCACGACGGTAAGTGTGACGATTTCGTTTTTCCATAAAATCTTCATCATCGCTCTCAGATTCAGATGATTCTCGAGGAGCATAATCTGGCCTTTTACCGGAGACATATCGGTGGACTTTTACTTTTTGCATAGACACCTCACCTTAAGGAAATAGAATAAAACATATATTTTCACACAAACATTTGTAACCTACTTAGAATTTCAAGGTTTTTTACAGCATACCTTTTTCATTTCTGACTGGAATGGCTCCTGCTGTACTCTGAATACCGAAAGTACTTTGTGGGTTCATCATTTTGATAATTCTGTTAACTTATATTGATAAAAAAACAATTATTCGTACTTAGTTGTCAAAATATAAGGTTATCTGACATTTTAAACCAAGTTTACACTATACAGTGATGCCACAACAGTAATTTATTAAATAATGTTTACAAAATTAGCTAAATTAATGTTCATTGAAACCAAAATAACATACAATACAATAAAATTATATTTCTTTTCATGTAAAATCTCGAAAAAAAATTTATTTTGTAACTTAAACAGTTCCATTTTATTTTAAACTACTCTAATTTAAAGCTGGCTTTGGGAGTTTGTTCGATTTTTCACCAAAAATGGTGCATAATAATACGCAACTCCGTGGTCCAAAATTGAGAAGTAGAGGATACGCAGCGGGCTGTGTAAAGGTTTCGAACGATTTATTGAACTCTTTAATCTTAAATTTACAGTTGTGAGGTAGGTTTAATTACAAATTATCTTATTAATTTATTGAGAAGTATATATTTCTATATTGTTGGTGAATAAATTGGTGGGTTGGGTAGTTTAAATATATAATACTACTAGGGTCGTGCTCGTTGTCTCTCCCACCGCCTCTCTGCTTCCCTTGCTGTGTTTTTACATAGTATAAAATTGGTTATAATGATTATAAAGTTTTAAGAATGCATAAAAAGGGGCTTCAATCTGCGGAAAGATTTTAAGGACACATTGGTACAAAGAAATACCCTTGTAGAATAATAAGGTACAGAGTTCTTATCTTTTACGTATATATGAAATTTGTTTCCATTTAATTTTAACCTTTTCGCTTGATATGATTGTTTTTGCTTGAGACGCTGAGAGGCATAAGAACAGGTTTATTTTACCATGAGCGATGCCAAAACGCGCCAGTGTATACATATATTTTTTATTTGTTTTAGCCGTTCTTTAGTTTTGAGGTAATACACATACATATAGTCCGGCTATCTTAAGAGGTCGGTGAGAGACAGAAGGCGACAGTATTATGAGTGAGTAAGACATAATTGGCACTCGAGTATATCCAAGAAAATCACACGGTTGACTTTCTAACACGAAACTTCCCAATTTGTTATGAATCCATTTTTCCAGTGATTGTACTGTCCTATTTTTCTGGCTACTGCGCAACCGGACAGCTTAAGGTAGCCGTACTGTACATACACGAGGGCTATCTTTTAAGTTTTTACAAAAACTAAGAAGGAAACAAATTTTTTTGGAACAAACTGTTTTATTGTAACTGTATTACACAATTAATATTTTCAAAATATTCACCTTTAATATTTATATACTTTTGCATGCGTTCAAACCAATTCTCGAAACATTTTTCCCACTGTGAAGTTCGTATCTCAAAAACATAATTTTCGAAGGCTTCAACGGTTTCTTGAGGTGATGAAAATCGCTGGCCACGCATTTTTTGTTTGACATTTGGGAACAAAAAAAAGTT
This sequence comes from Liopterus haemorrhoidalis, assembly GCA_963971575.1. Lineage (NCBI taxonomy): Eukaryota > Metazoa > Arthropoda > Insecta > Coleoptera > Dytiscidae > Liopterus > Liopterus haemorrhoidalis. The sequence goes on along the minus strand of OZ020616.1, from coordinate 16,925,216 downwards.
GTTAGAGGATAAATCAGGTGAATACGGGCAATGAGACATTAATTCGATGCTTTTCTCCTTCAAATAATCAATTGTTTGACGTGCTATGTGGGAGCTTGCACTGTCATGATGAAGAATGATGCGAAGTTTTTGGTTTTTTTCCTGATTTTGTCTATGACTTCTGGTAAACAAATTGTTATATACCATTCAGCATTAACTGTTCTTCGATCCTCTAAACTAAAGGAATGTTAGCGACATGTCCAGTACAACGGAAAAAACAATCTATCATTTTCTTGGAAGTGCTTGGTGAACGAACCACTTTTGTGGGTTTCGGTTCATCTTGGAAGACCCAAACAGTGGATAGTTGCTTAGTTTCCAATTCATATGAATAAATCCAAGTTTCGTCACCTGTAATGATGTTGTATACGGATTTTGCATTTTTTAGCATTCCCTTACACCAATCAACACGAGCCTTTTTTGAGCTTCGGTCAAATTATGCGGAATCCATCGGGAACAGATCTTTTTCACAGGCTGCGATATGCCAAAGGAGGCCTCTATCTGACGGTAAGTCACATGCCGATTTTCTTCAATCATTTTGCGCACAGCATCGATGTTTTTTTGAATCACAACCGATTTTGGTCGACCTTTGCGAGATTCATCACTGACGGACGTACGACCACGACGAAATTCTGCAATCCAATCGTAAATAGTATTTTCTGATGGTGCTTCATTACCAAAAGTTGAACGAAGCGAATCTGTGCATTGTTGTTGGCTTAGGCCTTTACTAAACTTGTATATAATCATCCAACGAAAACCTTCACGAGTAATATCCATATTTCACAAATTTGTTTTTTTTTAACGCTCACTCTCAAAAACAATGGTGGCGCCAGCGGGGGGTCTGGGTGGCCCAGGCCCCCCCATAAATTGCTCTGGCTTCCAGTTGTCCCCCTCCAGAATTGCTCGAAGAAAAATATATTTTAGAAGTGAGGACTTTTTTGTTTTAGGTCATCACTTGCATTTTCATGTGTAAACGATAAAAAAATATTTCAAATATTCCTGGCCCCCCCAAATTTTACTCAAAAATTTCGTGGCCCCCCAGATTTTAAGAGCTAGCGCCACGACTGGTCAACAAACTACTCGGTCAATTTATAAGCTACCACTGATTTCACAATAACAAATGTCAAATTTTACGAATATAGTAATGACATATTTCAATATTGCCATCTAGTGGTCGTTTGTAAAAACATAAAAAGTAACCCTCGTATAAGGTGGCGAGAGATAACTTTGAGAGCTGCCCGATAAATTCTCCCAATAAAAGATTTGGTTTTTCAGTTTAAAATTCATTTTATTTTACAATATGATCTCTCTTAACATCAATACATTTAATCCAGTGATCTGATCTAATCTAATCCAGTGATTTAAGCCCATCCCTATATAGGCTGACCAGATTTTTTTTACAGAAATAGAGTATGCTTGGTATAGGGTGACCATTCGTCCCGCATTTTGATTTGGTGTCCCTAGGGCCGAATTTTGCTCTGTACTTATATTTGGGAGGTGAAGACCTTTTTTTTGTTTGCTCTTCACTTATATTTGGGAAGTGACGACCTTTTTTTGCTCCGTCCCGCATTGCCTTCTCCAAGAAAATAGTCACCCTAGCTTGGTAGCCTGATTGAAACGTTAAACCAGTATTTGATAGTAACAAATAAAGTCTGCAGATTTTTTTCAAAAGTGAATTGACCTAATCTTATCTTTATGATTCAATTTTATGAGGTTTTAGGTAAAGTCACTAGATTATAATATAATATAATCCAGTGACTTTAGTTTTAGGTTGTTAAATAATACAAACAATACGTTTATGACAATAATAACTCAAACAATATTTTATATTAATGAAAATTAATACATTATTTTGAACGAATAATAAAACATAACAGAAACAATACTTTGTTCAATCAAATTTTATTAAGTTTGATATTTTGCGAAGCTTTTTGCTTTTTTTAACAATTGCTTGCTATCTTTTATGATTTCCTAAACCAGCATTTGTCCCAGGTAAGGTAAAAATAAATGCTGCCAACTTTTCTAGTAGCAGTGGTTACACTTCTCTATTTATTCGTACGTTCCAAAATAGTTATCTATCTGTCAATTCATCTGTCCATTTTTTAGATTTATGCTGTTTAAGCTGGAAATATTGCAAAAAATAGCTGCAGTATTCAATTCGGTTATGGTTATACACAAGCAGACTAGTGAGTGCAACATTTTCTGTCACCATTTAACAAATAATGAAAGAGTATATTGAGAGTTCTTTTATAAACAGTAAGAGTAAAGAGGATATTACTTAGAAAAGAGTATAATACTCGGTTAATGTTCCGTATAAGTCCACCACACATAACTCGTCAGACAGAACGTGAATGCTAGTTGGAATGAGATTTGGTCTAGACCATGGGTGTCAAACTCATATCAGCCCCGGGCCATTTTTCTAACAAATAAAATTCACGCGGGCCGCACGATACGTATTTATATTATTACTCATTCTGTTTTTCATTTTCCACCATTTTTCTGAATATTTATTTGAAGGAAGTAAAGAAATAACAATTAAATTTTGCCAAAATATTTCCTTTATCGAACAACAAAGTTCAGCGTATTGGTAATGTAAACTGCAGTTGCACCTATAGAAAAGTGCTATTTGATAGCTCTGCTTACGAGTATATTATATGGAATCATGGGGAATTACCGATCTACCGACTATCGCATGGCCTTGGCTAACTGCAACAGTTACTGCCTGACTATTGGTTTTCCGCCCTTTGCCAAAGTCTTGACGCCGCGGCCCGAACAGAATCTGTCACGAGGTGTTTCCGCTAAAATAAATTTTTATACTGTATAAGACATATAGTATAAAAATTTATTATAGTATAAGAAGTCGTTGCGGGCCGCAAAAATACAACAATTGGGCCTCATGCGGCCCGCGAAACGCCAGTTTGACACCCTTGGTCTAGACGAAGCGCCGTCCCTTTCTTTCAAAACATAACATTTACGATTCACTTTATCTTTTCCAATATTTTTATTCAAAACTGAAATCTGAATAAGTACTTGATAGTTATCCGTTCCGAAATCCAAGCAATTATTTAATAAGTGTTTACATTTAGCTCCTATTAACGTTTTTAAAGAAAAAACTTGAATGATAAAATTTCAGTATTTATACGCTTTAAGTCACATTTAAATGGTTTAAATTAGATTTATACTATACATATTTTGAAGAATATTAACATTATTAAAAGAGAGGATCCTCAAAAATATCAATATATTCCGACCTACCAGTTTTATGTCTGAAATAGAACATTCCGTTTTTCGTCGCATTCATAGGTGCTAAATTATGTAAATGTATTAAAACTGTATAAAGCATTTATATATCTTCACTATATGCAAACAATCAATGATAAAACTAATTAGGTTAAGATTAGTTAGCAAAAATTTTAGACAGAAAAAACTTAAACTTGCTAGACGTATATAAACAGGTACTCATAAGGAATTTTTACCTGTTTCCAATGAGATTTATAGGATTCGTATTTCGAAAAACATTAACTTCATAAAGAGTTCCAAAATTATCAGTTACATATATTCGAACGTTCCTTGTGTTAAAAACCGTATTTTTCTGCCAACTACAGTTGCATGAATGATTACTATTGGCTCCCCACTCTTACGACCATGCCTTCTCGTTTCTAACGTATAATACAATTCATTCTAAGCATTCAAGCCTAGTTGCGGTGGACCAATACGGAACATTATACATATCAAAGCTGATTTAAAGTAGTTAAGTACCATAACGAAGCACAAAAACTTCAGCTAATAAGTTATAAAAGTATTATATTGGCATTTTATGGAATAAAAATTATAAAAAAGAAAAATGAACATTTGAATGTTAACATAAAATCGTGTAAGAGCGGTAGATTCAAAAACCGCATCTCTTCTTATTATAACTTTTACATGTCGAATACACACTCGTATTAACTGGTTTCGAAATAATCGAACAAAACTGAAAACCTGTTACCGACCGAGGATGTATGTTGCAGCGTGCCTAGAGGGGGTAACTACCATTAGTGTGTCGGAATCCAAAGAATGCGCATCGGTCTACTGTCGTTCACACACCTGTAGACGCTACCAAATGTTCTTTGAGTAAAGTTAGAAACTAGAACTTTGTTAATGTTTCGTGTGTTGATGTGAAGTTTATTTGTGCTTGTTATTGAGCTTTTGTGTTTGTGTATCGTTATTTATTGGATGTTTTGCTAATCGCAGTAACTTGGTGAAAGGTGAGAATTTTAAGATGGTTTATCTTGTAGATGCGGCATCACTAAATACTATTAAAACTAGTTCAAAACTTATATTTTACTGCTTATTTTATATTACATCACTTCCTTAAAGTCTTGTTAAGTTATTTTAATTTTTACAACTACCTGTTGCGCCTTTAATTTGATGACACACATTTTGTCTTCATAATTACGATCTAATTTACATAAATTTTATAATTACATTCTTTCATGAGTGGTTTGGGTGTTATTTTAATAGAACCAAAACTAGTTTCTAGGAGTTTTTTGGCTATGAACTGTTAAAATTTTATACCGTTTTGTGATTGTTTTTGAAGATTTGTGTTTATTTATCACTGATAATATTTGGCGCGCATAATTTCTTTGATAAGAATTAAATGATTGTGCTACATTTTGTGATCAGCTAAATAAGTACTACTTATAGAAACAGAAATAACATGTTTAGTAAGTTTTGGAAAATACAATCGAGAGTCAGAAAATCAAAATTTTGTGACAACAGGTATTTTGTATACACGTATTTTGTTTTCAATTAGTGTCTACTTGAAAAAAATAAATGATTTTTTCAACTTTCTTCAAAAAATTCCTGTAGCAACTATTGAACTAACAACATGTGGCTAAAAGGCCTAACAATTGTGGCTATTTAATACTTGTCAAAAATTCAGTAAATATGTATAATGAAAATCATAATGAATTTGCGAAATATACACTTTTATATTTATGTACATAAAATAAATAGAACTTATATTTAATTTAAATTTTTGTTGTAAACCTATCCGTTAACACAGCGATTCCTAAACTGTGTGCCGCGGCACCCCAGGGCGCCGTGGCTGGGCTTCAGGGGCGCCGCGAAAACATTTCAATGTTCCTCCAACTGCGTTAGTTAAACCAATGTTTTGACTTGGGGCGCCGCAGAAAAATTTTGATACATCGGCTTGTAACCGAAAGAGTTTCGGAACCACTGCATTAACAAATAAAACATTTCATGACAAGTGGCTTTTCATGCCATAAATCTGTGATTCTCAATTCAAATCTTGCCACGGACCGGCAAAAATATTTTTTATGTACGCGGACCGTTAAAATATCTAATTTTTTACTGGGGCCGATCAAAATATTATTTTACAAGTAAAACTGTAAATTTACATAAAAAAGTAAATATTAGTAAATTTTAGTTATACAAGTAAAATAGTTATACAAGTATTAATACAAGTTAAAATTTATAATTTTATATTCAAGTTCTACTAACCATAAATTATTTTACAAAAAATATTACTCAATTAGATGTTTTTAAAATTTTCGCGGACCGGATTAATTTAGCCGCGGACCGGCGGATGAGAAACACTGCCGTAAATGAATGTAGCTATTGGAAGAAAAAGGTTGGACGCGACTGAACTAGGGCTATTCCAAACAAGATATGTTAAGTTTTACGGCGGCCTTATTGCCTTCGACTCTATCTTATAACACCCACATCTGGCCAGATTCTTAATGTTACTTCAGTGTAATGCCTGTAGTACACGATGCAAATTCTCGTCTTGAATCTCGTACGAGAATTATTGTTTCGTCTGATAAAGGATTTTTATACGAGATCTTTTGTACGATACTGAAAATCAACTAAATTTTATTGTCCGGACCTAAAATATTGTATAGAATGAACCGATAATGGCGTAGTAAGGTGCACATATTCACGTAACCATAGCGAACAACTGTTAATCTGTCAAATATATGTTTATTAAGAGTTTATTTCCTGTCAACTTTAGCTGTATTTTTTCTTATTTTGTTTAAACTAAATGCGAATTGGCTGTTCACATTTTTAGGAATTTTTTATATACGCTTTGATTTAATTAACAACTTATTTTCTAATATTCTTAACCAAGGTGACCATTAAACGACCATTAAAGTCCGAGACAGAAGTACGGAGGAATTATTTTTTATTTATTTTTTTTAGATAAGTTTGTAGATATTTCTTCTTCATATTCTTCTTGATTACAGTTTCTATAATTTTCTGCATTGTCATGATGAAAAATGATGCGACGTTTTTGGTTGTTTTTCCTGATTTTGTCGATGACTTCTGGCAAACAAATTGTTGTATACCATTCAGCATTAACTGTTCTACGATCCTCTAAAGGATTGGTTTCTACATGTCCAGTACAACCGAAAAAACAAGCAATCAAAATTTCTTGGAAGACTCCAACAGTGGATTGTTGCTTAGTTTCCAGTTAATATGAATAAATCCAAGTTTCGTCACTTGTAACGATGTTGTATATGGATTTTGCAGTGCCTAGGTTGAATTTTTTTAGTATTCCTTTACACCAATCACCACGAGCCTTTTGTTTGAGCTTCGGTCAAATAATGCGGAATCCATCGGGAACAGATCTTTTTCACAGCTAAATGTTCATGCTAAATCGAATGTATTGCAGTCTGCGATATGCCAAAGGATGCTTCTATCTCACTGTAAGTCACATGCCGATCTTCTTCAATCATTTTGAGCACAGCATCGATGTTTTTTTGATTCACAACCAATGTTGGTCGACCTTAACGAAATTCATCACTGACAGACGCACGACCACTACGAAATTCTGAAAACAAATTGTAAACAGTCTTTTCTGATGGTTTAAAACTACGAACAAAATATGTTTTGACACACTTGCAATGACTGCTACAGGTTACATACTATTGCTCGTCCTTCACCCCCGCTTGTACATCTCATCGACACTCGTACAAATATTTGAGACATTCGCTCTTTTGCCCTGATTGGCGTATGTCCATTCTAAAAACATTTGTTTTAGGAAGAAAAACGCGGTGCGATGCGAATTTAAGTTATAAACATTTCAATATAACTAAATATTAATTTAAAATAGGTAAAATGAAAATAATACATGTTATTATTATTATATTTTATTAAAGATTTCCTTCTTTTTCAAAAGTAAATAATTGGGAAGGCATTGCCCCGTTGCCCTCTCTGCACCAGCCGCGACTGAAAATTTGTATGATTACAATACCGTCTTCTCTACATATGACCGATTACTGATTATCTGCCAATTAATCGGTGTAACCCTAATTTTAATCAATTAGAACTTACGAAGTATATATGTATTTAAAATAAAACATTATGAACTGCATAATAATGTTATACCAGTTGTGGAATTTCTAATATATATGTAAGAATGCCGTTCTATTCCTTGATATTTTGTGCACAAGACCTTGTGTTGATTTATTTAATTTTTTGCATAATATTGATTAGCAAATTAAAAGTTTGCAGCTGAGTTAGTGGACCAGTTAGAGTGAGTGCAAATTTATAAATAATTAATGAATGAAATGGGCCATTAAATTCTTAACCTATAAAAATTACAAGTTTATTTGCATTTTATTATGTGTTACATTCACTGCTAATATTTTTACAATATTTAATCTCGTAATCACGTGCCAAGGGTGAGGCCAATGGTGTTCTTGTTTTTTTGTTAGAAAATGAAAGCGGGGCGCCAAATGAATGAATAATTGCAAACATTTTCTATTTTTAATTAATTTCTTTTGCAAGATGAACATTTGTGTCGTTATGGTCAGGGATGGGGAGTCTGGAATCGAGTCTAAGCTTTTTGGACGAGTCGGAAAAAATTATCGACTTCCGACTCTTTGATTAAAATTTTATCAGGGATGAAAACAATCCCAAAACGAAAGCAAAATACCATACTACCAGAACTTTTTAAAGCACGGAAACAGGGAAGACATTTTGTTCTCTGTTCATGAACGAAAACGAAATTAAAAATATTCAATACCGGTTTTACCCGGTTTCCTGCATGCTTTCCAGTTACAAATTTAATTAATACTACTAGTATTAACAGTTTAATGCGATAAGGCAGTAAAGATTTTTGCTTTTAGTCATATCCATTTAATCTTTTTCTGCAATTCTATTTATTATGTTTAAGCGAAACTAAACTGGATTTTTATTTTTTTAAGTTGTAACGAGCTTCGTGATTATTTCTTGTTGGCAGCCAAAAAGGCAGAAATGAGGTGACTCAGGACGTTATTGGTCTGATAAATATGGCGTCGGCACTTCCACAATATCGGATATAAAAAAACAAAGTGAAAAAATTACACAGTTTACTGAACGTATATATATATCAATAAAAAAAGATTCATGCTTAATGTACGTAATTTTTCTTTCCTATTTCTCCGCACTTTATTTCGATTATCCGGATTTTTCGTTATCCGGACTACCTTCATCCCCGACCTAGTCCGGATAATCGAGGTTCTACTGTATATAAAATACAATAAAAAATTTTAAAACTAATATATTCGAAAATTTGTATTAAAAATGACACAAAAAGTCAAGATGAAATGAAAATGATATTTTATAAAAACAGCTCATGTTAGTATAGTCTGTTTCGTTGGTTTAAGCGGAAGTAGATATCGAAATCTACTAACTTTTAACGATTGAAGGAGGCTTTTTTTTTATCATTTTGTTTAACAAAAGGCCACTTCGATCGTTAAAAAGTGAACTCGTGATAACTTAAGAAAATAAAAATTCTAATTAGTTTCGCTTAAACACTTGGAATAGACTTTACGAATGAGAGCAGTCGGAAATCAGAGTCAGAGTAAGTTTTCAAAAATACAGACTCGGGAGTCGGAAATTTTTCTGCCGACTCCTCATCTCTGGTTATGGCTAGGTAGTTTCTTCAAAAGCGTCTTTCTTGATTATGCAAATGGCATTTAGTTATAGTATATAGTTAGGAAAGCTAGACAAGTTGGTCTATAGCTTGTCTAACCAAACAAAAGTTCTGAGTGGGTGCGTACGTTGCTATGATCATTTTGCAAGTACAGAAATCCCCCGACTTACGACCAAGTTCCGTTTGGAAGGTTTGGTCGTAAGTCGGGGAATTTACAAAATTTCAAAATATGTATACATATCTTAACCCCCCCCCTATTCTTGGTTTTAACTTCAATATATGTTAAATCCTGAGTTATTGACTGCAAATACTCGAAAAAAAGCGATAAAAATAAACAAAATTGGTCTTACCTGGAGAAAAAATACAATTTTTATTTGAAGACTGGAAGAAAATAAAATGCAAAAAACGTTAGAAATCATAGAAATATAGAATTTAAAAAAAAAACGTACAATTTTACCTGTAACATTGCAAGTGAATTTGACCAATATTTGCTTTTTTTTACGTTTTATGGAGTTTATAAAATAAAATAAAATTTTTAAATGTTGGTCGTAAGTACGGGAGTTCGTAAGTCGGGAGGTCGTAAGTCGGGGGATACCTGTATAGTTCATTCCACGCTCTCTTGAAATTGGGAAATAACTGCATTTCGTTTCAGGCCATTATCGCTCTTGGGGGTTTATTGCCGTAATCCTCAATATTTGAAAAGATACAGGGTCAGATAAAAATAAATTTCAAACTAATCTGGATAACTGGATTTATACTCTATCTCAGAAAGACTGATAGTAATAAAATTTATTATTTGTAAAAAGTTATTGTTTTTTTCACACAGAAGCGACAAAATATGAATAGTTCGAAACGAAATATTGTTTAAAACAACCGAGTGTGCCGCACATATTATATGGAAATACGAACTAGGATTGAACACAATAGGTCATAAAAATTTTACCCTAAAGTTTTGAGGAAAAATATGGTCACAGGGGTGTGTTTAATGATATGATAAATATGGTCACAGGCGTGCATTTAATAAAATGATAAATAGTAATCTAGAAATACACAAAATCAATTTAAACGTGTTTAAAATGTGCACGCCACTGGTAACTGCCTGACAAAATGATTTATTACTATCAGTCTTTCTGAGATAAAGTATAGAAATATTTTATTTGTTATATCTTCAATTTTCATTTAAATTTTTACTCAATACAGTCCATTCCTTTGTTATGACTATCCTAACCACCGATCACTTGCTGAGTTTTTTGGTCAGCAATTTACAAAGGTAAAAGTCATTCCGGATAAGCGTGAATAGATTGTACCAGTGATGGCGAACGTATGTCGCGTATGTGGCACACAGTGACCCGTATGTCGATTTCAAATTACCCGTATACAAAAGATGATCTTTGTAGTTTTAAAAATTCTAAAGACAGATTCTAAGATTACTAAGGTTGGGTCTAAGCGTGCGCATTCTCAAAACAGGGTACCAATATTCAACTATTACGTGTTATATAACTGTGTTATGCACTTCAAACAAAAGGCTGGTAGTCAGGTAGAGTTAACGAGATTAGCAGGAAGTTCAAAACACAAATACCTTCACCTTAAAGTAGCAGATTTTGATTTACGCATTATATATTTGAACCGCGGTTTGAATCTACAAAATTTTAAATTCAATTTTGAGCCTTTTAGAAATAATGTATTTACGTCATAGCAGGACTATACATTCAACTTCATAAATACGATCCAGGCCGGTTTCAGGCTATGTTCAAACATTTCTACTGCAAATATTAATGATGTAATAACTATTATAAATAATATCTATACATTTATAATAAATAAAAATACAAGCCAGTTAAACTTGTATATATTATACAATATAAAATCAGCTGCTACCACGGAACCGACTGTCACCACAAAGCACTTAAACAAAATACTCTCTAACAAAGTATTATTGAAAAAGATAATAATGTGTTATATTACGTATACAATTTCATTATACGTATTTATAATTTAACGTGATCATAGAAACGTACCTACACATCTAAAAAAATACGCTATTTCAAACGTTCAAGAGGATCAAAATGGAATTTTAATTTTCTGAAGTTGTCGCGAGCTTACTTTTAACGATTGAAATGGGCTTTTGCTAAACAAAATGATCAAAATCTTCATTCAAATGTTGAAAGATACTATAAAAATATAGTTCCATTTAAACCATAGAAACCGTTTTTTTACCTGGAAAACGTATCATAAAAATTACGTATAAAGCTAGATCTAGATTAGCGAGCCGATCCTGTAATGTACTGCGTAACGTCATGTTAGCTTGAAATCTACGTGTCAAACGCAAAGACGAAAGAAAACTCCCTGTGAACAATTCGAGAATAATCATACTATGTACATAACCAAAAATTTAAATTTCAGTTAAATGGTATAGTAAATACAAATGCTATTCATTTAAGTTTCGTAAAAAAAAAAAAAATACTGGGGGCCTTACTGGGTTAAGATATGTTTGGTTAGGATAAACTTTACATTGTAGTTTTATTCAATTCTTGTTAAAACTTCACATGTATAAATATTAGGGTGACCATTCGTCCCGCATTTTGACTCTGCGTCCCGCATTGTTACTTGCCCGCAAAATGTCCCGCATTTTGATATTTGTCCCGCAAAATGTCCCGCATTTTGATATTTGTCCCGCAAAATGTCCCGCAAAATGTCCCGCATTTTTAATTCTAACTAACTTTACATCAATTTAACTGTCAGTGCTCTACTTTTCCTATAGTTTGATAATGATAATTTTTGATATTAAAATGTGTATATTTACATTATACCATGAGTTCTGAAAGAAATTACATAAGGGTTGGCTATGGAAAATAAAAGTAATGTCATCAGCAAGCTTTAGAATTAATTAACTGTCATGACTTTTGTAATTGTCATAAGTTTATATTGTTATATAAAGCCTGCAGTAGACATTATTTTATTTTTCCATAGTCAACCCTTATGTTATTTCTTTTTGAGCTCGTGGTATATGTAGTTATCAGTGTAATTTATTTTTTTGTGATATTTTTTATTCAATTGTTAATTTTTTTGTCGCGGTAATTAATTTATACTAGCCACAATTGTTAAATCGTTTAATACATTTTTGTTATCTTTTGTACTCCTTTCCTCTCATGTACGCAGAGCCGTGTTTTGGCGCCCTTAGCAAATAAAAACAACGTTCTCACCTCCCAAAATTCAAGTGACGAGCAATAAAAAAAAAGGTCCTCACCTCCCAAAATCCAAGCGACGCATTGCCTTCTCAAGAAAATGGTCAGCCTAATAAATATACAAATAAGGTGACCATTTTTAATACAAATTATATATAATTATAATTTATAATAAATAAAATTTTTCAATCACAGATAATTAGCTAATATTATTAAAAGAAACATTATTAAGATCACAGTCTTTTTTTTTAATAAATTCAAAATTTATTTATTAAAATTACTCAGTAGAAAGTTTTTTTATATTTTTCCGACTATGGATCATTTTGAGTAGGTCATTTTTGCTTTGAAGCATTTTATATAAATATGCACAATTTTCTTCATAATTTACTCGTACTTTAATCAATAATATTGCTTTTAATGTGTCTACATCAAGTTGACTATTGTCACTTGTCCAAAAGCTGTTCTTCAAGCAAAATTCCCTTTCGGTAGATTTTTTTTTTAGTTCAAATTTAGTAAAAATAATTTTTAGTTGAAATATATTTAAAATAAATATTGAAAATAAGTACCTTTTCTAAAATTCGGGACAATTAGGACAAAATACCCTAATTCGGGACAAATATTGCCTCTGAAAAAATCGGAACGTAAGGCGGAAATTCGGGACTGCCCCGGCAAAGTCGGGACGTATGGTCACCTTAATACAACACACTCAAAATCTTGAAGAAGCTAAACTGCTAGAGAAACATGTCGAAAAATAATTATAAAAATTTATCAACTAAAATTTATTATCTACTCTAGGTTATGTAAACTTTGTGTCAAACGTCCATGCTTGCGAGCGTCAGATCTACCTTGAACGCGTCGAACCAAATTCGCCGAACTCCTTTGTGTTCGCGACAAAAACTGACACAGCGGATCAAGTTGAGAGCTTTGCGAACTGCTCGGATTTTGCGCCAAATCCCTTTTAAAGTAGACATGAATATTTCACGCCGTGTTCATTACGCGGTACATTACAGGATCGGCTCGCTAATCTGTACCTAGCTTAATGATAAATCCAGAATGGCTCTTGACTAGAAGCTTCAGTTGTAGGGGCTGACTTCAAACGACCTGGTAAAGAAAAATTTAGCAGGAACTGAGGGAATATGAAAAAACTTGGCAACAAATGAAACATTTCTTAGGCCTTATATTCAGTGAGGATATCTAAGCTATCTCTAGCTATCCGGGGTACCCAATTGGGGGCAGTTCTTCATTATTTTCTCAGGTACTAATACATCTTGACGAGTTATTGTCATCTCCCAAATATGTAGTTGTTTCTTTTAATTGTTTATTTAAAAAATAAATAAATAAGAAATAGTTATTTTATTTACAGACAGCGCCACATTATCTAGAGTCAGTAATGTCAATCACATAGCTGACCTCAAATGACCCGTGTTTTATTCAAAATAGACATACAATAAATTATATAAAATTATGTAATTATAAACCTTTTTTGGTCATAGTACACAGCACACCTCAAACTGTTACTGTATGCCTTAACAATATAGGTTATGTTAGACTTTTGTAAATTGCTTATATTTGTTTCTTAAAATAATTAATGATTGTCATTGGGTATTAATTTCTACATTTAACATTTATAATGATTTTTGTACCTTACTTAGTTTTTTAGCCTTTGTTACTGTTAGATGTCTGGCTGTGTAGGAGTTGAAATTTCTGCTAAAGTTGGTGATTTTTCCATAATTTTTTCAAATAATTTTTGTAAAATATAAATTTGAAATAAGTTCGACAGTGAACCCTCGAAAAGTCCTCTCGATAGCTCACTGGAATTTTGCGAGTGATCTATTCACCATCTGTCCTGTTGCTCCTGTTGGAGCATAGGGTGCTTTACGGCGATTTTGCTGCATAGTTTTGAGTTATCAGGGTTACCAGTCCTGTACCTTTTACACTATAGACCGGGAGCTCATGACATTTTTGGTCTCCGATTTCATACAGCATGCCTTTTGGAGGAGAGAATATTTACCCTGTGACAACAAAAAAGGGATGGTACTAAACCCATGCACGCTTTCCGGTCATAGGGAAAATTGCATTTCCACTTGCACAAAATTTTTGTGTTTTTCTCTGATTTAATATTGCTTGCCCTTTTGTCAAAAGAAAGTTATAACAAATTTAAAGTCTTTTAATTATAGGCATGCTGTATGAAAACGCGGAAAATCATATTTTTTTATTACAAGATCACATGACCGTTTGAGCCCTTTGGGACCCTCCGAATCGCATGCATATATTTAAAAGACTTTAAATTTGTTATAACTTTCTTTTGACAAAAGGGCAAGCAATATTAAATCAGAGAAAAGCACAAAAATTTTGTGTTTAAGTGGAAATGCAATTTTCCCTATGACCGGAAAGCGTGCAGGGGTTTAGTACCATCCCTTTTTTGTTGTCACAGGGTAAATATTCTCTCCTCCAAAAGGCATGCTGTATGAAATCGGAGACCAAAAACTGTCATGAGCTCCTGGTCTACTAGCGTTAGCTGTGACTCAATGGTTTAGAACTGTCACCACCACATTCAATTAAAAACTTGATGGCAACATTAGATTCCATCGCAAAGGGTCTTTACTAAGTCCTTCCAATCTTTTAGATTTTTAGCAGCATTCTTTGTTTCCATCCACGATAGTCCTATTCTGTTATGCTCTGTATGCATTTTTTTTATCGGAATTTACGATTCTTAATACGTACCCATAATTTGTTATCACTTACGAAATGCCTCTAGGGCGATGATGGCGAACCTTTTTAGATCGGTGTGTCAAATTTCGGAAAAAAACTAGTTTAACTCGGGTGCCGTGCCACTTCTAGAAATATCTATAATTTTGTGATATTTGCAACCCTATTGCATATTTATTTGTTATAAAAGCAAAATCAAATAATTCTTTACATTAGTGATTTTTTTGTTGCTAATTTGCATTTGCTAAATTTTCAATTGAAGGTTGGTATTTCGTGCACTTTAAGCCCAAGTGCTTCTAATACCCTTTTCACACTAGATCTTTAAGACGAGTGAACTTAAAGTTCACCGATGTTTAAGATCGGTATGCTTTCACACTTGATGTTTAAATCTCTGGTGCTGTCATCAGCTACAGTAATTTTGTCCTTAAGTTACCGTCATGAAATTACCAGTTTTGAACTGTCTGCGCAGACGCACATTTTGAATTATTATAAACAAATAAGGATATTTCATTTCATTCTACAATAAAGACACTACAATAAAGAATATATTACACCTGTATTAATATATAAGTCGATAAATTTTATCTCAATTATTGTAGCTCTGTATTTTATTAAACACATTATTAAAATAAATAATTTTATTATAACAATAAGTATAAACTTCTTATAACGTCTATATAATACAGTATTCTTGTTTATGATAATATAAAATGTTGACAGCACAAATTCAAAGAGTATTTTTTTATAATAGAAATTAAGTTGGCAATGCGGACGAAGTTTAAGACGCAGATCTCTGTCTTAAACATCGCTTGTATTTAGACGAGGCCATACGGTTTCACATTAGCGTTTAAAGATACATTCACTTTAACATCCGATCTTAAAGATCTAGTGTGAAAAGGGTATAATTCCATCTGTCAGACGGTTTCTTTTATTGGTTTTAATATTATTTGACGCCGAGAATAAGGTCTCGCAACAGTACATAGAGGGAAAAAATGTGAATAAAGCCATTGCTAGATTTTTCAAAGGACTAAAAGTGTCCGGTAATCTGTTCTAAGCACATCAAATTTCCTGTTCGTAGTGGCAATCGTTTTCATTCTCCAAATAATTTCTTTCCAGCTTCTCAAGCTTGGACCTCAAATCGACAAACGCTTGAGGCTAGATACGTTCACTGTTTTTGCCCGAAAACCATCCGTAAACGATACGTGTCACCCGTGACACGCGTGTCATAGTTTCGCCATCACTGCTCTAGGGTGTACGAAAATTCACACTTTATATAAAATTTTCATCAATTGGTCATAATTTCGATTCGTCTTAATTTTTTGGTCAACATTTCGACTAGTCATCTTTTTCATAACAACGATTCGTCTTTTTCAGCTAGCAATTTATCGTAACAAGTTGCGAGTTGACAGTTCTTATTTATTTCAATATTTAGGCGTGTAGATCAGTGTTTCTCAACCGAAAACGTGCCACAGACCAGTAAAATATTTAATTTTCAACCATGGACAACAAAAAGTAAATGTACTACGAGGGTTGCGTGGATTGCGCTAAACTAGTTCTGCCATCTGGCAACTGACGCTTCTATCGTAAAGTATGACATTTTTGACGGTATACGTACTCAGAACGTTTTGGCGTACGAGGGCTATTAGTGTTGTTTACAGTAACTTGAAAAAAATCATCTCGGCAAAAATGGAATTAAATCGTGAAAATTTTCGAGCGATTATTATTTACAACTTTCGACGTGGATTAACCCAACAACAGTGGCACATCGATGAACTTAATTCGACTTTTGGCGATGAATCACCATCAAGGACTACTGGTTATCGATGGTTTGCCGACTTCAATCATGGCTGTAGTTCGCTTAAGGACAAATTTCGTGAAGGTCATTCAAAATCGGATATTGTTCCGGAAAACATTGATGCTGTGCGTGAACTGACACTGCAAGATCGTGATGTGACTTATCGTGAGATTGAGGTATCCTTGGGCATTAGTGGGACCATCATACATGCACTATTGCATGAACATATGGGCGTCAAAAAATTTGTTCGCGTTGGTTCCCACATAATTTGACAATCGCAGTGGAAAAAGTCTCAATCGGACTCGAAAAAGTGCTTCGAAAATTGGTTCAAACGCATGCAAAAGTGTATTGATCTTCATGGAGAGTATTTTGAGAAATAATAAAGCCAAATTTTTTGATAAATAATTAATTTTGATCTCAAATCCCGACCACTCTACATCTAATATCTCAGTAATAAAAAAACATTCAAAAATGAACAAAAATCACAGAAAATAACAAAAGATAAAAAAAAATAAAAAATCTCAAAAATAATCCTTTATAAGCCTTTCGCTGACCACTAAAATTTTGCTAAGGACCACCAGTGGTCCGCGGACTATCATTCACGCGTCAACGGTTAAGAAACATTGGTGTAGATGGTTATAGTAGCTCTTCGTATTTTACGTTATATAATAATGACGTTTTAAAATCACACTGTATGTGCCATACTATAACGATAATGGACATGGTTTGATGATGACGATGAACCGTATTATTTTGCGCGTAATTGATTTTATTCTGTAAAAAGTTAATCTATTCTTGCTAAATAAATTTTGTTAAGAGTGCATTTTCTAACAGTACTAAGAAACGCATAGTAAGCACAAAAATTGCAACACCGCAAAAGTACAGAAACACGTATCACAAGATAAAAATAAACAGAAATATGAAACGACAAAGACAAAACAAAAGATATTGTTACGATTTGATTGAATAAAAACGAAGCACTAAAACAATTGCCTTTCTAAAAATAAAAACATTTTATTATGGTTCTACGGGTCCGGATACCCGGATTTGGACTCGCCGAGTCCGATTATAAATACTCGGACCCGATTCCCGGTTTAACACTTGACAATTCTCGGGTATTTCTTCTATATTTCATTTAATCTGCAGTCTCCAGATTGATATATAATATTTTAACTACAACTAAATAATAACAGAGCAGGTCAGTCATTCAAGACTGAACACTTAATGTAAAATATGTATAGCCTTGTTAATTAGGCTGCATGGATCACGAACGTAGCACATTTATCCCTTACGTCTCAGTGTCTGTTGAAACTAGAGATGGGAATTTCGGATCAGTTTGCGGAACCGGATCAGTGGAGGTCGTTCAGTTTGCTGAGTTGGCTCATTGATCCGGCTCAGTGATCCGGCTAAGTAAACATGTTCCCGAGACACAGGTCGGTCAGTTGTCGGCCGTTCGTTCAATACGGTTGTTGGTTTGCAATATGTAGGTAGAACGTCGCTCAGCCTGGATCTTCCATTATATGAACTACTGTAAACATGTTCCCGAGACATAGGTTAGTCAGTTGTCGGTCGTTCGTTCAATACGGTTGTTGGTTTGCAATGTGTAGCTAGAACGTCGCTCAGCCCCGGCTCTTGCATTATATGAACTGTAAACATGTTTCCGAGGCACAGGTCGGTCAGTTGTCGGTCGTTCGTTCAATACGGTTGTTGGTTTGCAATATGTAGGTAGAAAGTCGCTCAGCCGGCTCTTGCATTATATGAACAAGTTAAATAAATAAAAATCTATAGAAGTGAATTATTTAAAATTTTTGCCGGGTTAATAGTAAACAAACAATTCACTTTATGTAGCTACTGTATTCTAAACCAAATGTGTTAAGTTTATGGCGATGTTTATTGCCATTATAAATCGGACATCTGGGATTTGGGCAATATTTTAATATTTTTATATAGTATGGTTGCAAGAAAGTACAGACTGAACCTATTAGTTTCAAACAGACTGCCCTACAAATTGATGACAAAATACACTTTATGATAATACATTACAAGCCGAGTTCTCGCGAAGTTCAGCGTGACATCGATCCAGATCCGGATCACTTCGGTCACTGCTCACAATCGCCCGATCAATCGTATAATTGAAACTTTAAACTATGCAGTGAACCGTGAGCCGGCTCATTTCAATTTGGTGATCCGTGTCACTTCGGTCAGTGTACTGAGCCGGCTCAGTGAGCCGGTTCGCATCTTACTAACATTTTTCTGTATTATATCCGTATGCATTTTACGGAGTTCCCGGCACCTTTTCTTATATTTACGGCTGTAAACGGTTGCAATTAAACATACAAAAGAAGATAGAAGGAAAACGAGGACATGGAAAAATAAAAACATCGTTGAATCTTCGGGACTGGTATGAGGAAGCAATAATACCATATTCCGTAAAGCAATAATACCATATTCAAGGTCAAAATAGCCCTAATGATAGCAATATCCAGTAGGATATCAACACGAGAAGAAGAAATACGCAGTTATGACAACAACATTTTTTTCGTATGTCTCTTGTTTATATATTCATAAAATCTTGCATTAACAAACTGTTCAAACAAAAAGACGATTGAATATTTATTCAGCGATATCAATTAGAGAAGTTTTTAAAAAAATAAGGTCATCTTTAATTTATGTAAAAGAAATTAGACAAATGACATACATTTACTATAAAAAATTTGTCTAATATGTTAATTTATGAATCAGATGTTTATGACCAACGCAAGAAGAATTAAAATCTATTGAATAAAAACAAGGATTTCCTAATACCATTAACTATTTTGAAGACGCAAAAAAATTATTAATAAAAAAATGCGAGGTGTGAATTTTCACACATTTCAGGCTTCGTAGGTATTTTGCAAGTGATAACATGTTTTGGACAGTTTTTGTTATTATCACAACAAAATAATGAGGCTTTCATTTAATAAAATTAGAAATTTTTAAAAATATAATTTTTCAAATATGTAAAAAACCAGTGGCGAAGAGAGACCTCCGCTAGACTTGCCCTCCCATAAAAAAATAATAATTAAAAAAAAAAATATTTTTTAAAAAATTAATTTTTTTTATTTTAAATTTTTTTAGGTAATTCTTCAAAAATACATCATATTATTTTCTATACAAATTTTTGTCCAAGACTTGGTTTACTAGTTACGAATTTTTTAAAATTTTAAAGTTTAATAACTTCCGTTTCCGGTTTCGGATTTTCATAAAAAACAATAGGGTTCTTGTCAATTAATAGGAGATTTTTTTAGTACCAGAACGAACTCTCTAAGTTAAACCGTTCTTGAGTTATCGTGTATACACACAGGCACACACACATACGGACGGCACTTCGAAAATAGGTTTTTTGGATTCCCTGGACCTTGAAACGTGGTCATCAGTCAAAATCTCGACATCGAAAATTTTCGCGATTACAATACTTGCCCCTTATATATTAAGGTCGGGCAAGTAAAAATTGTTTAGTAATAAATATATGGATTGCGCGCATTTCTTAATACCGAAAGAAGAGTATGATAAATTGATGCACAAATATTGGTGCATCATGCACCTATTTTGTGGTCTAACTGCCGTTGAGTTTGTTTCACTGAGTTATTTCGTTCGAATTTTACAGCAGCTTTTGTAAGAGCTTGATTAAATTTAGCGAGTTTGCTAAGCACTCGCTGGCGAATTTACGCTGCTAGCTTTGGCCCAGCGATTAAAATTAAAGACCGAACTACTTTACTTGCGAGCGAGTAGCGAGATATTTTAACCCCGGTGAGTAAAAATAATTTTATTAGTTGCCGAAATATCTAGAGAAGTAGATAGTGTGGGAATTGTTGTCATTTTATTACAGTTGTTAGAGAAAAAGGAAAAAAAAAATACATTTAGAAAAGTGTGGGTAAAAGGCTGAGTAGTAAGACAAGAGAAACATGAATAAAATTAACAATATTGTTACTGTTTCACAATAATAATAATGAAAATAAAGAAGCAACAATTGGAGAACAACGTGATTCAAGTATAAAAACATAATCTGCCGCGGAACCTCTACTGAGCGAGTAAACGAGTTTACTAGCCGTGTGTAATCGATACTCTCTCAGTTGCGCACAATTCATTCGTCATCGAGTAGCTAGTAAGCTCACTTATTGTAACGAGCCTTAATTCGCTTTTATTTAACCACAAAATTTTAAGATTTTTAAGATCGAAGAGCACCCTGTCTGTGTGAAATTTTGTTTCAATCTCGAAGACGGTGAAAGAAACCATTCAACTTTTCAACACATGCCGACCGGCGAAGCGTAGTGGTAACACATATGCTCTGCGTTGCTAAGGTCTCGGCTTCGAATCCCGTTCAGGCATGGAATTTTCGAAAAATAAGAATTGTCCTCGCTAATTGCCAAAGTATCAAACGCCATAAAAAAAAAAACCTTTTCAACACCGATATTGCACCGATATGCAAATCGGCAGATTACCGATTAATCGGCCTTGCCTTATCGGCCGATACTGCTTAATCAGCCGCCGATTATTTATAATTTATATGGGATCTGCGGACTTGTAATACATGTATAGTACCTCTGATTGTACGGTTTGTACTATTCCATGATTTATTGCTATATACCAGAGGTGGGCAAACTACGGTCCGTGAACCGAATTTTGCTCGCAACAGCATTTTTTGCTACCCACACATGGTTAAAACATTCGTGATTTTATTAACAAAAAGGACACACTTAATTGTGTACAACAGTGACATAAAACAGACTCTTACGTCTGTAGTACATGATGCAATTTCTCGTTTTGAATCTCGTACGATTTGTCGTACGTAATCGGATGTAAAATTATTGTAGTATACCATCCAATATTTATCGCTTTGAATTGTACCAATTGATGCGCACTACGTCTATTTTTGTAAGTTGACAGAATTCAAATAATTGTACTTAACCTAGAGCCGACAGATAGCTTAACAATTTTTGAAGACTGATAATATTAATCTTTGTCCCGAATCAGTTAATCTCCTGGATTGGCAAAGCCGTACCGTTTTCTGTTCTAATTTAGTACATTTGAAATTGAAGGGAATTATTATTTTATTTATTTTTTGATATTATTATTTTTGTTTATAAAACTACGATTTTCGTTTACCAAAAAATATTATTGTTGTCATTATTATCGTTATAAAATAGTTGAAGGAAAATAAAAGCATATTATATTAATAATGATTTCGTTGAATTTGTTTTATGCATAACACCCAACTTGAATAAATAAATGAGAAATATAGGCATTGTAATCAAGAGTAATTGGGGACGAGAAATGTTTAAAAAAAATTCTACAAACTTAATAAAAAATAAAAATAAAATCCCCGGGTACTTTTTTCCCGGATTGGAATGTTTAGTGGTCACCTTAAATAAGTCACTAGTTAAGAATGTTGGATAGTAAGATGTCGAATAAATCCAAACGTGTATATAAATTTCCTAAGAATATGAACAGCTAAATCCAATTTATTTTAAACAAAAGACAAATAAGAAAAAATATTGCTAAAGTTGATACTAGATAACCTCGGAATATGTTTGACAGATGAACAGTTGTTCGCTACGGTCACATGAATATGCGCATCCTATACTGCGCCATTATTGGTTCATTCTGTCCAATATTTTAGGTCGAGACAATAAAAATTGGTTGGTTATCAGTATAGTACAAGATCTCGTACGAAAATTTTTTAGTACATGATACAATTTATTGTGTATTATAAAAGAGATTCAAAACGAGAAATCGCATCGTGTACTACAGACATTAGACTTGGCAATAATTTCAGTTGAATACCATCAAGCTTCGACACTGGATTTGAAAGAACTGTTACAAAATTTTGCGTGAAGAAGGCAAGAAAAATTAAAATTTGGTTCTAAGATGCGTAACTTTTTTTTTTGTGCATTTGATACACTGGTCTACAAATTTAAACTTTTTTTTGCCGACATAGATCTTATACTTGTTTTTAACTAATTTTGGGGTGCTGATTTCAAAAATGTTAACAGTTTCTGCCTATCACGTCAAATTTTTGTTCTATCGTATTTTGACCTTTTTCACCTTTTCACGTTCTGATATACGTCTACTTTAATTTCAACTTCGTTCTTATTGTCCAATATATTTCGTAGGAACGCCTTACATGCAGGTACTTGTTATAGACCTTTGGTGGAGCGAACAAAAATCATTTTCTCCCCTCTTCATATTAAACTGGGTCTAATGAAGCAGTTTGTAAAAGTGTTGAACAAAGATGGTGACTGTTTCAAATATATATCTGAAACATTTTAAAGTCTCAGTAATGAGAAGCTAAAAGCTGGCATTTTTGACGGACCACAAATTAGAAAATTAGTGAATGATCCACATTTCACTGTACATATGGATGATATGGAGAAGAACGCATGGCAGTGTTTCGTGGCGCTCATCAAAAATTTTCTTGGGAATAAAAAAGCCGAAAACTATGTGGAGGTCGTTGAAAATTTGATTGAAAATTATCATCATCTGGGATGCAACATGAGCGTGAACTTCATTCTTTAAACAGTCACCTTGACAAATTTCCTGTCAATCTTGGAGATGTTAGTAATGAATAGGGTGAACGTTTCCATCAGGATTTAAAAGAAATGGAGAGACGTTATAAAGGATAGTGAGATACCCAACTGATGGCTGACTACTGTTGGAGTATTAAAAGAGACTTATCGGGAATGGTGCACTCCAGAAGATCTTACAAACGACCATTTAATCCTTAAATTATTTTGTATTTTTATTTTAACACTCCAATGCATTAAAATGTAATTAAAACTGTTCTCATTTTCTTCCTTTCACTATAAATAAAATTTTAAGAATATTTTCTAATTATTTAGTCCTTATTGTTCGCCAATTTTGTACCAATTACAGTATCGACGTCTAAACTTAATTAGTAGAGCTATTAGTATTGTAGAGCAAAAACCTGATGTGATACGCAAAAACTGATGTGATACGCAAAAACTGATGTGATATTTGAGTTCAGCAGCACCAAATTAGTAAGAAACAAGTCTTAGATGTAAGTCAGCAATTTAAGTTTCTTTTTTTATAATTAAAATTTTAAATAAATGTAATCAATTTGTAAAAGAAGGGGCGCTGTAATAAGCTTGGGCTTGCGCGCAATTAACCTAGTGCCGGCACTGGAGAAATGAATGTTTTAATATCTACTGAAAATTTGGACACTTTCACCCTGGTAAGTCCTATGACTAGTCGTCAAATATCTCTGAAACAGTTATGTTTGATGAGTGACCAAGTTTCAGCAGTGTATATGAGTGTGATTGAAGTATTGGATAAAATTTTAATTTTTACCGCGATCGCAATTTTAAATTCAGACACCCATACTTTAAAGAATGTACTGTTCTGACGTTGTCATTTAAAAATTTCACCTATTGTGTGCGTGTGATGCTATTTACGAATTCAGCAGATGGTCTTATGAGAACACCGTTCTATTAGACGAGACTTGCATTGTAATTCACCAAATACCAAACTGGGACACTAGGAAGTTATGTAAAAATTAATACACGTCTGAAATGCTGTTTGATTGTTAATGGTATTTTGTTAAAATTGTGGGAAAATGGATTTTACTTTCAGATAACTTAAAAGAAAGTGCATTCTGAGTTCATAGTCACAAATTACAGCTGCATCATATCAATTCACTATTCCTTCTCTCCATTTAATAAATATTGTGCAACGCGTGCATCGCGTCCGATCATATTGTGATCATACCGATTTTGACATTTCGAGATTTCGATGGATCTCCACGAATTGAGGTCTCTACATAACGTTTTGACTATTTTTAGCATGATGTCTGTCGGTCTGTCCGTCTGTCTGTCTGTCTGTCTGTCTGTCTGTCTGTCTGTCTGTCTGTCTGTCTGTCTGTCTGTGTACACGTGCAGAGCAAATTCGGCTAAAAGGATTTTTATGAAACTTCATATTTAAGCTTCTGTCATGACGAGTTGATCAACTTTTGGTAATTTTGAGCTACATGCGAGTGTCTGCTTCGCCTATGCGTAACGTCGGTGCTGTCAACATAGGGTGACCATCCGTCCCGGTTTTCCGGGATTGTCCCGGTTTTAGGTCAATAATAATTATATAATAATAATACTTTATTACCCAAAAATCATACAGATCAAGGCTCGTCATGAGCAGTGTATAATAAACACAATAATATTAATAAGAATTAATATAACATATAATTAACATGAAAATGGGTACAATTACAAAGTATGAAAATATGAAAATGTACTAGATTAAAAAATTTTGAACTAATGACGCAAATATTCCTCCACCGAATAGAAACCTAATACCTAATTCCTTAAAATATGAATAACATGAAGTTATTTTAGAAACTCCAACCATTGTTCTAATAATTCTTTTTTGCATTTTGAAAATTCTGTCAGCAGAAGTACATTTACCCCAGAATATTATGCTATAACTTATGATAGAATGGAAACTAGCATAGTAATAGGTTTTTAAGCCTGACAAAGAAGTTGTCATTTTTAAGCGACGCATTGCAAAAATAGATTTAGATATTTTTTTTTTATGGCGTCAGTGCAGTTATTCCACTTTAAGTAATGGTCAATTTCAATACCCAAATATTTAACTGACTCGGAATAGTTTAAAAGGCTGTTGTCACATGTTATTGAAACTGTATTATGGCTGTTAAAGTGTTTTTTAAAATGAATATATGACGTAATTGTCCCGGTGTCCCGAAAAATGTTCTCGGGACGCCCGATTGTCCCGGTTTTTGAGGTGAGGACTTATTTTGTTCTTCACTTGGAGGTGAGAGATGGGGACCTTTCTTTTTTCTCTGTGTCCCGGTTACCCTTCACTGAAATCTGGTCACCCTATGTCAACATGAAACATGAAATAATCTAGGCAAGCATAAGTGAGTAATATCATAATTGATAACATTGTTAATTGGTTGTGCTTAAATTCATACTAATTATGCAGATAAATTATAGATGTTTTTAGTAGAAAACCAGAACGTTCCATATGTGTATAGGGCAGTGGCGGTCGGTGAATCATTTTTGGGTAAGCAATTACAAAGAAAACACACGCTCGTGCTTTGTCGTTGCTATACTGCTGTTGAGCGATATAGTACGAGCTTGTCCGATCATACTAATTGCATACCCAAACATGTTTCACCGACCGCCACTGGTATAGGGAAATAGAATTAGTGTTCGCGAGAGTAAGTACACTCTGAGACATATTACTCTTATTTTCTTCAGGGAATTCACAGGTTGAATGTCTGGTTATGTGCAATTTTAATGAAATTACATACTTGACTAACACTTCAAAGAACCGTTGTCGAGAAACCGTTTCTAACTGCTCCACATATAATCACATGCAAATATTAACCGTCTAGCTTTTTTAAAAATTATATATAATGTGAATAGAATAGGCAGAGGCGTCGAGAGCCGGGAGAAGCCGGACCCCGGCAAACTGCCGGGACCCGGGCTGACTGAAAGTCCCAGGCCTGGATGTTTTTTTTTTTTTTTTGTTAAATAGATCAATATTCAATTTTATTGTTCGTGATTTTTTTGCATAATTTCTTTGTCGATAACACAGCCCAACAAAATGAAATTTTTGTCTTGGTGCCGGAAAAGTAAGAACTGATTTTGAATATTTTTGATGTGCTGATTCCAAAAATACCTGGCTTTTTTCGTAGCAGCTCTAGTTTTTGAGATACAGGCTAATTGATTTTAGTTCAGATAAAAGGCAAAAATAATGAAATAATGATATCTTTAGAGGCCAAAATTGAAATTTCGTACCTAAAATTAGAATCTTATTAGCCAGTTTGAGTTACTTGGTATTACTCATGACCGTAAAACCTAGCAATATCACTAGTCTTGAAAAAAAGTATGTGGGTGATTCGTGTCGATCTACAAATGGTAAACTTCCTCCTTGGAGAGCAAAGTGGATATACAAAATATCCTTGTTTTTTGAGTCTTTGGGACAGCCAGAGCTAAGGATCAGCACTGGGTTAGCAGAAATTAGCCTTTAAGAAATATCATGATTCAAGAAAAACAAAACGCAATCAACGAACCTTTGGTTGCGAGAGAGAAAATCATATTTCCACCCTTGCATATCAAGTTGGGGTTTATGAAGCAATTTGTGAAGGCTTTAAATCGAGATGGACTTTGTTTTGGCTACTTGATACGTAAATTTCCTGGGATTAGTACGGAAAAATTGAAAGCCGGAATATTTGACGGTCCTCAGATAAGGCAGCTTATTAAAGATTCAAAATTTACCGCATAAATGAACGAGATTGAATATAATGATGTTCATTTGTTCAAGAAGTACAACATTTTCTGGGAAATCAGAACGCAGAGAATTACATAGAATTAGTGGAATATATACTTTCCTACTTTAATATTCTCGGTTGTAACATGAGCATAAAAGTTCACTACGTCCACAACCACTTAGATCGGTTTTCAGAAAACCTAGGTGATTTTAGTGAAGAACAGGGAGAAAGATTCCATCAGGACATTAAAACCAGAGCTGTAAAATAATGATCACAATTGTAATCAAATACTTGTGCATTACGATTACTCAAGTAATCGTAATCAAAACTTTGAGTACGATTACTCGAGTAATCGTATACAAATATTCTTGATTACCATTACAAATAATCAGAAAGTCATTGATTATTTGATTAGATTACTTGACTACTTTAATATAATCCATCCCTTAACACGTTCGCGGACAGTACGGCTATAGCCGTCCTACCTTTTTATTCAAATATACAAATGACGGCTGTGGCAGGTTTTAATTCCATTTAAGTATATGAGAACTAGTATAAACTGTCCTATCAGGAACATACCAAACACAGTAAATGTCCTATTATAAACAAAAATCTAAAAAAGTGACATTTTGCAAATCTCATTGTACAAAACTGTACAAACGTGTTAAAATACAAAATTTTAAATTTATTTAAAAAAACTCTAATATGTATATAATCCAACTCTAAAATAAATTTTTTATTTATTTATTCAAAAGAACACTTAAATTTACTTAAGCCAACCCTTAAAAAACATTTTTTATTTATATAGTCAAAAGCGCAGTAAATTTTACTTAATATAACTCTTAAAATACCATTTCTTTTTAATCAAATAATCACGGAAATTTTCTTAAGCCAACGCTTAAAACACAATTTTTTTATTTATTCTAATTCCCACCAAAATGTAATTAATCAAACCATTATTTTTTTTCTGTAAATAACACGTAAATTTACTTAATCCAACTCTTAAAATAATTATTTTTAATTTTAAACATAAGAAGACTCTAGCTCTTATAGTTATGCCCCAGTTGTGAAAAGCCCCAATTGTGTACGGCCCGAATTGTCCATCGCCCCAGTTGTGAATGGCCCCAGTTTTCAAAAGCCCCAATTGTGTACGGCCCGAATTGTCCATCGCCCCAGTTGTTAATGGCCCCAGTTGTGGAAAGCCCCAATTGTGTACGGCCCGAATTGTCCATTGTCCCAGTTGTTAATGGCCCCAGATGTGAAAAGCCCTAATTGTGAACGGCCCGAATTGTCTTACTGCCCCAGTTGTCTGGTTACCGTGCAAAATTTGGTGCAGTTCTGTCAAATGACCCAGGATTGTCTTGAATATCTTGCGTCCATACTTCAGCAGGATCTAAGGAGGAACTGTGCAAAATTTGGTGCTGATCGGTCAAAGGGCCCAGGATTGTCTTGAATATCTTGATTATACCTACGAAACCCTACACATTTCTATGCGTCCATACTTCAGCAGGATCTAAAGAGTAACTGTGCAAAAATTGGTGCAGAACGGTTAAGGGGCCCAGGATTGTTTTGAATTACTTCATTATACCTACGAAACTCTAAATATTTCTGTACACTATTACTTCGGAAGTTCCCTAGATAAGTAAAGTAATTGTAAATAATCAAGGAGTAATCATGATATAATCCACGAATACTGTTCGATTCTTTTCAAGTAATCTAAAGTAATCAAGAAGTAATCTAAAAATAATTCAAATTACTTTCGATTACTTTTGAGTAATCTTAAAGTAGTCAAGTAATCTAATCAAATAATCAATTACTTTCTGATTATTTGTAATGGTAATCAAGAATATTTGAGTACGATTACTCGAGTAATCGTACTCAAAGTTTTGATTACGATTACTTGAGTAATCGTGATCAAAATGTAATCGTAATCTAATTTTACAGCTCTGATTAAAATTATGAAAGATCGATATCAAGGAAGATGGGATAGCCACATGATGGCCGACTACTGTTGGATTCTTACTACTTTGTGAAATAAATACCTTACTTTGTATTTTTTGTTTTTTAACTGGCAGTTAGAGCAAAAAATAATAGTAATAACGTGAAATGTTCATAAATTAAAAAATAAGATAATTTTATTCTAAAAGAGGTCAATGTATGGTATCTCAAAAACTAGATGTGATAGACCAAATCAGACGGCAAATTTGGATTCTGCACCTAAAAATTACCTAGAAACAGTTAAAAAATCGCAGGCACCAAAATGTCTGTTGGACTGTGTAATTGTAACACTTAAAAATAATTGAAATATATAATAGTGTTTATAGGTCCAGGCCCCAGAGATGACTTGACTGCATATTTTGTTTATATATTTGGCTGTCATAAGTTATCAGTGTTTTGGGCCCCGTTGTGCCGTTTCTATCAGTAGCTTTTGCCTGTATAATAGACACGCCACGTAAACATCTTATATACGAGGGTTGCCTTTTATATTTCGGGATTTGAGATTAAACACAATTATTTATCAACAAAAGTGGCTTTATTGTTTTTCAAAATATTCTCCATAAAAATCAAAACACTTTTGCATGCGTTTAAACCAAAAAAATTTGAAGCATTTTTTCCACTCAGATTGTCAAATTGTATGGGATCCAACGCAAACAAATCTTTTTGACGGACAAATGTCCATGCAATAGTATGCTATAGTAATATATGCAATAGTAATGTATGCTGGTCCCACTAATGCCCAAGGATACTTCAGTATCACGATAAGTTACATGACAATCTTTCAGTATCAGTTCACGCGCAGCATCAATGTTTTCCGGAACAACAACCGATTTTGGACGACTTTCACGAAATTCGTCCTTCAGCGAACTACGCCCACGATTGAAGTCGGCAAACCATCGAAAAACAGTAGTCCTTGAGGTGGCGAATTAAGTTCATCGATGGGTAAATCCACGCCGAAAGTTGTAAAAAATAATCGCTCGAAAATGATCACGATTTACTTCCATTTCTAGACGAGATGATTTTTTTCAAGTTACTGTAAACAACACAAATAACGCTCGTATGTCAAAACGTTCTGAGCACGTACACGGGCAAAAATGTCAAACTTTACGATAGAAGCGTCAGTTGCCAGATGGCAGCACAGTTTAGCGCAATCGTATTATATTTCATAAAATTAAAGTACAATTTCTATTTAAGTGCAATTTTTTATTTATTATCTGGCCCGAAATTATCGTTTCTGGGAGATGGGGCGAATTTATTGGTTTTCTGGGGCCCGGGTTATTACCCGTCAACAATGATGGATTTATAATATAAAAATTGCAATTGTTTGTATGTGTATTTGGTTAGGTTAGGTTAGATTTTTTAACATATCTTAATTTGTTCACTGGTCAGCGAATCACGGGACAGGATATCACCCGTTAGCCAATCACGGGAGAGGGTATCACCTGTCAGCCAATCAAGAGACATGGTGTCCCCAGTTAGCCAATCATGAGAAAAATTGACGTCATAATGTTACCGACAATACATACAGACACTTGCTAATTATATAGTTAATTAACCCTAGACACTTATGTATGTAATTATATTCGTAGATTCTTAGAGAATAAATCTGCAAAATATTGTTCATATCGGTCAAAGGATATAAGAGTGTCTAAAATTTCATTTTTATGCCTACGAAATCCTAGATATTTCTATATATAATTATATTCGTAGATTCTTAGAGAATAAATCTGAAAATTATTATTCATATCGGTTAAAGGATATAGGCGCGTCTAGAGTTTCTCTTTTATGCCTACGGAATCCTAAACATTTCTATATGTAATTTTATCCGCAGTTTCTTAGAGAATAAATCTGCAAAATATTGTTCATATCACTCAAAGAATGTAGGAGTGTCTAGAGTTTCTTGTTTATGCCTACGAAATCCTAGACATTTCTATACGTTATTTTATCCGCAGATTCTTAGGAAATAAATCTGCAAAATATATTTCATATCGATCATAGGATGTAA
Organism: Liopterus haemorrhoidalis; assembly: GCA_963971575.1. Lineage (NCBI taxonomy): Eukaryota > Metazoa > Arthropoda > Insecta > Coleoptera > Dytiscidae > Liopterus > Liopterus haemorrhoidalis. Next base: position 16,894,280 of record OZ020616.1, on the reverse strand, counting down.
GAGTGTCTAGAATTTCTTGTTTATGCCTACGAAACCCTATACATTTCTATACGTTATTTTATCCGCAGATTCTTAGAAAATAAATCTGCAAAATATTTTTCATATCTATCATAGGATATAGGAGTGTCTAGAGTTTCTTGTTTATGCCTACGAAACCCTAGACATTTCTATGTTATTTAATTCGCAGTTTCTTAGAAAATGAATCTGCAAAATATTGTTCATATCGGTCAAATCATATAGTAGTATCTATAGTTTCTTGTTTATGCCTACGAAATCCTACACATTTCTATATGTAATTATATTCGTAGATTCTTAGAGAATAAATCTGCAAAATACCTGTCAATCAAGAGACCTCAAGAGTCCCCATTTAGCCAATCACGAGAACTTTAGGAAAAAATGACGTCACAGTGTTACCCAGATCACAAACACACACTAGTTAATTATATATGTACGATATGAAAATTAGCCATAGCAGTCCAAACTGTGACAAAATTATTTGTAATGCAAGAGAGTATTTGAAATACATAGTAGGAAAATATTTGAAATACGTGGGGAGATATGAAACACCCGGATATCAGCTGCCCTCCCTCCATATATGCTCGATTTTTTTTTAAATTTTAGATAAAACTAAGTGCCCGGTTTTTGGGAATTTTGGGAATATTTCCAATAGTGAAAGATGGGAGCAGGTCAAACGGTCCCTTACAGTCCGCTTTCACCTTTTTAAAATTCAGAACCATCATATTTTCAGTAATATTTATAACGATAAAAAAAAAAGCTAGCGCCGCCACTGTCTGTTCAATGTAGTTTTAATAAGATACTTATTCGGGGGCAGGCTATGGGAAGCGTTTCATATTCACTTCGTAATCACTTATCATCAAATATGTATTTAACAACAACCGTACGAAGAATTTGTACATCATCTAGTGAAAAATATAAATGCAATAATGTATTGAATAGTTGATAGTAAACGGTTATTAAATGATGCACTTGGTAAGTTTCACAAACTGTTTTATTTAACATGCTGACTGCAGTTTCGGTAATATATACCATTTTCAAAGCTACAATATCTTATACAATAACTTACATGCTATATTTATACAAGAACAAACGGGAGGTGGAAGCAGGTATAGTTAACAAATGTATATCAGGAAAACCAGAGCTATAAACTAATCTTAAGGCCTATTAACGGCGAAGTGGTGAATTCCGTCATTTCATTCAGGGGGTTTACTGCCTTCATGATCTCGTGCGCCTCCAGCAGATTAAGTTTATAGCCTTTTTCTTGGAAGTGTAATACTTCGGGGTTGAAAGATGCGGTATGGTTTTCGGTAATTAAATGTGATGCAAATGTAGACTCTTGAGTTTGTTTCCGTAATGATCTTTTATGTTCAGATATTCGTGTGTGGAAGCTGCGCCCAGTTTGACCAATGTACACCCCACTGCATGTGTCTCACGTCAATCTATAAACACCACTCCGGTCCAGTCTTTCTACTCTGTCTTTGTTGTTCCCTAAATATTTTTTAATATTGTTGACGGTTTTAAATGCAATTTTAAAGTCTTTGTTAATGTTTAGTTCATTCGCGATTTTATAGCTAATTTCTCCGAGGAATGGCAGGACAATATATTTATGGATTTCTTTATTATTAGGCGAATATATTTCTTTAATGCTGAGCTTATTTAGTTTTTTATTAAGTAGTTTCTCGATAAATTCAATATTATAGCCGTTATTAAGCGCGATATTTTTAATTAGAATTAGTTCTTTATTAAAATTAGTTTTATTAAGAGGGACAGATAAAAGTCTATGAATCATGAAATTGAAGGCTGCTGTTGTATGTTGGATGGGATGATTAGAAGAGTTGTGGATCACCGTATCGGTATATGTGGGTTTCCTATATATGTTAAACTCATGAATGTTGTTGGCTTTCGTGATGGTTAAATCTAAGAAGTTTATTGAGTTATTAATTTCTTTTTCAATGGTAAATTTAATATGTTTACTGTATGAATTAACGAATTTGAAAAAATTGTCGAACTGTCTATCTGAGCCCTGCCAACATCAGAGAATATCATCAACATATCGAAAGTAGTATATCATACTAATTCATTTTTATAGCTGCTATTATTTAAAAACGAAGTTTCTAAATCATTCATGAAAATTTCACTAAGTAAAGGGGACAAGGGTGATCCCATAGCTAGACCTTCTGGTTGAATGTAAAATTGGTCTTGAAATTTAAAATAGTTTTGGTTGATACAGACTTCAAAGGAAGAAAGAAATTCATTAATAAGTATAGGGTCATTCAATTGTCTCTTTAAAATGGAGTGAATTATGGGAATTACCTGTTTAGTAGGAATGTTCGTGAAAAGATTAGTAACATCTAATGAATAAACTATTTACTAACCGTTTACCTATAAATGCAATACCCTAATATTTTTACTTAATTTGAAGGGCAATTTGCTCTGGCGGGAAAGAGTTTAAATAAAGTGGTGGATACTTTTTGTAGCTAATCAGTAGACCCAGCATTTTTAGAACTTGTAGACAATGGAGTAATTTGTACTTAGTATCGTTGACAACAGTTGATTTAGCGCTGCAGATAACAATTGCGAATAATTGAATAAATAGAGCCAGAGGCAGTGTGAATATTTGGCTTCTACTTAATACAGTGTTTGTATTTATTACTTGTTATGTAATACGGTTGTGTAACTCCAGGCCAATGCTCTCTCATTGTTATTTATAAGGTATTAAAATTATATTCTAATCACAACGTTGCCAATAAAAGACAACTAAATATGGATCCATCAAGTTAAACAAAGTAAAAGTTCATCATCTGCGTTACCAACCATCGAAAAACCCACTCGCATGCGAGTGGAATAATATCATTTGTAAATAAGCTGTCAGAAGGCGATTTTATTTTTAAATATGTAAAGTCAGTTATTGTTTTTATTAATCAATTTGAAAAAAGAATAACGTTCAATGTACTAATCAGATAACTAAGGTAAATAAAGATCATTCAACTTTTAGAACAGTTTTTTAATTATTTCTAGAAACGCTCAACGTTTTGCTAATGGTTCATTGGATTCCTAAGAAGCTACAATATAAAAAAAAATATATGTTAAATGTCAGTTTTCACACATTTCAGGCTTTTGTAGGTATTTAATAAGTATTGAGAAGTGACCCAGTGATTTTTCTCGAGAATTTCTCGAGAAAAAGTTTTAATTTTCATTTTTCATTTCTCGACAAATGTAAAATTTGCTCGACGCCTTTACTTTAGTACTTTAAAGGTGATTATAATTTTAACATGTTTTTATCCTCTACAATGTTTTCACCATATGTATATTCTAATAATTATATAATTATTTTTCTCGAGAATTCTCGAAAAAATAAGCCTAATGTCGAGAAATCAGAAACACTAGAAGTGACATTACCGACGGCGCCGCTGTGCTCCAAGGCGGTAATCAGGCAATATGGCTGTCGTCTCTAGTACTCAGCTGTTAATATGCTAATGGCAAACAGGTTAATTTAAGCACAGTACATTTTTATTTTATGAAAACGCGAGTAAATATTTGCGATTTTTTTTAAATTTTTAAGCACTACACATGAATCGAGGTGTGCATCATAACAGAAGGTGGGCATCAAATTACAGTATTTAAAGTTTAATTTCTGTTGGAATATGGAGTTTTTGGAGATTGTTAAATAAAATTCATGTATAGGCTTTAAACATCTTTATTATATTATAGCCAGAAAAGAGCTGCTTCAGCATAAGTATTTTATCTTATAAGCTTGACGCCATGATGTCACCGCATTATTATGCAGCCTCAGCCTAATTATGTTTGTATATTAGAACAATACTTGCTCTATATTTTTGGTTTTGCTGACTTAACTTTAATTACTTGAAACCTTAATCTTTATTAGTTGCAAGACTGAAATCTCACCAATTTCAGTAGATTTATTGAAGTGTAATTTGTAGTTGAGCAGGTGTTAAATGTCGGGCACGTAATTTTATGTGGTACATCTGAGTGTCGGTCATCTAAATTTACAATATATGGATTCTGTTTGCAAACAAGTGCATTATGTTCATTGCCTCATGAAATAAAATTAGTTTTAGTGGGACAGGAGCAGCTAAAAGTTAAAAATGCAACTTGCAGGTGCGAGCATATTAGTGCAGTTTTGTTTTTCTGCGACAAATGTAATGAACAAACTCGCATAGTATCAGTTACTTTTTAACTCAAAATATATTCCCATGCCTTCCTCCTGTCCATAACCAAATCTGGACTTAATATTAACTTTCCGTCCATTTTTCTTAAGAAAAGAAAAAATCTAAGATACCTATCTTTGTCCCGTCTTGAATGACAGCCAAAAACACTACAATTTGTTCTACTTTTATAGTTTTTCACAACTTCTATCGACATTTTAACAAAAATTCAACACTGGAACATATGTATTAAGTTCAAACAGTACTAGAGCGCCTAGTATAATATTTGACCACCAGACTGCTAATTCGAGCATGTCAGTTCTCAATAAGAAGCCAACAGTATGCTGGATGTCTAGGAATATTTTTTTTTACAAACACTTTTATTTAATTTATTTATTTTATATCTATAGTACAAAATTATACATGTCAAATGTTACGAATAATAATAATAATAATTTGTACAGTGGATAAAGGTCCATGATCAGTCATTGTTCTTACACATGGATTGATCTTCCTGGATTGCCTCATGAGCTTTAAGAAGTAAGAAAGTATATAAAAATATTGCACATATTTACATAAAGAACCAGGGATCTATGCTATTGACAATTACACAATTGTCATAAACAAAATTAAAGAATGTGAATATGTAAGGTTCCTTAACTTGGGCAGAATTAAGTCTGGAAAGAACAATGAAATTAAATAATTATCTCACCTTAAATTCTATGAAAACATCTACTCTAACGTTCTTTGGGCAGTTGGCTACAGAAGGTAATAATGTGAAATTCTTAGGAGTCACCATAGTTGATAATCTAACATGGAGCGCACAAGTACAAGTTGGTACAACATTAGCAAAAAATGTTTTCGCTATAAAGAAAATCGCACAGCTTGCGGATGTTAGGACCACCCGACGAATTTACTTTGCGTTATTCCATTCCCGAATGTGCTACGGCATTACTGAATGGGGTAGTTCTCCTAAAATGGAGCAGATTTTCTTGCTTCAAAAGAGAGCTATTCGGGCCATTGTAAATAAGTCGCGTTGTGCTCACTGTAGGCCTATTTTTAAGGAACTGAAAATCTTAACTATTTATGCTTGCTTCATTTATTTCTCAGTCATCTGGGGACACAAAAATAAAACACAATTTGTCGCACAAAGCAATATTCATAATTATCCAACTAGATCTAACCACCAAATTAGTCTCCAATTATACCGAACAAACAAGTCAAAAAATGTTGTAAATCTTCGTTTTGATTTATATAATATAGTACCTAAATCGTGGACTGATCTTACGCATGGCAAATTTATAAATATGTTTAAAATTTTTTTTTTAGAATTGTGTCCATATTCCATAGATGATTACATTAAATGTAATTTCACAATGTTTAAACCAGTTGTTTTAAAGAGCAATACTATGTATACCTAAATTGTAAATAATATGTTACTCTAAACTCATGTGTGTTGACGTTTCCTAAATGTAAATTTTTAGTATGGAATAAAAGATTAATATTAATATTATTATTAAGGGCAAGATGAACCTATTAAGTAAGTCTAGCTGCAAACCTTAAATCGTTTGTACCCGCTATTTGTCCGCTTAGCAAGAGCACGGACGTGAGTTCAATTCCTCCTTATGTCAAATAATTGTGTGTAAAAATATTTACACAAATTACAGGTTCTGCTTAGCCGCTCGCAACCGGCTATAAACTGTAGGTGCATTTCTGTAGGTGTAGGTGCCGTACTCTAAAAAATGTAAAAAATGTACACCTCGGGCTGTAGTCAATGATGACGATGATGATGATGAAGATGAACCTATTAGAAGTAAAGTCTTTTAAAAACTTTTAATTCCTCTTTGTTACCTTAAAAAAAAAAACTAAACTAATTCTAACAATTGATTGAATCATGACGTATAATAGTAGGCGTAGCCTACTGAACACTACACACTACACATATAAACTCGATTCTCAGCCGGTACATTTTTTACCGACCGTCAACATATATAAGGGAGGTATTGTGATCATACCGATTTTGACATTTCGAGATTTCGATGGATCTCCACGAATTGAGGTCCCTACATAACGTTTTGACTATTTTTAGCATGATGTCTGTCGGTTTGTCTGTCCGTCTGTCTGTCCGTCTGTCTGTCTGTCCGTCTGTGTACACGTGCAGAGCAAATTCGGCTGAAAAGATTTTTATGAAACTTCATATTTAAGCTTCTGCCATCAATGGCACAAGTTGATCAACTTTTGGTAAAAATCGGTCGACTAAAAATGGGAGTTTACTCGTGTCGATTTTAATATTTTTGTGAATATTTCACAACAGAAAAATATTTCGGAAAAATTTATTGAACAAAAGTTGCTATAAAAGCAATAATTAATAACTTTTATTTGAGACGTTTTTTGATAAAACGTCTCAATTTTTTCATACTTATATGTAACGTTTCCATGGTCATGATAAATAATATCTCTGTTAGAAAATATTAGGCCAAGTTATTTCTACTCTGCTGCTAGAATGTATTTTATGTTTTTATGATGACTTTATGATGACGGTCGGTCCTGTGGTGGCCACAGCTGATTTTTTTATTATATTTTTAATTCCAAAAAAAGACACAAACTATCTTAGCCATAATTACAAAAAATCCATAACATTATTAGCTATAATTTAGTCACGAATTAAAAAAATAATCTAATTTTTTCAAAATCACAAAAACTGCAATATATTTCAAAAACGAAATCTAATCAAAAATTCATCTCGTACGTTTCCGCTTTAAATCACTGTACTTATTATTTTTTCAGATTTTCGTTTAACCCCGGGTTAAAGGGTGCGAGACAGTGATTTTTATATTACATTTTTGGAAAAAATCGTAGTAAAATAAGAAGAAAAAAAAAATACTTTCCGTTCCTTGATTTACGTCTTAAAAGCTTTCTTGGCATATTTAGGTGAAAATCACAACAAAAAAAATATATTTAATTTTGTTTTTGTTTATCCACGTAATAGGTTTCATTTGAAAACTCACTCAAAATTTTAAAAAAAATATTTTTTTTTCATTATATACATACATATTTGTTCATATTTATAACGCTTTTTTTTTAACGCTGTATGTTTTCGATATATGGGGTAAAGAGTTATATAAGCATGCCAAATTTTAACTTTCTATGTTTAGCCGTTTGGCTACAATTTCTACCGTACAGATAGACACATGAGTGAAGAAATAAGGGTTTTTTTAGTCATCCCTACAGAACTTTAAAATCATTTTTTTCTGAAAAAATAAAACTAGCTGTATATAATATGACCAATATAAAGAAAAATGCAAATTTAATGACCAAAAAAGGAAGAAAAAAATAATAAATTATGACACGTCGGATAATAATTTAAAATTAACTATTGTAAATGTGAGTCATTAAAAACATTCGATTAGATGTATCATTTAAAGACATCAATAATAGCAGTTTACGTGTACCTGACTATATACAAGAAATTATCACTTACGTAATATACATTCTTATGCACTTTGCACATACCTTACATTGACGACACCTATAAATTTAAAATGGAGTCATAAAAATTAAACGTCTCACGATTGCTAACGCAACACTGTATTGTGCACTACCTGAGGTTCCCGTACTTCTTACGAGATCAAGGACAATTGAAAATGGAGTTGGTCCTGGCCCCCGAAATATTAAACCTATTAAAAAAATGTTTGTGAAGTGTGAATTTTCACACATGTCAGGCTTTTGTAGGTATTTAATAAGTGTAAGAAGCCAAACTAATGCTGGATGACTAGGAATTTTTATTCGTTATTTGAGTATTTTCTAAGAGCTTCCATTTAATTTTTACTGCCTTAGCCATAAGTACAAAAAATCTTAAACATAATTTATGAAAATATAATTCTAACAATTCCAACTGGTTATTCAATTTACGCTCTTAAAAATTAAATGCAAAATTGCCAAAATATAACTAGAATTTTTACAAAATAATTTAAACAAAATAAAAATGAAAATAAAAAAACTAAAAATAAAATTGTCTTCTCTGCCCAGGAGTTAACTCTAGTTTGCTGCGTAGCAAGCGAGCAAGCTAACCATTACCAGGATACGCCTTCTAGTATAGTGTGTTGCATAACTATAACTTTTGTACATCGTCAACTAAAAACAAAAAATGCGTTATTTTCCGAAAACATAATCTGATCAAAAATTACTGTTGTACTATTCCGGTTGACACCAATGTACATTACTTAGAATTTTATCAGATTTTTAGTTTAAACCATCTGGGCTACAGGGTGTGAGACATTTTTTTTTGCACAATTTTGGCAAAATTCGCATCAAAATAATTTATTTTGCAAAAATATAATTTTGATCGTTAATCCACGTACTAAAAGCTTTCATTTGATAGCCTACTCAGAATTAAAAAAAAAAAAAAAAATTGATGAGCTCATATTTGTATATATTTTTAAGGGGATATGTTTTTTAGATGTTTTAGTATTTTTCCTTTGTGCGGGTCAAAGAGTTGTATAAGCATGTCAAATTTCAACTCTCTAGGTTTAGCCGTTTGGTTACAATTTTTACCGGACAGACAGACTCTCAAATATTTGCCCCCACCAGATTTAAAAAGCTAGCGCCGCTACTGAGATCCAGATAGAAAAAATTGATGTGAAGTGTGAATTTTCACACATTTCAGGGTTTTGCAGGTATTTAGTAAGTGAATGATGATTATTTGGGGTGCCAAAACAAATTTTATGACAAAATATTTTTTTATGAATTTTAATTCGAATGCCTATTACCATTATTTAAGTTTTTAAAGATGTGCAGTATTTTTTTTTTTTTTTATATATCAAGGTTCATTAAGATTTTGAAAATTGCGCCTATGGCTTCCATTGGTTGTTTTTAGTCATAGCTCCTCCCCTTTGATTTCGTGTACATTCAAATATATAATTAAATTATAATTTCAACAATTTCCACTGGTTATTAAATTTACGCTATTAAAAATTAAATGCAACAATTGCCAAAATATAATTAAAATTTTGAAAAAATAATTTGAACAATATAAAAATGCAAAAAATAAATAAAAAATAATATTGTCTCCGTAGGACTCGAACATGAGTCCGATTACGAATTCTTGGACAGAACGCAAGTATCTTAGCCACAGCACCAAGAAACACGTTACTGTTGAGTGTATTATATAACTATAAGTTGTCAACATTATTAGCAAAAAAACACAAAAAATGCTTTTTTTTCCAAAAACATAATCTGATCAAAAATTCCTGTTGAACTATTCCGGTTCACACCAATGTACATTACTTAGAATTTTTTCAGATTTTTAGTTTAAACCATCTGGGCTACAGGGTGTGGGACAAAATTTTTTTTGCACAATATTGGCGAAAATCGCTTCAAAATAATTTATTTTGGAAAAATAAAAATTTGATCGTTAATTCACGTACCAAGGGCTTTCATTTGATACCCTACTCAGAATTAAAAAAAAATATTTTTTTTTTCGATGAGCACTTATTTGTTTATATTTTTAGGGGGATATGTTTTTTAGATGTTTTAGTATTTTTCCTATGTGCGGGTCAAAGAGTTGTATAAGCATGCCAAATTTCAACTCTCTAGGTTTAGCCGTTTGGCTACAATTTTTACCGAACAGACAGACAGACAGACAGACAGACAGATAGACAGACAGACAGACAGACAGACAGACGACAAAATGACGGTATAAGGGTTTTTTGGTCATACCTACAAAACCCTAAAAAAACGCATGAAAATCGAGTCAGCAGTTCTCGAATGAAAAATGCTCATACGGACAGACAGACAGATAAGCAGAGAGACATTGCCTTTTACATATAAAGAGACGATACCAGGTCTACAAGTATGAAATGCGGATTTTTTTAAAAATAAAACACATTAAACTCTAAAAAACAGTAAAAGTTTATTTATTCAAGGTATGCTCCATTAGAAGTTATACATTTTTCCCATCTTTCAGGCAATTTGTGAATACCTCGCCAGTAGAACTATTCCCCTTTCCCCGCAAACCATTCATCTAGCCATTCTTTCACATTTTCATATGAACAAAAGTGCTGCTCGGCAAGTGCGTGACCCACCGATGCGAACAAGTGGTAATCTGAAGCGGCCAAGTCTGGTGAGTAAGCGGCATGGGGTAGCACTTCCCACCTGAGTGCATCCAATGTGTTACAAACTGCTTTTGCCTTATGTGATGGAGAGTTTTCGTGAAGAAAGATTACCTTGTGCTGTCTTCTTTCGTATTTTAGTCGTTTTATGAGCAGCGAATGGTTCAATTCGATCAGTTGTTGTTGGTAGCGATGGTTATTAACTGTTTCACCAGGTTTTAACAATTCATAATAGACCACACCCTTTTGGTCCCACCAAGTACAGAGCATTATCTTTTTGCCAAAGCGATTCGGTCTTGCAGTTTATGTTCTTTGTCTGTAAGATCAAAGTCATCACTTTTGAAACGCCGAAACCATCGTTCACACGTATCTTGCGATGGAGCATATTCACCATAAGCTTCTCGAAACAGTCGGTATGATTCAGCAGCAGTTTTTTTCAATTGAAAACAAAACAGTAGTACTGTCTGCGAATGCTCTTTATTTGGCACAAAATTTGACATTTATAACACAGTAAAACAAAACTATATGATCACTTTTCAAATTATAACCTATACGCATTTGACACTTAATGATAACCTAACAAAACGTCATATGTGTTAAAACTTTGAACTATACAATCTGTTTGCGCGGCAAGTTTGAAAAAAATCCGCATTTCATACTTGTAGACCTGGTATTTGTCAACAACGTTTTCAAAAAACCACCTCATCCTTATTAATTATGAGAGATATTAAGCCGGGATAGTATGCTTAGCATTTTTATTTCGCAATAAGGTTTTCGAAAGACATCGAATTTGTTTTTTTTTTTAAATTCAATGTAAGGGGTTAAATGAAAGCTTTTAAGCCTTAATAGACAAACCCAAAAATTATTTTTAAAAGATTTTTATTTTTGATACGACTACAACAAAAAATATCGTCTCATACTAAGTATCTACGAAATCCTGAAATGTGAATATTCACTTTTTACATAATTTTTTAGAATTTACTCAAAACACGGTTCTGTACGAACTCAAACATGTTTTGAAGAATAACGTGAGCTTGCTAAAAAAAAAAAGATTTGATCACCCGTAAGAAAATATTTTGGCTTCTGAGCTTCCCCCTAAAACTTACCCCCAAAAACTACTACATTACTGAAAATGAAAATAAGAAGAGAGTTTAGCTCCGTTGTGTAACTGTATTTTGGACAATACTTCACAGAATACGGTAACAAAGTATAATTTTCTTCTTCTGCGTATTTGCCCATGTGTATAAAATTCAAAACACTAAAACAGTCTCATTATAAATTCCTCACATAACTTGCAAGACCTTTAAACTAGTGAATTAATTTGAACAGTCAACCGGTTTTAGAAGTACTGTTCATATTGGCATATATCTCCTGACATCCGTGGCTACACCTATTGTTTAGATCCACTGGTTTACCTGGTAACTGGAGAACCAGAGCTCAAGGACAAGCATAGAACGCACCCGTTCTTCCATCACATCGCATTATTCATTTGTTACCACAACACTTTATATTATACGTCTCTGAATGCATTCGCAGAAAATGCTAATTATTTTAATTACACAAGGAAGCGATCTAGAGGTGACTACTGTTTCAGATTAGGGCACGTTTGATTGCATGCTAAGAAGTAATTCTGCGAAGAGGAAGATATCTTCGGAGTGTTTTATTGACGCAAATAATTCTCTTCTCTTCCCTAATGCGGCGTTCACAACCTCGAAATTAGAATTTAGAATTCGTCACTTCAGATCTATTTCAAAGTAGAAAAATGTGTGTAAGAAGATAGGAGCTGTTTGTCCTTGCTTCGGATTGGTTTAGATCAAGCATGTCAAACTCAAAGATTAACATGGGCCAAATTAAAAAGGTTTAAGTTTAGGAGGGCCGCAAAAAAAAAAAAATCAATGTTCATAGAAACGGATGTTTATTTCGAATAGTAAAGTATAAAAAAAAAAATAACAAGAAAAACTTAATGTTTACTTCCTGACACTTGGCTTCTCTTCTCTGCTACTATCTTTCCTATCTCGGGAGAAATCCTGTTCGCAGTTATTACTTTCAAAACTGACCTAAGGTGAGCATCGTTAATTCTGGATCTGAGAGGAGACTTATTTCCTTTCATAAGTGTTAATTTACTGCTCGCACCGATAAGTACTTCCGAACATGGATATAATTTCATATGCGAATTTTCGAGTATTTTCAATCCTGGCTGGTAAATATTTGTAAAATTGAGGCACACCAGTTTCAATGAATTTTGCCTTCAAATTTGAATCGCATTGCATCTCGATCATCTCCATTTGCATATGACTAGGTACTGAATCTATATTTATTGATAAAATCGAAGAAAACAAAGAAAAATTGCTTTCCAAACAATTAAAATCTGCAAATCTTGTTTCAAATTCAGTTCTAAGACTTAAAACCTTTTCTGAATATCTCTGATACGATACATTTGTATCTAAACTTGATTTGTTCATGTTGCACGTCGGAAAGTGTGCTGGATCTTGCTAGATCTCCATCTTTCAGTTGCTTTTCCCAAAGAACTAGCTTACATTTGAATGTTTTACCTTTGTCACACATGTTCGTAATGATCTGATCTTTTCCTTGCAGCGCTAAATTTAAATCGGTTAAGTGTTGTGTTATATCAACCATGAAAGATAAATCCTGCAACCATATTGGATCAGAAAACAAACTTACGTCTTGATTTTTAGTTATTAAAAACTGACATATTTCTTCTTTCAAATCCCAGGATTGTTTGAGAATTTTGCAGCAGGATAACCAATGTACCTCGGTATAGTAGGACAAACCAGAATATTCGCGTTGCAATTCACTTAAGAAAACAGAAATTTGTCGCTGATTTAAGCCTCGAGATCTTATAAAATTAATAACTTTTTTTATATATGATAACACATTTTCCATTTTTATTACCTTCGTGCATAATACTTCTTGCTGTATAATACAATGCGTATGATGAATGTTGGAACCATCATGAATTTCACTTAATTGTTTTCGTAGTAATGCCACGAAGCCGTTGTTTTTTCCGGTCATCGATGGAGCGCCATCAGTAGCTACAGAAGTTAATTTTGACAGAGGTAGATTGTATTTTTGCAACAGTTCATAAACACGATTAAATATATCTTGTCCACGCATCGGTATTAGTTCTAACAATTCTTCAAAAATAAGCGCCTTTTATTATGGAAATTTTATGACGTGATATGATAATGAGAATTATAAGAGTATGAAACACAAAACGCCCAAAAAAGCTTGCTTTTGAAAACATAGACGCCCAATTCGGCACTATCGCAATTTGTCGTAAACGAGGCGCAATTTGCCTTTTTCGGTCGCCCAATTTGCGATAAATTGCCCAGCCTGGCAACGCTGTGCATGACTAATAGACAAATGGCGTTGTTAGTATTAGTGGAAGAGATGCGTTTGCCCGTACTTTCAAAACATACATGCCACGCGACTTATATCTAAATCATTAAGATAGGCAACCCGAACGAGGCAACTGTTTATCGGATAATACCTATCCTATTCTTATACTATGTCGGTCGGGCCGCAAAAATACTAGTTTCGGGCCGCATGCGGCCCGTGGGCCGCGAGTTTGACACCCGTGGTTTAGATCGTCATCCCTATTACACTGTTAAAATATTGTTTTTAGTCCAAGTTGACATATGTTCAGTGTCGTACATTTTTTGGTTAAGGTTAATATCATTTTAAAATGTCATTTTCTTTATATTTTGATTTTTTGTGTCATTCTTAATACAAATATCCCATTTATTTATTTTTTTGTCATTAAAATATGTAAGAAAAATAATTTAATTTTGACATATGTCATTCATTTCCATGGTTTCATTGTTGGAATTTAAAATTTTGACATTCCAACGTGAAAAATGAAATAACCCACGCAAGGTCCCTTTTCGTGACAACCTAAAAGAACGAAATTCCCATTTAGTTCCGCCTAACCGTTTGAAACAGACTGTATATTATTTATATTATTTAATTTGTTTAATATATTTTGTTATTATTTACATATTTAGACTTTTATTTATATTCTTGGCGTAGATTTTATGGAGAAAATTCTCCCCATGTAATTTGTTTTTACGCAGTTATATATTTTTTAGGTTATCTGACATATAAATATTTTTTGACACTTGACAATTAACAGATCAAGACAGAGGACTAATGTGAGGCCAAAAGACAGCCCAGCTGATTGTGCCCAAAGAAGTTATTGATATAATTTTTAGAGCTTCATATATACATATATATTTAATTTTATTTACAATAATTATTTAAATTAGAAACTTTAGCTCTGAAGATATATTGTTTGTTTTATTGCTTTATTTAAACTATTTTAGCCAAATCTCTCTTTTTATATATAGTACATAATTTTTAAAATTAATATTTATTTAACTTTTTAAATTTCCCATTAAACTGAATTTATGTCGTATAAATAACGTAAGTGTATTATCTGCCTTGTTTACTTCAATATCTTATTAACCTTTTTTAAATTTAAAAAAAAATCACTTGCTAACCCAGTTACTACGCCCATGCCCTAGTTGTAACTTATTTTAAATTTTCCGCTATACTGTATTTATCCAGTGTAAATCGTACTCGGTTCGCAGCGCTATCTACTTTTTTTAAATTTGAAATAGACCATAGTTTATCCTATTTCCATTTTTGGGATTAGCAGAACTGTTTTGTCATCCACTTAAATATTTTACATTTTGTAGCCACATTCGATATTTTTGACTATACAGAGTGTTCAATCTAAGTGTGCCACCATTGCTACCCCGAGAACTATAAGAGCTACGAGGTTGGTTAAATTAGCAAAGAAATACAATTTTGCAAGTCTATTACAAAACTATTAACCATTTTTTTTTATGCTCAGTGGTTCTCCAAATATGGAATCTAACTTTCTTATTTAAAATGAGAACCTATTTTTTTAAAATATTTTTGTTCGGAAGGGAATTTTATTCTGAATTCAACAAATACACAGTTTAGTACCCCTAAATCACAAAAATTTGGAGAAAAATGCATATTAAATTGGCATTAATTTAAATTAAATCGCATAGGAATCAGCGCGCTTTGAATAAAACAAATGAAAATCAAAACGTATTGAACAGTTTAATTCTATGACATAGTACAATTTTAATTATAAATATTACTCAAAATTGCCTTTATTATTATTAATACATAATTCAATTCTTAAAAGTAAACTATTTCGGACCTTTTTTAATTTTCTCCCATGAATATTAGATATAATATCTTCAATATTGTATTTCAAATGTTGTACGTTTGGATGCACAGTGCTATAAACAATATCTTTTACATAGCCCCATAAGAACTAATCTAGGGGATTTAAATTAAAAAACTGGTGGTCTTGCGGGCCACGAAATTGGGGGCCATTGGTGCTTATCCACTTATTTGAAATTAAATATTATTCCATGATAAATTAAAATTTATCTGACAAATTATAAAGATGTATATATCTAATCAGTGTTGGGTAAAATACTTTTCTGATGTATTCGAAGAACTAAATACAAATACTTTTTTTAAGGAAAAACTATATGGAATATTTTAATTAAACATTACTTTTTAGTATTTAAAATATTAAATAGTTGAAATACAATTCACAACTCTTTAAATGCAATTTATGGTAATATTACAGTCTGTTCCAAACTGTTAAGCGGAACTAAATGGGAATTTAGTTCTTTTAAGTTGTCACGAGAAGGGACCTTGCTTGGGTTATTTCATTTTTCACGTTGGCATGTCAAAATTTAAAATTCCAACAATGAAACCATGGAAACGAATGACATATGTCAAAATTAAATATATTTTTTTTTTATATTTTAATGACAAAAAATAAATAAATGGAAAATTTGTATTAAGAATTACACAAAAAATCAAAATATAAAGAAAATGACATTTTAAAATGATTTAACCTTAACCAAAAAATGTTTATTGTAAGTATGATTTACAAAGCTTAAACAAAACGGCCGAAAGGCACGATTTAAACGATGAAAGTAACTAGATTGCAAAATCTAGTTCCGCTTAACCGTTTGGAACAGACTGTATTAAAAGTTGAAAGGTAAAATAGTAAAATAGAAAAAATAACACAACAAAACAATCATAAACACTATATAACGCCGGCGTTTTTCCTATCGATAGATGAACAAAATAAATGTAAATTAGGCAACTTGTTATACTCCTCGGGGTGAATCCCCCTTTCGTCTCCATAGGGTTTTGGCTTCATAACAAACAATGCTAAGGCATACAGCGTGCTGTGTCTATTTATATGACGTCAATGTCTGAAAGCTTGACGCCATGATGTCACCGCATTATTATGCAGCCTCAGCCTAATTATGTTTGTATATTAGAACAATAGTTCTTTATATTTTGGTTTTGTCGACTTGACTCAATTACTTGAAACCTTAATCTTGATTAGTTGAAATAATGAAATCTCAACAAGTACTATGAATATTTAGTTTTCTTAATTTTAAAAATATTAGCTCTTGTATAATATTTATATTAGATCTTGATCATTTATAATCCAATATACAATAATTATATATAATATATAAATTAATATTTATAACATATAAAATATAATATATAATACAGTCTGTTCCAAACGGTTAGGCGGAACTAAATGGGAATTTAGTTCTTTTAGGTTGTATCGAGAAGGGACCTTGCTTGGGTTATTTAATTTTTCATGTTGGAATGTCAAAATTTAAAATTCCAACAATGAAACCATGAAAACGAATGACATATGTCAAAATTTAATATTTTTTTTACTTATTTTATTTACAAAAAAATAAATAAATGGGAAATTTGTATTAAGAATGACACAAAAAATCAAAATATAAAGAAAATGACATTTTAAAATGATATTAACCTTAACCAAAAAATGTTTATTGTAAGTATGATTTACAAAGCTTAAACAAAACGGCCGAAAAGCATGATTTAAACGATGAAAGTAACTAGATTGCAAAATCTAGTTCCGCCTAACCGTTTGGAGGTCTGAATACGGCTTAACCTTCTAAATTAATACTTATACTTATATATTAAAATTAAGAGTTTGCTAACTACAAACCCACTCTGTGTCATTCCAGATACCTTATATAATCAATATTCGGTGTAGTTTATTTCACATTTTTTTGTAAGGTGTTCATTTATGTTCGGATGTTTTTCTTCCCAGGAATATTTTTTAGTTGGACTATTTCAACAAATTACACGCTATCTAAAACAATGCTATTATATAATTTTTAATTTTGTTTAAATTATAAAAATCAACTGTCAAAAACATAAAATTATAAATAACCTTGGAATTATTTTTAAAATAAACAAATATTGATAAATGAAATATGCGGAGTTTGTTCTTGATAAAAACTTGAGATTTACAGTATCAATAATATCAAGTTCGTTAACCTAAGATTATTATCGAGTAATGTTCGCTCAGAATAATAAATAATGTACTTACACTACAGCAGCTGATGTGACTGCCAACTTTGTTTCATAAACTGATTCATATTTTTTTTATTGAGATGTTATGATCAAAGACTCTATTCACTAATGAATGTAGACTTTATGAGATTGACGAGGATTGATAAAAAAATACCTCGACTAACGTCATTAAATTAATAATTATAAAAAATAAAAAATATTCTGAACAAGCTGAGGTTCCCGTACTTCATTTGAGATTCATTGGAATTTATTATTGGTGATGGCCCACAGCCCTCAAACATGTATTTATTGAAAATAAAAAAATTATAGTGAAGTGTGAATTTTCACACATTTCATCGTTTTGTAGATATTTAGTAAGTGATAACAAATTGTGGGTACATATTAAAAATCAAATATTTGAATACAGCAGGATTAACGAAATTTTGGATGTTGAACAAAATGTAAGCCAAATCAAGGATTTATGATCTGATTTATTCAACATCCATATTGAACAAAATTTTAAAAATTATCACAATTTTTTTTCTGGATATTAGTCAAAAAATATACGAAATAATCTATAAACAATCCATATTGTACATACCACGTCGCTCAATAAGCTTCCGGTCTAACTAGGAAAAACATTTTTTTTTAGAAATGCGACTTTATTCATCAACATACTCTCCTTTAAGAGTGATACATTCATTCCAACGATCCTCTAACTTTTCGATGCCTTTTTAGGGTTTTGTAGGTATGACCAAAAAACCCTTATACCGTCATTTTGTCGTCTGTCTGTCTGTCTGTCTGTCTGTCTGTCTGTCTGTCTGTCTCTCTGTCTGTCTGTCTGTTCGGTAAAAATTGTAGCCAAACGGCTAAACCTAGAGAGTTGAAATTTGGCATGCTTATACAACTCTTTGACCCGCACATAGGAAAAATACTAAAACATCTAAAAAACATACGCCCCTAAAAATATAAACAAATATGTGCTAATCGAAAACAAAAATATTTTTTTTAAATTCTGAGTAGGGTATCAAATGAAAGCCCTTAGTACGTGGATTAACGATCAAATTTTTATTTTTGCAAAATAAATTATTTTGACGCGATTTTTGCCAAAATTGTGCAAAAAAATTTTTGTCCCACATCCTGCAGCCCAGATGGTTTAAACCAAGGGTGTCAAACTCATTTCAGCCATGGGCCATTTTTCTAACAAGTAAAATTTACGCGGGCCGCACGTTATGTACAGGCAGGCTATTCCAAACGTTTAGGCGGAACTAAATGGGAATTTCGTTCTTTAAGGTTGTCACGAGAAGGAACCTTGCTTGGATAATTTCTAGTTTAACGTTGGTATGTGAAAATAAAAAATTCCAACAGTGAAACCATAGAGACGATGACATTTATTAAAAATTTGAATACATTTTCACATATCTTGAAGACAAAAAATAATAATAATAATAATAAATGGGAAATTTTTATTAAGAATGACAAAAAATTAAAATTATTGAAACGGACATTTTATAATAACAATCAATTTAATCTAGAATTTGCAATGTGAGTATGATTTACAAAGCTTAAACAAAATGACCAAAAGTCCAAATTAATAGATAAAAATTACTAGATTTCAAAATCTAGTTCCATCCCAACGTTTGGAATAGCCTATATTTATATTGTTACTTATTCTGTTTTTTATTTTCCTCCATTTTTCTGAATATTTATTTGAAGGAAGTAAGGAAATAACATTTAAATAATAACAATTAAATTTTGCCAAAACATTTGCTTTATTGAACAACAAAACAAAAACGGGTCGAAATCAGCGTAGTGGTACTGTACAGAGCAGTTGCACCTATAGAAAAGTGGTATTTGAAAGCTCTGCTTACGAGAGTATTATTTGAAATCACGGGGAATCACTGATCTACCGACTATCGCACGGCTAACTGCAACAGTTATTGCCTGACTATTGGTTTTCCGCCTTTGCCGAAGTCTTGACGCCGCAGCCCGGACAGCTTCTGTCACGAGGTATTTTCGTTCAAATAAATGTTTATACTATATATAGTATAAAAAATTATTATAGTATAAGAAGTCGTTACGGGCCACTTAAATGCAAGTATTGGGCCGCATGCGGCCCGTGGGCCGCCAGTTTGACACCCTTGGTTTAAACTAAAAATCTAAAAAAAATGTATATTGGTGTGAACCGAAATAGTACAACAGGAATTTTTGATTGGATTATGTTTTCGGAAAATAACGCATTTTTTGTGGTTTTTCGTTCACCAAGTGCAAAAGTTATACCAATGTAAGACACTCATACGCAAGGCGTTCGATAGAGTAATGGGTTAGAGCACTGCTGGTAAACGAAGGGTTTCGAGTTCGAGTACGGAGTGAATTTTATTTTTTCCGTTTTTGTTTTTTGTATTTTTATTATGTTGAAATTATTTTGTCAAAATTCTAGTTATATTTTGACAAACGTTGTATTTAATTTTTAAGAGCGTAAATTTAATAACCAGTCTTATATGATTAACAGACGATAAATTATTTTAAAAATATCGTTCATTTTGCCGTGATTACTACAAAGTAAAATTTGTCCTACACACTCAGCATACCGCCTTCACTTATTATATACCTGCGAAACCCTGAAATGTGTGAATATTCACACTTCACATCAATTTTTTGTAGAACGATTTGTCTGTGCCCTCAAAATAGGCCTCGGTTTCGGCAATCACTTCTTCATGTGAGTCAAATTTCTTTCCCTGGAGCATCTTTTTGAGGTCTGTAAAAAGCCAGTAGTCGCTGGGGGCCAGATCTGGAGAGTACGGTAGGCGAGGAAGCAATTCGAAGCGTAATTCATTCAATTTAACCATCGTTTTAATCGACTTGTGACACGGGGCGTTGTCTTGGTGAAAGAGCACTGTTTTCTTTTGTATGTGAAGCCGTTTTTTCTTGTTTACTAGACTCAATCGATCCAATAATGCTATGTAGTATTCGCTATTGATAGTTTTACTTTTCTCAAGATAGTCGATAAACAAAATAACATGCGCGTCCCAAAATACGGATGCCATAACCTTGCCAGCTGACTTTTGAGTTTTTGGTCGCTTTGGACGACTTTCACCGACTGCTGTCCACTCAGCTGACGATCTTTTTGATTCAGGTGTGTAGTAGTGAATCCATGCTTCATCCATTGTCACATACCGACAAAAGAAATCCTTTTTATCTCGCTTGAACAGCTGCAAACATCGCTTTGAATCATCGACGCGTTGTTGTTTTTGGTCCGGTGTAAGCGAACGCGGCACCCACTTCGAAAGCAATTTACATGTAAAATTGTAAACACACTACCTTCTGATATCTTTAAGGTGTCAGCTATCTCACGCAACTTCACTTTACGGTCTTTCAAAACTATTTTGTGGACTTTTTTTATGTTTTCCGGAACAACTGCCGATTTTGGGCAACCAGAGCGTTCAGCATCATCGGTGTTTGTACGACCGCGTTTAAATTCAGAATACCAATTAGTAATAGTTGATTTGCCTGGTGCAGAGTCTCTATAACGCTTATCAAGCCATTGTTTGGCTTCAACAGTATTTTTTTCCATAAAAAAAACAATGTTTAATCAACACACGAAATTCTTTTTTTTCAATTATTTTGAAAATTACAAAACTGGAGTCACTAATACCACTGTAACCTCTAAACTAATCGTCAGAATGTCATGAAATTTTCACACGTATCGTTTGATGGTTGGTACTATTCAGAAATCATATGGGTCTGTCAACAGTGTTGCCATATATATGTCAGACCGAAGACTTATTGAGTGAAGAGATACTATATGAGGACTTTGAAAAAAAAAAAACATCCCAAAATTAAATTTTATAACATTAACTCATTTACGGTAAAAATTAATATTTTACAAAACAGTTCTCGGGTGACGAGCTGTTATTGCGTGCATGTTGGACGGACAGACAGACATTTTAATTTTTGGTGGATATCGTCTTATAACTACCTGAAATGTGTAGAAACGAATTATGAGGACGAAAAACAAAAAATAAAATTAGTTCTAGCCACCAATGTTATTTGTAAGATCTAACCTCTTGTAATTATTCTAAGAAAAGAGATAGTATCTCATCGTCCTGATTAATAAAAACAAAAGCGTAAATACTTAGCACTACCGGTCACATTGTAAGGTGTACAGGTTATTTCGCAACTGTAATTAACAGTATCAGTGCTACAAATGTTTACATAAAATATAAGAATATCTTGTATGCATGTATATGTTGTAATATGAAACAGGCATGCGAAGTTGAACAAGTGCGTTGTAATTGAGAAGCCTTACTTTATCCAGAATACCACGAAGAATTATAATTCTAGTGAATACTAGATCAAATTAAATTTTTACTTGGACAAGGCTTGACTGGAAAGAAAAATACAAGCAGACTAAAAATTGTTCATATCTTCCTGTTTTGTGCAGCTCAGGGGTCGACTCAGCCAAAAAATGTTCAAATACTCTATTCACTAATGCAGCGGTTCTTAAACTGAGGTCCGCGTAGCCATATAACTAGAGCCCTGCGCGGATAGGCTTTTCTGTATCCGCATCCGATCCGCATCCGCACATCCATGATCCGCATCCGCAGCTTTTGTAAATAACAAATCCGCATCCGATCCGCATCCGCAAAAATATCCGCACTATCCGCACTACAGGTTTTGCTGTCAGTTTGGAAAGAACTAACATATTTCGCCTGTTTAGGTAATCTCTGCTCTAAAACGCTACTGAAAATTTTTGGATTTACCAGCTTATTTATTACTAACCTAACCTAAGGGACCCCAAAAGTTTTAAGGCCTAGATGCGCTAATAACTTATTTAAATCTAGAGAGAGATAACAATTTTGAGGGGCCTAAGCGTTCTTTTTTGTAGGGAGTAAGTGGCGTGCTGCTTTTTTTAATATTGAATTTAAAAAATAAATCAGAAAAGTTACTTGATAGAAGGTGATTCATATTTTTAGGATCAAGTAATTCTCTTACGCCATTTCGCGCATTAGTTAGGCGTTGCAACTTTTTCAAATAGCAACATGTGTCATTTTTCAAATTTTTGGGATCTGCAAGACTTTTTACTTCGGGTAGTATAAAAATATTGACAGGTTACATAATAAAATTTTCGAGAAAAAATTATGTAGGTAAATTTTGGTATTTAAATAAAACTTACTAATCAGTTTTATGTAAAAAAAAACTTTTATCAGATTTAAAAGCCAGAATTAGAGCAGAGGTAGGAAGAATTACGTCGAAAGTGTACCAGGAAACTTTTGTCCAAAATATTATTTTCTATAATATATTCAATAATAAAAAGAAAGTTAAGTTGATTGTCTCAACTCAGTCTTGATCATGGACAATTGTGTTAATAAAAATAATATAAAGTGAGATTGAATGCTACAAAATATCATGTATATACAGACAACCGAAAATAACCGAGGACTGCGTGTAGTCAGAACACAATTGCTTGTTTCTCCGAAAGTAACCGAAGATTTAATGTTCACGCGGATATTGCGGATAAGCGGATATGACATTTAATCCGCATCCGATCCGCATCCGCATGTTTTAAATGATAATTTATCCGCATCCGCAGAAAAGTTGCGGATATCCGCGGATTTGCAGGGCTCTACATATAACTAATCAAAAACTTTTATTGTTTACTTTATAACTATTTTAAGAACATTTTCAAAGAGTGCCATAGGTTTTTAAAATGTTGCGTATGCAATATTAACATAGCCAAAAGGTTTTATAAACCTGTGCCTATTTTGAAGTTTAAGCGTTTTTTTGTTGCTTGATAGACATTTTTGTTGCTGAATTATAAAGTTCTCAGTTGTATAATATTGCTGTAAAAATGTTTATACAATTTTTATAAAGAAATTTGTGCTAGTTGGGTACCGGGGGTCCGCGAAACATTTTTGACATTAACTTTCAATCCCCCAACTTTTCGCTTTTATTCAAATAACTCATTTAATAAAAATCCTACATGGTCAAGACTTTTTGGATTTGTTGTTACCTAACTAGTTAATGACATAACTAAACAATAATTAGTAAAAATTTTATTATTTTTATTTAACTGTAAATTATTTACAGAAAACATATTATATTAAGATTTATTTTGACTCATATATGACCAAGAAATGTTTGTATGAGTTTAACGTATTGTAATTTGCAACTTTTTTAATTCTTTTTACTACTATTTTTATTCATTTTATGTTTTTTATTCTATATTCTAATAAAAATGTTCATCTCTATAAATGCGCAAGACCATTTATTAAGATAACCAGGGATACATTTTTACCAATATTTATTATAACGTAGTGTCTGAGATTATTATAAAAAAGGCGACAAAAACGATATGTCAAATTTTAGGCCTATTTCGTTACTTCCTATATTTTCCAAAATTTTTGAAAAATTGTTATTGTCCCAATTACAAACCCACTTTCAGCATAACAACCTTCTCAATCCTAAGCAGTTCGGCTTCAGAGCAGGAATTTCCACCTGTTCGGCGATACTTGAGCTCATCAATATCCTTACTAGATCTTTTGAGGAAGGAGCACACAGTATATCCACATTTTTAGATCTGACAAAGGCGTTTGATTGTCTTTGTCCAGCTTTATTAATTCAAAAACTGGCCTGTTATAATATTAGTCAAAATAGCTGTTCACTTCTTGCATCATATTTAAAAGACAGGAAACAGTTTGTTTACTTAAAGGGTGTTAAGTCACAAGTTCAAACTGTTAAATATGGCGTCCCTCAAGGCTCTATTCTTGGACCTTTTCTCTTCCTAATATATATTAATGATTTGCCTTCCTTCCTCAAAACTACAAACACAATATTGTACGCGGATGATACCACCATAATTTCAACTTCGAAGGACTTTGAAGAAACATTATCTTTAAATAACACCAATTTAAAACTTAGTCGTGAGTGGTTCAGTGCTAATAACCTAAGTTTAAATGCTCAAAAAACTCAGCAAATGATCTTCTCACTTCGATTGGCACATATGGAAAATCCAGAATCAATTAAATTCTTAGGTGTCCATATTGGTGTTAATCTTAGCTGGGAAGTTCATATAGATCATCTTGCCAGTAAACTTTGTAAAGCAATTTTTTGTTTGCGTAATCTCAGAAATAGCGTGTCCCGTAATATTTTACTTACAGCATATCATGCACTCTTTCATAGTCACATGTCCTACGCGATTCTTGCCTGGGGACACTCCCCCTTTTCACAGAGAATATTTTCTTTGCAAAGACGCGTTATTAGAATAATAGCTAACTTATCCTATAGATCAGACTGTAAACACAAATTTACTGATTTGAATATCCTTACCTTGCCATGTTTATTTATATTTCAATGTCTCGTCTACGTACATTGCAACCTGATTAATTATGAGCAGCAAAATCAAATACATGCTCATTTTACAAGAAAAAATGATATAATCAGACCAAAATACGTAAGATTGACCAAATCAAGGCAGTCCTTCAATTATTTTGGTATCTTATTCTACAACATACTCCCCTTGGCAATAAAGAAGTTAAACAACCAGCAATTCAAAAAGACCGTAAAAACATATTTAATAACTAAAGCATTTTATAACTTTGACCAATACATCGCCAATAATTTTAATGACTTGTAATGTAATTTTGTAACTTTATTTTTAATGTTAAATTCAATGTATTATTGTTTATGCTATGTTTATTTGTAGTATTTTTTTCCCCATTATTACTTTTATTAACTGACGTATGTAAAAATATTTTGTATTTGTTAACATCAATAAAATTATTATTATTATTATTATTATTGAGTCAGAAATTAAGTCTCAAGAACGACGTAAAATGCCTAGGGTTGGGATGGGGTCTGCAAAAAAAATATTGTTCAAGAGTGGATCCATAAGTTTAAGAACCCCTGCACTTATGAATGCAGACATTATGACAATGAAGATTGAAAAAAAAAAAAATCACCTGACTAACGTCATTAAACTTTATTAATAACTAGCTGGCATGCCCGTTGTCTCCCACCGGGTTTGATCATCGAACCAAAACCTTACATTTAAAATGATGACACTTTTATCTTTATATATAAAACTGAATATTTGTGGGTATGTCCGGAAATTCTAACCCACTTCCAGATATGCTACCGCGTTGAAATATTGCATACAGGTAGGAAATGCCTTCATCATACGGGAGCAAGTGATAAAAATTATAATAAATAATTTTGTAAGGTGCAAGATAAAATGTTTCACGTGACCGGCGCTGCCTTTGGAGATGAGTGATTCTCACATGGGCATTTTATATGGCAGTTTCCTGGGTTAGCACAACGGGACACTTATACGTGTTGTTACTGAATGTCTGTAATACCAATGTTTACAAAGAAGTTCGTACTTAAATTATTTGTATAAGAAGCACATATTAATACTATGGTAGATTAAAACAAATAAATATATTTGAATGTAAAACGATTCGCAGCAACCAGTTTTGAACCTATTTCGAAATGGGCCCGATCTAAGCGGGCTACGAAAACTTTTTTCGGTAGCGAAGCAGCGGGTATACTGCTAATCTATATATATAAAATCGTAACTAAGCTACCTACTCATAATCAACGCCCAGCCCAAACCACTGGACCTATAATCATGAAATTCAGCGAGTATATTCCCTCCATGACGTAAGCACCCACTAAGAACGGATTTTTCGAAACTCATCCACTAAGTGGGTGAAAAGGGGGTTAAAAGGGGTAAAATGTGGCTTCACGGTTTCCTTAATATCTCTCAGGTCCAATAAAATATCGACTTGGTTTTTGCTTACAAAGACTACACATGTAAATATAAAAAAACTTATTTCAGGATTTTGTCCTAAGCAACCCCTAAAGGGGTGAATCTACAATCAGGGTGAATTATAGAACCCTTCGCATCTTCTGTGTTTATTGTGTTATAACACTCCTTTTTGACATATAGGTGTATTTTTAAAATATCTAGAAAGTGTTTTGACCGTTTTTTTAAATTTCACCCCTAAAGGGGTAAATTGGCATTTATTATTCGATAGGATGTCGTCTAGACAAAGAAACATAAAATTCAGGGAGTATATACCTTTTATGACTTAAGGACCCCCTAAGAAATGATTTTTGGAAATTCAACCCCTAAGGGGTGAAATAGGGTAAAATGTGTTTTCACGGATTCCTCAATATCTCACAGGTCCAATAATATATCGCCTTCATTTTTGTTTATAAATATTATCCACATAAATTTTGAAAAACTGATTTCACGATTTTGTCCTATTTATCCCCTAAAAGGGTGGATCTACAATCAGGGAGAATTATAGAACCCGACGTATTTCCTGTGTTTATTGAGTTATTAAATTCCTATTTTGCATATAGATGTCTTTTTAAAATATCTCGAAATAGTTTTGACAGTTTTTCAAAATTTCACCCCTAAAGGGGTAAAAGGATATTTTTTATTTGATAGAACATCACTTGGATATAGATACATGATATTAGCAAAGTATATTACCTCCATGAGGTAAGCATACACTAAGACGGGATTTTTCGAAATTCAACCCCTGAGGGGTGAAATGGAATTTCAAGGATTCCTAAATATCTCTACGGACCAATAAGATATCGTCTTGGTTTTTACTTTCAAAGATTACCCTATGTTGAAAAACTTATTTCAGTATTTGTTCTAATCAACCCCTAAAGTGGTGAATTTCCGAACAGGGTTAATTATACAACCCATCATATTCCCTGTGTTTGTTGAGTTATAAAATTCCTTTTGGCATATAGGTGTCTTCAAAATATCTCGAAATGGTATTGGCAGTTTTTAAAATTTCACCCTTAAGGGGTTAATGGGGATTTTGTATTTGATTGAACATCCCTTGGACATAGATAAATAAAATTCGTGAAGTATATTCCCTCCATGACGTAAGCATCCAATAAGACGGGATTTTTCGAAATTCCACCCCTAAGAAGTGAAAAGGGATGAAATGTGATTTCAAGGATTCCTCAATACCTCAATTTTTTAAATTTCATCCCTAAAGGTGTAATTGGTATAAAAAATATTTATTCGAAAGAACGTCCCTTGACATAGATATATGAAATTCAGGAAATATATTCCCTCCACGTCGCAAGCACCCGCTTATATGGAAATTTTCGAAATTCGACCCCTAGGGGATGAAAAGAGATAAAACGTTTTTCCTCGGATTCTTCATTATCTTTTAGGTCCAATGGTATATTGATTTGGATTTTGCTTACAATGTTGTCCGTATATGTGTTCAAAAATTAAATTCAGGATTTTGCTCTAATCATCAATCCCTAAAAGGGCGATTCTAAATTCGGGGTGAATTATAGAACCCTTTGTAGCTTCTGTCTTTGTTGTATTATAACTATGTTGTACTTTTTCGCATTTAGGTGTCATTTTAATATCATTAGTTTCAAAATCATTTCATTTTGACCGTTTTTTTCACATTTTACCCCCAAATTGCATTTTTATATTTCCCAAAATTTCATTGGTACATTGGTATTTTTTAGTAGACAATTGAAATTCGGGGACTATATTTCGTCCATGACGTAAGCAACTACTAAGAAGAGATTTCTCGAAATTCGACCCCTAGGGGGTGAAAACGGATTTCTTAATATCTCTTGATGAAATAACGACTTGCTTTTTACTTACTATGGTCACCCGTATGCATGTATAAAAATGTAATTTAGGATTTTGCTTCAATCAACACTTAACCGGGCGAATTTACATTAAATTAGAGCGACTTATATAATGTTTCGTAACTTATTTATTTGTTGAGTTATAACATTCTTTTTTGGTATATAATGAGCCTCTAACGGGGTGAATCTACACCTGAGGAGAGAGTCAGCAATGTGATCTATAAAGGACCATGACTTATAATAATTGCACGATGATGGAAAACCGTCAATATACCGTAGCGAAGCACGGGTACTCAGCTAGTGCTAAATAAAAACGTAACTTATTAAGCAACCTTGCAAAGAACTCGAAACACACTGCAAAATGTGGATGCTTATTTTTATTTTTTATGCGTAAAACCGTCTTTTTAACGCGCCAATTTTCGATGTTTAACCTAATTTTATGGCGCGTACGTCTGTCACACCTGTAAACCAAAATGATTTAGAAGAATTAATTGATAACTCAGAAGATATTGTGGCGCAACTCGTATTACTCGGCAACAAGTGCTCACCAAAAACATTTTATTTTTCAAAATGCAACTGTAGACCTCACAAGTGATGACCTAAAAAGTTCTCGCTTCTAAAATAAAAGTAATGACCTAAACCAGCGTTTCCCAAAGTGTGGGTCGCGACCCGGCACTGGGTCGCAGAAAAATTTTGCCGGGTCGCGAAAGGAATTGTAAAAACACAAAAAAGATTTTTTTTGTACATATTATTGTCAGTTAATCACTAGAATAGTGTGTATTTGTGCTCTTTATTACTATACTATATTCTTTATTACTATACCTTACTCCTTATTTCTATACTATACTCTTTATTACTATTTATTACTATAAAACTACTGCTTTAAAATAAAATTTGTTTTGTAAATAAATGTTTTTTTTTTCATAAGGTGGGTCGCGAAAAATTTTAAAACCTCGTACCGGGTCGCGGTCAAAAAAGTTTGGGAACCGCTGACCTAAACAAAAAAAGATTCTTACTTCCCATATACAAGAGATGATCTAAAAAAAAATCTTAACTTCTAAAATACAACTAATAACCTAAAAAACTAAAAGCTCTTTACTTCCAAAATACGATAACCTAAAAACAAAAGAAGTTCCTGAGCTTTAGAATTCAAGTGTATTCGTTGTATACACTAAAAAACCACTTGTTTTTTGAGTTTGGGGGGGGGGGGACTCAAGCCCGTGTGAACCACCGCCCCCCGCCCGGGTTCGAGCTTTTTAGGAGATTAATATTGAATCAGTTATTCCGTATCTTTCAAACTCTCTGAAATGTGTTACCATTTATTTGCAGGTCGACTTCTTTTCATGATTATTTAATTTATTCAGTACCAATTTTGTATGTTGCACTTAAATGTCCATAAGTTGAGTATGGGCAATTATGTCTTCAACCTTATTTGCAATAACGAACATCTACATACCATAAATTAGTTTGACCTGTGTGAATTTAACAAGTTGCAGACGTTGTTTGTTAAGTTGTAATGGACTTATTGAGTACCTCTGTTATAGCTACCGTAGGGCAGTTTAGGAATGCGTGTGCGTGTGTCAGGTCGGGAACGTCCGTGTTTCGGTGTCTGTGTGTCTGTAACGGTACCGTGGCGAGCTGGCCGGGCTGGCGGCCGACAGTGCCCGCGGCCTCGCGCCTTGCAGGAAGTAGAACACGTGGGGAACCCAACACACCGCTATCAACACCGGTACTTCTTTGCCTACGTGGGATTCCATCGACAATGTACACTTCGATTCAACACCAATGTTCATTAATAATATTCAGTTCAATGCTGTACGATTAATGGAATTTACGCTCTATAATTTGACGGACACCTAGTGGAATTTTGTGGACTTATAGTTTCTGTAAGCCGTATCTATTAGATCTTTAAGAACTTACAGATGATCAGCTGGAGTGCCCGTACTTCGTACGGTTTTTCTAATGTACATTTTTATTTTACGTAAATGATAAGTGAGATATTACAATAGGACAGTCGGCGAATCAGTGCAGTTGTGTCATTGGAAATGTCATATGTTTTTGTGACGTCATATTTAGTACGTCTACATCAAGATTATTAAAGTAAAGGTTGTCTCATAACTTGAACTGGTGGGGGTAAATGTACGTCATCTCTATGCTAACGGTACTCAGCCTTTGTTTATTGTATATGTTGTATACACGTGAAGTTTGAATTTTGTATATAAATATAAAAATATCGTTTAATTTTTTGATTTTCTACTTGTGTTAATGTGTTTTTCCTTTGAAATGAATGTTTCTTTGTTCTAAATAAATTTTCTTACATTCATTTTTGATGTGAAGAGAATAATAAGTGAAATATTTCAATATTTTAGTTTTAGGGTGTCCCCCTGAAACTACCCTAATATTCATCAAATTGAATAAATGCATAGAACAAATAAGATTTGTTTTCTTATAAACAATTTTTATTGTATAGTTTTTTCTGTTAAGATAGTTCTGTTAATAAATGAAATATTTTAAGTTTTTTAATACCAGTTTTTACCCAGAAACATCCCCTAAGAATTTTTTTTTGAGATATCATGCCTATATTTGCACCTGGTTCTACTCTATTGTTCCAAATTTCGTTAAAATACGTTCAGCCGTTTTTAAAAACTGATAAAACCTCCAATTTTATTAATTACTATATTATTATAGCAATTTGTTTTTCTATTTTTATTTGAATATTCGTAAAATTATATTTGAATTCGATTTTATTGATATTTATTAACTATAATACAAATACCCATCACCTTAAATTTTATATAAATCAGTATAAAATTATCAGCATTTATATTAATTCTGTATTTTAAGGTGTGTTCGTTTGTGTTGCCCAACCTACACTGAACTACACCACAGCTTCCCCCACCAATGCTATCTTATATAGTGACGTCAGCTGCTCTTGTCCTGGACAAGTCTGGTGCAACACAAACGAACAAACCTCTAGTTTGAACTAGTCCGTATTATGACGTATTCCCTCTCACGCTCTGATTGGTCAGAACGTTACGAGACAACCTTTACTTTAATAATCTTGCGTCTACATAGCATCCATTTAACGAATGTAATATTCGTACGCTGTCACTTATATCGTGAAATGAAATGAAAATATAAGAATAAGAACAGAATAAAAACAAATAAACTATTCTAATTGACTAAGTAGTCCTAAAAAGGGCTGATGTGATCCAAAAATATTGATCAAAGAAAAGAAAATAGAAATACGTTGAATTTAACTTAAAAAGATATGCACTACACAAAATATCAAATGGAAATATATAAGATATCTATAAGAAAATATATAACTAAACACAAAACTGCTAAATAAACAATAAATAAAAAAAGTTTTTAGAAATTACTATAAGTTAGATATGTGAACACAAGTATCAAAACACATTAGAACGTATTATAAAATGTCAAACGTGAACATCGTTTTATTTAGCGATACCAATACAAATATCCCTATATTAAATAAACACTTTAAAAATTTGTAAATCTTCAAAATGACTATCGAACACAAATTACATATGACTTCAAAAGGTATGTTTTAGTAAAATAAAAGAGTGAAGAACAATTATAGTCTATAATGCACATGCAAAAAAAAATCGATTTAGTTATATTTTCGCCAAGTTTGTCATTGAAGTTATAACGCAAAATGACCAACTGCGTTGATTGAATGACTGACCTATACTAATTTTCTTTTAGTAAAAACTACTCCCTTCGTTTGAAAATAGGGTATACCTACATTTTGATTTTTTTCTTTTCCGAAAATATGATATACATTTAAAATTTTAATTAATTAGAATGATTTTATTTATGAAATAGTTACAAATATCTAGTAAAACAAAGAATAATACAAAAAGTTTTAATTTAACAAGGACGTGGCTGTCTCCACAGCTTGTACACAGCCTTACGATGAATTTTGCCTTATTATTGTGCGGAATCTGAAATGAATTCCCTTCTTTTGTTAAGATAGTTGCTTCTAGACAAGTTTGCAATGTTAGAAAAACATTATCAAGGGTTTGTATGTTTAATGCATTAAATGCATTTTGTACGCATTCAGTCAGTTCGTCGATTGTATTCGGTGAAGCTGTATGTTGTAAGGATTGAATAGAATTGTAAAAGCGAAGATCCAATACATTAAAATCTGGATTATTTGGTGGTTATGATTTAAGTCAATTTGGAATTTCTTCCTTGCAATTCAATACAATTTCGACCAAAATCCGCCATTTTATTAAAACAGCGGGTGTCACTTTAATTTGTCTAAAATACGCGTTATTTCCTGTGAATTACTTTTGACATACAGTATTGGCCATAAAGATAGCAACTTTTGATAATCCTCTTTCATTTTCATTCTATTCAATATTTTTAAAATTAAAAAATGTAATTCTTACCTTTAACAATCCTCTACATATATTATAGTAAAAAATTAAATTTTAATAGTAAATTCTATTTTTTTTTATAGTATTTATAATTTTTACCTGGACATAAAGATAGCAACTACTCTTAAAAAAATCTTTTTTTTTATTAATTAAGAAAATGAATTATTATTAACAGATCATTTTTAATATTTTGTATAGTAACCACCAGTATTTATAACTTCCCGACATATTTTCGGCATTGATTATAATAATTTCGTGATCA
This sequence comes from Liopterus haemorrhoidalis, assembly GCA_963971575.1. NCBI lineage: Eukaryota > Metazoa > Arthropoda > Insecta > Coleoptera > Dytiscidae > Liopterus > Liopterus haemorrhoidalis. Next base: position 16,861,243 of record OZ020616.1, on the reverse strand, counting down.
TTTCATTATAAATATTAGACCAGGCACCCTGCAAAGCTTTAAACAAATCTGCAATATTTGAATGCGTTTTGTATCTAATCTTTCGGTCGAAAATCTCCCAAAGGTTTTCTATTGGATTTAAACTGTGGGTGACTGTGACGGCCAAGTCATTACGTTAATTTTTGAATCCTCGAACCATTTTTTGACCAACTTCGAAGAATGTTTTGGGTCATTATCATGCCGAAAAATATGTTTTAAGGCATGAACTCTTCAGAATCAGGTTCCATAACATTCTGAAGGATGTCTTTATATTTAAATCGATCCATTTTTCCTTCACTGTGGTATAGAGGACCCATACCATATCCCGAGAAACAGCCCCATACCATCACACCACCTCTGCCATGTTGAACTGTTAGCAAGGTGTATTTTTGAACTAATCTTTTATTAGCAGGCCTCCTGACGTAACTTACACCATCACTTTTAAACAAATTGAATTTAGATTCATCACTAAAAATAACTTTTTTCCATTGATCTACAGTCCAGTCAATATGATTTTTAGCAAATTCTAATCGGGCTTTCACATTCTTTTTGGATAGAAGTGTTTTTTTAGCGGGACGGCGACTAAAAAGACCCTCACTAACTAATCTTCTGCGAATAGTTCTTGTTGAGATGTTTTCTCGATCCATTTGTGGCAAAAGGCCCAAAATTTTCTCCGATGACAGAAAGGGGTTATTGGCAGTTAAATAAATAATTTTTTTATCAGTTCGTTTTGTAGTTTTTCGTGGCTGTCCTGGAATTTTTGGAACTTTAAACGTACCTTCTTCTCGAAATCGTTTTATAATTCGCGACACAGTAGATTTATGCTTTTAAATTTTGTGAAATCACATTTTGCAGCAGCCCGTCTTTAAAACCAGAAATTATTAAGTTTCTAATTTCACTTGAAACAGTTTTACACGACCCATGATTGACAAATATAAACTGGAATATTGCTTGTGCACAACATATTATTTATGGATAAAACCTGCATATAACAAGAAAATTTGAGTAGTTGCAATATTTTTGTCCAAGCAAAAATGAAGAAATAATTTATTATTAATCTGTAAGTCAGATTATTTGACTATTGATTGATGTAACAGACCAAATATGATTAAATTATAGAACTAAGAGTATTTATTTTCCAATATTATTATTCAAATTTGAAAAATTGAAAAATGTTAAAAGTTGCAATCTTTATGGCCAATACTGTATGTAAAACTATTTGCGCGCGATTTGTTTATTAGTTGCCAAGCCAACACTTATTTAGAAATAAAAACAAAAAAAAAAAAAAACAAAAATCAAGATAATATTACTTTTAAATTAAATTTTAAATGAATTATTCTTCATAATCCTGGTTAGTGGTAAAATTTGTAACGGGTGTTTTTTTTAGAGGTATAGAACTTTAAGTTGGCATTACTGTTCAAGATGGCGACCGATTTAACAGCTGTCAAGTGATTTATTCTCAGTTTGGTTTGGCAATTCATCATGAATAGACTCACGCCTGAACAACGCTTGCAAATAGTGCAATTTTATTTCGAAAATAATGGTTCTGTGCGGAATACGTATCGCGCACTACGTCCATTTTATCGTCGACAAAATCGTCCATCAGAGCAGTTAATTCGATTAACCATGGAACGTTTTCGCACCACGTTTACTCTTATTGATAACTCGCATCCCCAGAGACGCCGTACGGTGCGTACAGAAGAAGCTATTGGTACTGTAGAGCGTACTGATGGCCAGAACGTTACAGTCAATGGTGATCGGTATAGAGCCATGATTACTAACTTTTTCATTCCTGAATTGAACAGCCATGATGTCCAGGAGCTGTGGTTCCAACAAGACGGCGCAACATGTCACACAGCTCGTGCCACAATCGATTTATTGAAAGACACGTTTGGTGACCGCCTAATTTCACGTTTTGGACCTGTGAATTGGCCTCCAAGATCTTGTGATTTAACACCGCTGGACTACTTTCTGTGGGGCTATGTAAAGTCATTGGTCTATGCGGATAAGCCACAAACGCTTGACCATTTGGAAGACAACATTCGCCGTGTTATTGCCGATATACGGCCACAAATGTTGGAAAAAGTCATCGAAAATTGGACGTCCAGATTGGACTACATCCGAGCCAGCCGTGGCGGTCATATGCCAGAAATCATATTTAAAATGTAATGCCACAAGATTATCTTTCGAATAAAAAAAAATTCATGTCAATCGAATAATCCATCGTTGTTTTATTGCAATTTAAAGTTCTATGCCTCTAAAAAAAACACCCATTATCATGCAATTTTTGTTTTTTTTTTGTGTTGCCTTGTTTTTCTTCTTTGGGTCGCGAAATAAACGTAGTTCCCTAATTTGGGTCGTGGCTCAAAAAGGTTAAGAAACTTCATTGAAGAAGTAGAAGTAGAACTTTCAGGTCAAGATGATGGTTAAACTTGTGTCACTTCAAAAGAAGACCTAAATAACAGTGTCAAAAAGGAGAGGGGAAAGAGAAACAAAGAGAAAGATATAGACATCGTTTATATAGAGTGGAAAAATTAAATCTTTATTTTAATAAAATTTAAAAAATGTGTATAATAATTTTGAAGTTATTTTGAATTTAGTTACAATTATTATTATTTAAAAGGTAGGTTTATCCTTCTTTGGCCCAGACATTAGCGTGGCATCCATTTGCGTCAACACAAGCGATTGCCAAAATCTTCTCACCAACACCTCCTTCTAGAATTTCATTTTGTCCCTTAACATCATAACATCCAATAACATAGTTTCCGTTAGCCTCAATAGTTAGAACATATCCGGTTTCGATGTCTTCAGATATATCTGGAGGGTTTGGGCCGCAATCTGCCTTTGGCTGGATGTGATGTTGAACCTTGGTGAGGGTGAATTTTGGGTTTCCAGCTGGTAGAGCGCAGGCAGCTGCTACCAACATAGCGAGGAAGATCATGTAAGATGCCATTTTGGATCTGGAAAAGAAATAAAATAAAATAATAATAATAATTTAGTAAGAGCATAAAAATAATAAATTTGGGCAGGGTTAATCGTTATATAACGTTATAAAAATATTTTTTAAATGTTTCATTTGTAACGAATAAATGTATTGCGATTTCCATTTGTGTATACACTTTTATATTTTCTAAAAACAGTTTTCGCCCACAAGCCAAGAAGGTATAATTTGATATTTACCCCCAAAACAGATCCCAAATATAGGTAATTTCAGAGTTACAAGTAAAAATTATTTTTATAACGTTATATAACATTATTTACGTAACGTTATATAACATAACAATTATTTTTTTAAAGTTATTTATAATGTTATGTAAGGAAACTAAAAAATAAATAACGTTATACAATAACGTAACGATTTGAAACGTTATTTCATCCCTGGTTCATACGTCCATGTACCGTAAAACCAAGATTATTAAAGTAAAGGTTGCCTCGTAATTTGTAGTGGTGGGGGTAAATAGCGAAGCTACACGTCATCTGTCTGCTAACGGGACGTCAGCCTTTGTTTATCGTATATGTTATATACACGTGAAGTTTGAATTTTGTCTATAAATATAAAAATATCGTTTAATTTTTTGATTTTCTACTTGTTTTTAATTTCTTTTTTCTTCGAAAGGAATGTTTCTTCGTTCTAAATAATTTTTCTTGTTTTAATTTTTGATGTGAAGAGAATAATAAATGAAATATTTCAATATTTTAGTTTTAGGGTGTTTCCCCGTAACTACCTTAATATTCATCAAATTGAAAAAATTCAGAGAAGAAATAAGATTTGTTTTCTTATAAACAACATTTATTGTATAGTTTTTTCTGTTAAGATAGTTTTCTTTATAAAGGAAATATTTAAAAATTTTTAGTACTAGTTTTAACCCAGAAACACCCCCCAAGAAAGAACATTTTGAGATACCATGCCTATATTTGAATGGTGGTTCAACTCTATTGTAACAAATTTCATTGAAATACATCCAGCCGTTCTTAAAAACAAATATAATCTCCAATTTTATTAATTACTATATCATTATAACAATTTGTTTTTCTATTTTTTATTTAAATATACCTAAAATTATATTTGTATTCGATTTTTTTGTTATTTATTAACTATAATACAAAAACCCATCACCTTAAATTTTATATAAATCAGTATAAAATTTCCTTAGGGATTTATTTATAATTTATTCAGTAGAACTGTCTTGAAATAAATATCTATTATGAATATAGTCTATAAAAATATTTAAAAACACACAAATATTAAATTGAAAAAAGTAGATCTTTCCTTCAAAATTTTATTTTTATATTTCTGTACTGTTTACGAAATGTACATCTAGTATAAAAATAAAATTTTGGAAGAAAGATTACTTTTTTCTTTATTTAAAAACATGCAACATCTATATTAATTTTGTATGCTAGTTTAAACTAAGCAGACATGGGACGTATTCCCTCTCACGTTCTGATTGGTCAGAAGTTACGAGACAACCTTTACTTTAATAATCTTGCCGTAAGACGTATTGTTTACGCGCATGTGCAATGAAGTTTGTGTTTTCATACTCCATGTCAAACCACTGATCACTGTTCATTTTAATTTATTTAGAAATTAACAAGAATCGCAAATTTATGCATTTAAATTATTACTTATTTTAATTATTATTATTATTATTTTAAATCATTCAGTTTGAGAAGTCAGATTTGAGTTTATTTCAAAATTTTAAATAATGTGTAAAACGCTCCACGATACCAACGCTAACTACTTCGCTTTTTAAAAAAATACAGTATAGTTATAATGATAATATGGCCTAATTTAACCGCATTCGTATCCCTTGTAGTTTTCGAGATCCCCATACATTCCCGTTTAAATGGGACACCCGGTATAGTTACACCCGTCTTTCAATATAACTTGTAAATAGTTATTTTTGCGGTTTCAATAGCGTAGTGGTTAACTCACTCGCTTTGTTAGTGTGGAATCGTGAGATCAATCCCCAGTACGAGTAAAAGATTAAAAAAAATATATCTTGTCCGTTTAATCGACGGTCCATTCAGCCTTCCCTTAAATGAGTACCTGTAATTCTGAATTAAATTTAGGGAATATGGGGCGTGCTTGAGAGGGCACGTAAAGCCGGTGGTCTCGGCTACAGTAAATATTAGTTCTTAGGTTATGCTAAAGAGCGCTAGTCGCGACTTATAATTCTCTGACAACTAGACATTATGCTATACGAAATAATAAAAACTTGTAAATTTACATTCGTCTTACAATTTGAGTTGTACGATTACGCTCGTTTTACAATTTGACTTGTAAAATAACACCCGTCTTACGATTTGACATATTTCATCAATACAATTTCATCTTTTTTATAAATTGCAAGACAAGTCAATTTTTACAGTTTGAGTATTCTTACTAAACTAGGCATTTCTTTTTTTAATTACCTCGTAATTGATCAGTTTACATTTTAAATAAATATAAGTTTTCTTACCCTGGATTGTTGTTTGAGTTGTTGTATACAGTATACTACAATATTTTAAGCGATTTCACGGGTATTTATACTAAAATATTAATCCTAAAAATGGGTTATCTATTAGAACCCTCGACATTTTAGTTTTTATCTTTAACAAGTAACAATGATATCTATTTAAAAATTACTTAGCGAAATTATAGATTTAAAAGTCAAGATTTAGAAGTACCTGTCTGTAAATTATCACGTGTTGGATTTTTTTCTGATTAAAAATATGATTTTTTTTTTTCAATTATCATTCCATCAGTAACAATACACATTCAATATGAATTCATTGTTTATATTTATAATAATAAGAGCAGAATAGAAAAAAACTATTGTAATAGGCAAAATAGTCTTTAAAAGGACTGATATGATCCAAAAATATAATCAAAGGAATGAAAATAGGAATAAGTTGAATTTAACCTAAAAAGCTATGCACTACACACAATGTCTAAAATAGAAATATATAAGAAAATATATATCTTAACACAAAACTACTAAATAAACAACAAACTAAATGAAAAAAGATAGAAAGAATTACTATAAGATAGATATGTGAACACAATTGTCAAAATAAATCTGAACTTAAAATGTCAGCAAAAAATAATAAAAATCATCATCATCACTGGCGCGATAGTCTGAGTTGAGCCTAGGCCTCCTGTTTCCAGGTTTAATGACCATGTTTTCAATCTATGTACATTCCGGAGTAATATGGTCAGTATTACGTCCATTTTTTAGCGTACACAGAAAGGCACCTACAGTTTATAGCCGATTGCGAACGGCTAAGCCGAACCTGTAATTTGTATGACTATTTTTACACAAATTATTTGACATAAGCAGGAGTTGAACTCAGATCTGTGCCCTTGCTTAGCGGTCAAATAGCAGATACAAACGGTTTAGCGCTTGCAGTTACAGGCTTTTGATTGGTTAGTCGGACGAACGGATCCGTCGAGCGGAGATCTGAGTACGTACCATAAGATATCTTTTCTTCTTCTTCTTCTTTGGACACTATCAGTCAGGTTGACTTTTGGCCTCACTCACATAAGCCAAATAAGATATCTATAAGAAAATATATAACTAAATAGAAAACTGCTAAATAAACAACAAACTAAATAAAAATGGTTTTTAGAAATTACTATAAGATAGATATGTGAACACAAGTGTCAAAACAAATCAGATCGTATTATAAAATGTTGGAAAATGTAAACATAATAAAATTTAGTGATACCAGTACAAATGTCCCTATATCAAATAAATACTTTTAAAATTTGTAAATCTTCAAAATGACTATCGAACACAAACTAAATATGACTTCAATAGGCATATTTTAGTAAAATAAAAGAGTAAAGACCAATATTAGTCCATAATAATTCAAATAGAAAAAAAAAAGTTAGTTATTTTGTCGCCACTGAGTTTGTCATTGAAGTTATGACAAGTTATGACTACTGGGTCTAGTAGTTATCCCGTTCATTATACTGTGCCGTAACTAGGATAGTAGGTGTTTACTTTAGTACCATATTCGGGTCTATTCTCTAAGCATGATGTTAAAATCTTAGCATCAGAAACTGACGTTAATTTTTTTAACACCATTTTTAACCTAAATGTTATTCGCTAAACATATATGTGTTAATATTATAGCGCGGCTACGCGAAAAAGCCAGTTAACGTTCTACAATAAGCGCCTGCCGAAACGGTGGCTTTAAAAGTTAACGTTAGTGTTTAGTTTGCAAAAATGGCTGATCCTATTTAAGTAAATGTCATATTATTTAAAAAAAATAAATAAAACATAAGACGGTAGGAATATTAATCAACTTTCTATTACTTTTTAAAGTGAATTCTTTACAGTAGAGATAAGAATGACGCTTCATGATTTTTGTTATACAAGTAACCCAGACGCAAGTTCAAGTAATTGTATAGAAAGGAAGTAAATTGAGTATTGGAGAGCAGTTTTGGTTTTTGTTGAGACAAAGAACTTAAAATTATAATCCTCTGAAAGCTACAAAACTTCACTTATGCCTCCGCCGTGTTTCAAAATATCGCAGTACATTTTAATGGTGTATTATTTGAAGAAACAATTGATGAGATTGATAATGACGATCACAACAGTGTTATTCCAGGGTAGAAATAGCGTAATAAATCAAATTTAATAATTAATATCACCGAACACCTTTTTAAAAATAGAATGAACATATAATTCACATATTATTAAAAAATTAGATAAACTGTTATAATACAATGTAGTATATAAATTGACTTAACAAAATTTGAATTAAGTTATATTTTTATTTAATACACTGTGGAAACCAGTTATAATGAGTATCACAGGACCAAACATTTCTGTTCCATTTTTAAAATAAATTTCGCCACTGAATATTTAATTTAACACCGAAATATTAGGTTAAGATTCTCTTGGCATTTGACTAAATAAATACTCCTGTTAAAATTCAACGTAACAGCGCATGCGCGTGCTGTTAATATTAGCCTCTCTACAGGGTGAGTTAGCGCCTCGCGTTAACAAATATTGTATTATTGCTTACCTTAACAAATTCTCTTACAGAATAGCATTTTTGGATAATGACGTTAGACATGGAGTTAAAATAAAAATATTAACCTGACGCTAATTTTAACGCATTTCTTACAGAATACACCCGGTTGTGTGTTAACTAGGCATGGGCAGTCGGTAGAAAAATAACCGACCCCAGAGTCGGTATTTTTGAAAAATACCGATTCTGAAAATACCCTTCATTCGTAAATCGTAAAGTCTATTCCAAATGTTTAAGCGGAACTAAGTGGAATTATTATTTTCTTAAGTTATCACGAGCTTGCTATTTAACGATCGAAGTGGGCTTTTGTTATAATTTTTAATAAGCCTCATTCAATCGTTAAAAGTTACTAAATTTCAATATTTACTTCCACTTAAACCAAAGAAACACACCATATTTACATTAAATATTTTAGGTTGAGCTGAGCTGTTTTTATAAAATGTCATTTTCATTACATTTTGACTTGTAGTGTTAATTTTTAATACAAATTTTCAAATATATAAAGTCTGTTTCTTTGGTTTAGGCGTAACTAAATTTTCAATTCTAGTTACTTTTACAGATTAATTGATGCTTTTGATAATTTTGTTTAGCAAAAGCCTACTTCAAATCATAAAAGAAGTACTTTTTGTAAGTTGTCATAACTCACGGCTGTTTCAGTGAGATTATATTGAAAAATAAAAGTAATTTCCAAAACATGTCTTTCATTACGAGGTCGTGAACTTTCCTAATTACCCTCGTGATATTAAAATAAAATGTTATAAATTAAGTAATGAGTGCCTATTCATACAATCTTGACAAGTTAAGATTAGATTTACTATCGTAAGTGGTTTATATGTATATTCTGCAATTCACTTTTCAGTTTCATCATTTCATAATCTTGCCTATAAAAAAAGAGTAACAAAAAATAAATAAACACTATTTATAGCCACATTTTATTTAGGAAAAGTGTTAAATCCGCACAAAGATGTAAAAACTGTGTCTACTCTATTCCTTGCCAGTGCGGGAAACAATATATTGGCGAGACTTGCAGACATTTGCATGTGAGGGTCAACGAGCATAAGAAAAAAGTTCAGCAGGGCGAAATTTACAGTTCCAAACTGGCCGAACATGCTTGGAAAAATGAACACCATTGCCAATGGAAAGATGCTAAACCCTTAATGTATGAGGAAAACAAGTTTAAAAGAAAATTTAAAGAATCTGCTTTGATCAAAAACTCTGGAGATGCTGTCAACCAAGCTAGCATAGAATTTCCTTAACTCTGGCTTTCCATTATTCAAAACAACCATTCTAATCCTCAGGCCACTAATCCGGTAACAGACAACTCATTACCACACAATGATGTGACAAACAACCTTAATCCTGTCGTTAATCCCCCACAGGTAAACCGTCCCAACCTATAACTTACCCCAACCCCCCCAACCAATAGCAACACACATATAACCTGGTTCTACTCTTACAATACCCGGTATAAAAACTCGTAAGTTGAAATGTTTATCACTTCTAGTGATCGCTGAAGACGGAAACAGATCGTTGAGCAGTTTCCGAAACGTCCGATAATATCATTAAGTATTATATCTTTTTTATACTAATGCTCATTATATTGTACAATTCTAGCCTAGTACTATCAGCAATGGCAAACGTCCAAAATAACGATGTCCGCATTAATATTGGACCATTGCAAAATAATTTCAAAGATATTACCAAGATGTAAAGTAATTAAGTAGTATACAAAGGAATAATAGTATTTTATTTAACAAGCATGTAATGGAGGCTATATTACTCAAGGATGAAGTTTACATCATTACCCGAAGGCGAGGGTTGTTTTCCGACTGTAATATTATAGCCATTATATGCGAGTCAAATAGAATATTTTATCTACAACTGTCTAGTTTTTGGTAATGACTATAGGCTATTACAAACCTTTAGGCGGAACAAAATGGAATTTTCTTTAGTTGTCATTAGCTATTTTTTTATATATTGAAGTTGGCTTTTCGTGAGTAAAATATTGAAAACTTTCAATTAATCGGTAAAAGTTACTAGATTTGAAAATCTATTCCCGCCTAAACCAGGGGTCGGCAACATGCGAATCCGGAGCCGCATGCGGCTGTTTTAGAAAATTGTGGCTCTTGGAAAATTGGCTGCTTTTTATTTTAATATAATTTATTTTTTAATTTTCAACTTTCTGCCTGTAAAAAGGGAATCCTGCATATTCCCTTTTAGAAGAAGTAACTTCATAAAAAAAGTTATCTGTATTTGTGAATGATTTACGTGCAAAAACATTTTTACATTTTATTAATTTACAAAAACATAAGGACAATAACAACGATATTAATGCAAAATAATTTGCATACTATTGTTAACATGCAAGAAGCTTTTGGAGAAAGATTGAAAGAGTTTAGAAAATATAAAGCTACACTAGCTTTTTTCACAAAACCAGTTGAAACGAAATTCACAATCTGATGGAATAAAATGTAGATAAAATTGTTTTCGAAGCTTAGAACCGTCTTCCAGAATCGTTCATTCATTTAAAAAATTATCGTTTTGGACTACTGACAATTTTCGGATCCACATATTACTGTGGGCAAGTCTTTTCACATATGAAATGAATAAAGGATCAGTTAAGAAGTAATCTTACTGACCTGAAACTAGAGTGCTGCCTAAGTTCAAGATTACGGAATATTCACCGTATATTGAAGTCTTAACGAACACTATGCAGGAGCAGTCGCTTAAAAAAAATATTATATTGTAATATACTGGCAATGGTATCGCACACTAAGGCCCAGTTGCACAGTTACCGCTTAAGTATTAGTTTAGCTAAACCTTAAGCTTCAGCTTAAACCAAATACTTAAGTGTCAGATGTTGCACAGTCAAAAATAAAAAAATACTTAGCTAAGCCAACTGATATGGTAAATTAATCAAGTTCAAATTATCAAACCGATGCCTATAGACGGGAGTGCGGCGAGGGCGAATAAATAAATTAATGTATAACATTTCCTCATAATCATCATCATATTCCTCATTCACTTCAACCAAATTAATTTTATCCATTTTAATATGACAGATAACCAAAAATCTGCAGCAATCTGACAGCTTATTTTGGTTAAACAAAACAAATCTACCGTTTAAGTATTTTCCTATTTAAGCTTAAGTTTAAACCAAAAACTGAAACTGTGCAACAACTAAACCATAAACTAAAACTTAAGCCTAAATAAAAACTTAAGCGGTTACTGTGCAACTGGGCCTTAATGTATAAGTAAATATTAATTTATTGTAAAACAAATACAAACAATTTTTACGTTTTTTTCTTAAATATAGCATATATTTTTTAGCGGCTCTTCCATGTTATTGTTTTTTTTTTTTTCAATATAGGTTTGGTTCTTTCTCATCGAAAGGTTGCTGACCCCTGGCCTAAACCAGAGAAATAGGCTTTAGGTAACTTTTGCAGGATTTAAAAAAAAACGGCTCGAAACGGAATATTTAACGAACCAAAACGCCACCTCAAAGTTATTGTGCAATTCAGTAAAAATGGAACAATATTTTTAATAATTTCATGAACCGGAACGATATTTTCCATAAATTTACGAACTGGAACACCGTTCCAGATTCCTCTATACTCTATCTCCGAAAGACTGATAGTAATAACATTTATTATTTGTAAAAAGTTATTGTATTATCACACTGAAGCGGTAAAACAAAAGCGACAAAATATGAATAGTTCGAAACGAAATATTGTTAAAAACAACCGAGTGTGCCGCACATATATGGGAATACAAACTAGGGTTAAACACAATAGGCCATAAAAATTTGACCATAAAATTTTGAGGAAAAATATGGTCACAGGGGTGTGTTTAATGATATGATAAATATGGTCACAGGCGTGCGTTTAATAAAATAATAAATAGTAATATAGAAATACACAAAACCAATTTAAACGTGTTTAAAATGTGCACGCCACTGGTAACTGCCTGTCAAAATGATTTATTACTATCAGTCTTTCAGAGATAGAGTATAGTATATTTCGAACCCTGGATCATTAGAAACTTAGCAAGCTGTAATTTAAAAACACAAATCCTGAGCATCAATTGTAAAATTCAGAACTGACGTCATCAAAACGACTACCGAACCATCAGCTGATTGTAACCTACGAGGGTTACCTTTTATGTTTTTACAAACGACCACTAGATGGCAATATTGAAATGTGGCATTACTATATTCGTAAAATTTGACATTTGTTATTGTGAAGCAGCAGCTTATAAATTGACCGAGTAGTTTGTTGACAGTGAGCGTTTAAGAAAAACAAGTTTTTGAAAAAATGGATATTACTCGTGAAGGTTTTCGTTGGATGATTTTATACGATTTAGTAAAGGCCTAACTCAACAATAAGGTCGACCAAAATCGGTTGTGATTTAAAAAAAGGAGTTAAACAGAATGACTCGTAACACTCCGAACACTCCTTGCTTCCCGAACGCACTCAATATTGAATTTAATTCGGAAGACATACCACTAATCACAAATATAGACATAGTGGCCTATTTAGTGTTAATGCACAATAGGGGATAGGCATGATTGTTTTTTTTATTATATTCCTCTTGTTGCATATAAACATAAAAAACAGTTTTGTATTTTTTTTTTAATTTGAAGGCTTAAAAAAATCATAATTGTATGTAGCGCGTGAAAACCACATGTGACGTCATACCCTACATAAGTGTACTGCGTACAGCCTACACAGTCTACAGCGTACAGCCTACACAGTCTGTCGTGAACTTATTTGCTTGTATAACTTTTATAGATTGTGTAAAGATAGAGTGATTTTAATTAAAATAAAGTTTAATTCTATAAAAACATTTTATACATGTTTACCGAATTAAATTTTATATTAAAATATATAACCTATATTGCAGTATTTCAGTTATGCCTCTAACGTTTTGTAACTTCATGTAAACATTGTAGTAAAATTCTGGCATCTAAATTACATAAATATTTACATTTTACAGAGTTGCAGCGTTTACATTGTTTACATAATGTTATAGAATACATAAATGGTTTACTTACAAGTCTGTTTTGATACCATGTATTTCTTCAGCACTGTAGCATTCATTATTTTTCATATATTCCATGAGCATAAAAGCATCAATGTTGGGTAAATTATCACTCTGAGCCCTAACAAAATCTTCCATATCTGCCATTTTAATAATAAATGCGTGAAAAATTGTTTAAAAACAAATACAAAACTCTGGAACAATACAATATACACACGTAAAGATTATGTTGTAGTCTGGGCAGTCTAGGGTTTGATGTCATGCTCAGTCGTATTTACTCGGCAACCTTCGCGCTGTGGTCGGCTTATTTCAAATTTACAATATTTTAATTAAAAAATTTGGCTGTAATATTAATTAAAATGTGATTTTTGTTTTGTTGGGTGACATAACTAACATTAACATATCAAAAAAAAAATGTAGTTTTAAGGAAATATAAATTTTGTGCGTATCCCCTATTGTGACATACTATTGTATTGAATAAGATTTTACATAATAATAATAAATTCAAAGTCCTACCGAAGTAGACGCAACATTTTTTTTAGTTGTACGATAAGCAACATAAGACTGTCGTTTAGAATCTTATGGTTTTTATTAAATGGTGCCCCTGTGTTACCAAGATTTAAACATGGTACTCAGTCTGGATTATTTATATCTTCAATATTCGACGGTTTTCCTACAGTAGTTTTAAATCATTCAAATTAGACTTTTTTAAATTGATTTATTAAATAAGTAAATTAAATTGGTTGGCACTGTACCCTGGCATCTTTAAGAACATACCTGAAATAAAATGTTTACCACAAAGAAACGCATGTTTTAATTTAGATTCTTCAATTACATGCTTCAACGCATGTTTAGATTAGACCCTTCATCAGATAAATAATATTTGATGTACATAATTTAGAAAATTTACTAGAATAGCTCCTGAGGAAGTCAGTGGAACTATTGGCGAAACCTTGAGTGTTTCTGGAAATACGAGGGTGGATCAATAAGTACCCGTGTTAGGAATGAAGATTATTATTTTTTATTTTTTAACGTAATCGCCTTTTAGGTAGATACACTTTTCCTAACGTTTCTGCCATTTCTTTATCCCTTCCAAAAAATATGATTTGTCAAACTCTTCAAAATACGCGATAACCTCCTGTCTCGGCGATAACCGCTTGAGCTATTTTATTTTCCCCGAATCATGTTTTCATGTTGGGGAACAGAAAGAAGTCCCAGGGAGCCCGATCGGGCGAGTATGGTGGGTTCGGCAGCAATTCGTAGCGCAGTTCATGCAATTTAGCCGCTACAATTCTGGATGAATGTGCTGCAGCGTTATCATGGTGGAACAGTACCTTTTTTTTAGCCAAATGGGGCCTTGTCTCCTTCAATTTCTTATCGAATCAGTCCAATAATTTAATGTAGTACTGTCCCGTGATACTTCATCCTTTCGGCAAAAAGTCCATGAGAATTTCTTCGAATCCCAAAAAATCGTGACCATGACCTTTCCGGCCGATGGGACCGTCTTTGCCTTCTTCGGAGCAGATTTACCCGGAAAAATCCATTGTTTTGACTGTCGCTTGGTCTCTGGCGTATAATAATGTATTCAGGTTTCATCAACGGTGACGACTCGACGCAAAAACTCGCAAATTTCGGTTAAAGAGGTCCAAACACTGCTTCAACATTGACAGCCGTATCCGCTTATTGTCCACATCGGGCTAACACCTTTTTCATACTTAACTTATCATGTAAAATATTGATTGCTGTTCCGTACGACACACCTACGGCCTTTGCTACTTCGCGCACTTTAGGTCGGCGATCAGCAAGAATCATGTCGTGGACCTTTTAAACGATTTCCTCGGTAACCACGTCTGCCGGGCGGCCCGGCAAATTCTCATCAAAAACAGATGTACGACCACGTTTAAATTCGTTGAACCAATATCTCACGGTTGTCATAGATGGTGAAAAGTGCCCATAGACAGCATCAAACTTCGCTTTTATTTCTTCGCATATTTTACCATCCAAAAATAAAAAGCGAATTACGGATTGATATTGCTCCTTTTACATTTTATCGAGAAACACGCAACACGTGTGATACAACTAGCTGCCAAATAAAAACTAACCTATGAATCAGTCTGAAATTTAGTATGGTGTTGTTTGACTGATGGCAGAACACGACGGTAATGCCAACTTCCTTCAGCAACGCCACCTGTCTTCAAACACGGGTACTTATTGATCCACCCTCGCAAGAAAAAACTGCCTAAAAAGCTGAATGAATCTTTACCTCCTCGATTTATAACATTGGACGTTAATGATCAATTTATATTTTATTTGATTACAATTCTTGGATGCGTGACTATGGTATACAAAATCCTTGACAGTACACAGATCAAGAGTAGGGTGACCATTCGTCCCGCATTTGGATTTGGGAGGTGAAGACCTTTTTTTTTTTTTTGCTCTTCACTTGGATTTGGGAGATGAGGACCTTTTTTTTGCTCCGTCCCGCATTGCCTTCTTAAGAAAATGGTCACCCTAATCGGCTCTAAGGCTTTCGAGGTTTGGACTTATCGCCGTATCTGCTGAAAGAATTATGGATTATGGACAGAGCACGTGTCAAATTTAGAGGGGGGGGGGTGAATAAGGAAGATTGAAAAAATTAAATATTTATTTTAATAAAATTATTTACAATTATTATTATTTAAAATACAGATTTATAATTATACGACCCATACTTCAGCGTGGCAACCATTTTCATCGAGACAAGCGATTGATAAAAATTTCTGACCAATGCCTCCATCTTGAATTTCATACTTTCCCTGAACATTATAGCATCCAATAACATAGTCTCCGTTGGCCTGAACAGCGAATACATCTCTGTACTTCATGTCTCTAGTTACATCTGGAGGGTTTGGGCCGCATTCTTCTCTTGGCTTGATATGATGTTGAATCTTGGTGACAGTGAATTTTGGGTTTTCAGCTGGTAGTGCGCAGGCAGCTGCTACCAACATAGCGAAGAAGAACATGTAAGATGCCATCTTGGATCTGAATAAAATGTAAAAGCTTAAGAATAATGAAAATAGGCAAGGTTAATCAAACCGTAGGACCGTTTGAACCGTTTGAAGTGATCGTAAGGGCTGCATTGAATTTAGAGGAACGGTTTCCACCATACTACTCAGTTATTACCCGCTATCCCGTTAATTACTCGCTTAAAGATGGAAGAGGGACAAAGGGCAACCTGCGGCCCGCTTCCATGTTTTCATTTTTCCATTCATGTGAAAGGATGGGAAGATCAATCGTACAGAAATTCGCTCACAATTACCCGTAAATTATACACTACCCGTTTGTAGTTAACGGGTAATGGGTAGATAACGGGTAGCGGGTAATCAAAATCTGAACCGGGTATAATGTAAACGGGTCGGATAATTGGTACCCATCTTAATCCTAATTGATGGGAACAGGAATAGTTAAACAGGAATTTTTGATCAGATTAGTTTTTCAAAAAATATCGATTTTTTGTATGATAAAAGTTACAGTTAATAAAAATAATATTTTTTTAAAAATGTATTATGTGGTATGAAATGAAATACGTAGATTAAGGAACGGAAAACAGTTTTTAAAATTTGTTAATTTTAATACGTTTTTTTCAAAAAATTACTGTCCCTATCCAAAGGGGTTAAAGTAAAAATTTGAAATAATTCTTAATTGTTGTACATTGATCTAAACCGGAAACTTACCAGAGGAATTTTTGATCAGATTGCCTTTTTTGGAAAATATTGCAATTTTTGTGTTTTTGACAAAATTTATTATTTTTTTAATTAATGGCTAAATCATGGCTAATTAGTTCGTTTCCGGCTCAGATCAAAGTACATTACTTATAATTTTAACTTCCCGTTAACTCCCTTGGGTAAAAAGGTGCGCGACAAGGACATTTTTGGCATATTTTTCACCAAAATCATGTTAAAAAAAATTTTACAAACAAATAAAATAAATAAATAAATACGTTTTAAGAGCTTTCTTTTGATAACACACAATAAATTTAAAAAAATGATTATTTTTTCAACGCTACAAAAAAATCGATATATTTCGAATAACTAATCTAATCAAAAATTCTTGTTGAACTATTCCGGTTCCCATCAATGTACATTATGGAGATGTTTTTCAGATTGTTAGATCAATCCCTCTGGAAGATAGGGTGGCGGACAAAAGTTATTTTACATATTTTTGGTTAAAATTATTATTCTTTTTTTTTCAAAAATAAAAATTTGCTTGTTTATCCACGCTTTATGAGGTTATATTTGACACCCCACTGAAAATCTAAAAGAAATATTTATTTTTTCATTTATTACATACATTTACCTGGGGATGTGTTTTTTGGACTCTTAGTATTTTTCCTATATGTGGGTCAAAGAGCTGTATAACCATACCAAATTTCAACTTTCTATGTTAAGCCGTTTGGCTACCAGTGATGTAATGTATCTAGTATCTAGTAAAAATCTAAATTATCTAGATACAAATTAGATACTTTTTGAAATATGTATCTGTATCTAGATATTTAAATTTAAGTATCTTGTATCTTTATTTCAGATGCTTTGCTCGTTACTTTATTTTTATACCGTGATACCGAGCTGATATAATAGTTTAATTATAAATTGTCATTTTGAATATTTTGTTTTTGTTGTAAACAAAATACAGAAAACAATTGAAATTCTGACGTTTACAAATTAAATTTATATGAAATGTAAAAAAAAATATATATGTTATTCTCATTTGTTTTTTGTAGCTTTTTAACGGCCGTAAAAATAGTAGGTATTATATGCAAGAGAAAATGGGTCATTATTAATTAAATGAAAACTAAGTTTTTGAATACATATTGATGCTATTGTAATGACCAATTTATTAAAAGCATATGAAAAATTATATCCACACAGTGGCGCAGCCAGGATTTTGTCTTGGGGAGGGCCGAATCAAATTTCGGAGACACTTGGGCCGCATACGGCTCTGAACCTTATTTTTTGTGACCCCTGAAGCGGTAATCAACATCACTTGAGCTTATTTAGGTGAAAAATATATTTAAAAATGTAAAATATACTCTCTTCCCCTTTTCTGTTTATAAAAAAATGTCAAGAAGCCCTTCGGGCTATTTAAGTTACGTCACTGCTTATCATTTTGTATGTGAAATAGACTGCGACCCAAATCAGTTCGACACCCCTGCTGTTGGATATTGATGTTTATATCAAATAATAATTCCATTATTTGTTGATAAAAAAATGTAATTGTTAATCCCTGTATCAAAAACTTTCACTTGATTTTTTCTTCGATAAATACATATTTATTTATATTTTTCGCGGGTTATATTTTTGAAGTCTCAATATTTTTCTTATTTATGTTCAGTTCTCTAAATCAGCCACTTGGCCACAATTTGTACAGAACGAACAGACTCATTTGACAGAATAAGGATTTCTTGATTATACCTACGAAAACCTAAAAATAAAATGTAAATGTGCATTTTCTGTTAATTTCAACACTAATCAGAATAAAATATAGCTTATTATGGTTGTAAAATACATGAGTTATTTTGCTGTACGATTATGATAAAATTGTTAAATTTTAATTTCATTGGACCTTCAGAGAAGCCCCCTCTGTTGGTCCTGAGGGGGGGCCCAACAGAGGTATGAATGCAAGCGTATGAATGCCAACTGAAATTTTGTATATAAATTAAATTTGTATGGAATGAGAAAAAAAAAAAAAAAAAACATATTTCTTATCAGTGATGTTTTTTCGTAGGTATCTGTATCTAGATATTGTTATTAAGGGGGTAGACCACAGTAGAGGCAAAAAAATAGTCATTTTTTGGATTTTTTTTTCTAAAAAACCAAACAAGATGTCGAAATTCTGTAAAAAGTTCTTTATTCTATAGGTATTTGACATTCTTTGTGAATTTTTTCAGAATTTTAAATAACAAAATGGCGGCTCCCCAGCGGTTCTCCAGAGACGCTTTTTTTTTTTCTTAGCTGCGCGGCCGTAAGGTTTTCTCCTGAAATTTTAAAATTATGATCATCAGCCAAGAAAATTTCGATAAAGCATCATAACAGCTAGAGAAGTACGTAGGATTTTTTTTAAAAATAGATTTTTGCAAAAAAGACGTCATTTTGAAAAAAAAGTGAAAAAAAATCCGAAAAAAACGCTCGAAAATTGTTAATAAAAATTGAAATAATCAATATAAAAAAAAAAAATCCTACGTACTTCCAAGCAGACACTAGTTGTGAATATGCTGTAAAAATTTCAAGTTAATCAAACAAAAATTGTTTGAGATATCTTTACGGCCCGTTTGAAAAACGTTATTTCGAGAAAAACGCGTTTAAAGTTTAAGATTGCGCTCCGATACAGTGAAAGGCGCCGCGCTACTTTTAAAATTTTTAACACTTAGAAGTTTTTTCATTATATGACACTTTGCCACGTGATTTCTGTGATGATAAGGTATAGTTTAATGCAAAAAAAAAAAAAAAAAACGATTTTTTGAAAATTCTACTATGGTCTACCCCCTTAATGTATCTATTACAACACTGTTGGCTACAATTTCGCCCGTACAGACAGATAGACACATGAGTGACGTTATAAGGGTTTTTTGGTGGTCATACCTACAAAACGTGTGAACCTGTTCCGTGTGACTTCCACCTATTTTCAAACTTCAAAATATTCCTTTGTGGCAAGCAGTTTTTTCAAATGAAGATCTAGAGGCGGTGGAAAACGACTATTTCGAGGGGTTTGAGGAATTGTACTTCTGATATGTGATACTGGCACTGGAACATCGCTGGATAAAGTGTGTTGAAGTTCTGGAAGATTATGTTGAAAAATAAAAGTAGCTTTAAAAAGAAAATTAAAGACTTTCATTATAGGTCGCGAAATTTTCAATTTACTCTGATATTATTTAAATAATGTGTTATAATTTATGAAATGAGTGCATATTCATACAATCTTAACAAGCTAAGATTAGATTTATCGTTATAAGTGGTTTATATTTATTTTCTCTAATTCACTTTTCAGTTTCATCATTTCATAATCTTAGTTATATACAAAAAGTAAACACTCTACTTGATTTCTGAAAATTATCAAGTCCACACGAAGTAAGTAGTATACAAAGTAATAAATAATTTTTCTACCACCGTGCGTAAAGTAGACACTTGACGCACGTATTACAGCCGTCTTACAATTTACAGTGTCTATATGGCACTTATAAGTACTAGTGTGTATAGTATTTCCAAAATAAAATGGCCGACTCACTTACTGATTCCAATAATGACTGACAGTACCATTATACCTGCTGAGTTTATGGTTCTGTTAATAATAATTGCCACGACCGTAATAATTATTTAAAATAAACGTGTTTTCTTATATGCTATTTAGAATGAACTGTATATTATACTCACATGACATTCCTTCACATTTTTGTCAGGCTTAGGACTGGCTATATTTGAATTATAAATATAGGCATGTTTAAAAATCGTTTTATTTTAAAGTCCTTATTGTCTATAGTCAGCGGTTTCCAAAGTTGGGTGCGCGACCCCCTTGGGGGTCGTATAAGATTCACCAGGGGGTCGCGGGTCGCAGGATTTTCCACATTAGCTGTTATTAAAACAAAATATCGCGCACGGTTAATAGTGGAAGACGAAATAAGAGTGGCTCTTTCTTCATATAAACCGCGATTTAACGAATTATGTGCGAAGAAACAAACCCATACTTCACATTAAAATTGATTTTTATTACATTTTTAATTTGTATTACATATTTAATATTAATATAATTTATTTTTATATGATTTTCGTGATTTATGTTGTGAAAATAAATATTTAGGAATTAGAGATACTATTTACATCACATATTTTTGCTACTTTTGTGATTATTATTTCAATAAAGAAATTATTTACAAATTGTTTATAAATTTCCTAAATAGGGGGGGGGGACGCCAGAGATGGGATTTTTTCTAAGGGGGTCGTTACTGGACAAAGTTTGGAAACCGCTGGTCTATAATAAATATTTCAAAGAGCCATGTTGTTAATGTATGCACACTATGAAAGTTGAAAATGAACTAACAAACAAGTATTATATATTATGTGTATAACAACCCCTAAAATTTAGAAACAATAGGATTATAAATTTGGAAAATATCCTTAATGGTTTTTAAGAAACTTCAGTTGAACTAGTGTTATATCTATTAAATTTAAAATTAAATTTCCTTTAATACCTCTTATATTCTGTTTACAGCAACGAGTCTATGGATCACTGCCATAAACCCATTAACGCATTGTTAAGTTTCTCAATAAGAGTTGCCATTTCATTTTGGAAATACTGTACCGGTTAATAATAAAAGGTTCAGGATTAAGTTTTGGTTCACTGACTTTTTTCGGGGTTTTGGTTCAAAAAAATTATAAATAAATTTTTTTAGGTACAAAATGTTTTCTTATCTCTTTCTATCCATTCTAATGACCTTCGTATGTTCTACACCTTTGCCTATTCGGTCCATGTCCAAGGAAAAAATTACGAATTCTTTTGAAAAAGAGATATTCGTTTCTTCTGGAGATGAATGCAGTTCTGAGTCGGGTATTTTGGTAGAAGATCGTGATTTGGCCAATGGAAGAACTTTGACTACAGTACTATTTCATCCTTATGTAATAGCTTGTTACCAAGTGACTGGAAAACATACAGGTCATGGAGATGTCGGAGAAATGGAGTTAGTTGTTAACTGTGTTGATGAAAATGGTTGTCATGTTGTTATATATGTAGTAAAAAAAGAATAATAATAAATATATGATACTCTGAAAGTATTAATCAGATGCCCTGTTAAATTTGTTCTACATTACACTTTTCTCGTAAGCACTACGTTTTTTTTTTTTTTTTTTTTGCGTAGTATTGTGGTAAAGAGTATAATGTGATACACAATTCTTCCTTCAAATTTCAAATGCTCTCCGGCATCCAACACAACTATTTCCTTTAAAACTATAATAGTGTGACGAAAATGGTTTGATATCTCTCATGGGAAGCCTATAGTAGAATTTTGTGGAATAATCTGGAAAGTCATATCCACGGGAAACCATGGAAAATTGTAAAAATCGAATCAAGTTTACTTGGTAACGAGTTTTTTTATGTAGGGTACATTCGATTTATACAGGGTAGAGCGAGCAGTTGATGGCGATGTCATGAATAGAACACTGACGGAGCGCAGCAACTCGAACACGGAGCGAGCTTGGGTTGTGACGTAATGTTTACAAAATCTAACCCTACAATTTTGGGCGGCGTTTTTACTGTCAGATTAGTTCACGTCAGTTATGAATCAAAATTATGTACCTCGGTTTTTCGTTGATTTCTTTTTCAATGATGAAGATGATGAATTTGGACAAGTAATATTAGAAAAAGTGTGGGGGTATGCAAACAATACGGTGCCAAATTTTACTGATCGTCTGTTTCTTCCATTTTAATTTTATGCACGGTGTATTTTAATAATTTTTTTGCTGGTTACAGAACGTCACAAATACACATAATGGCCTTAACCTGTAGCTATTGACAAATAACAATATTATTTGTCTATTGTTTTATCTATGGCTATTATTTTTATTTATAATTTAATTTTAAACTTTTATTTTTTTCCCGCCGTACTCTTTCCCGCCGTTTCCCCACCTTTTTCCGTCATACCTCATATGCTCGTTCTTAAAACCCCGAACACATAGAGCGCACTCTAAATACTCGCTCGATCACAAAACGAATGTAATTGAGTGTACTCCAAGCGTCAAATCGAACACGTTTGAGTGTATAGAACGTTTTCGGAGCACTCGGAGCGTCAAATCGAATGTACCCGAAGTCAGTCGGTTTTTAATTCTTGTTCAGGCAAGTATACTGACAGTTTGTCTTGAAAATATAAGTGTAATATTTAAAGTGAAAGTATATATTTTTTTTTTTTATATAGCAAAAAATACATCGGCAACTGAGGCCATTAGTATTACAATACATTTCTATAATTTTACATTGTGCTTAACATTACTAATAGTACATTTGGGAAAATATATATATAGGGTTTAAATTATTGTTCGCTTCGGTTTTTAGGGTAGTTATATTTTGTTTTTTAATGATATTTCTTCTAGGAATTTTAGTAGAGTTTCCATTGTTGTGTTGTCGTTAGCCAGGGCTTGTTGTAATGTGTGGGGAATTTTATGTGTTTTCCTTTCATTATTATATTTCTGGCAGGTCATCAGGATATGTTCTACTGTCAGTTCTGTGGCACATTCTTCGCACATGGGTGGTTGTAGTCTGTGGAATACGTATTGGTTACTTGGTTATTATTAATTACTCACTGAAAAATGGTATAGTTTCAGATGAAATGAAATGTTCTATAGTCAAACCAATACAAAAAATACCGGGTACAATAAAATGTGAGGAAATGCGACCTATTAATATGATGGATATAATCGAAAAAATATTGGAAAAATGTGTTAAGAAACAAATCGACACATTCATTTAGAATAACAATATATTAATCGCACAACAATCAGGTTATAGACATAAACACTCGTGTGAAACAGCATTAAACTATATTATTAATGACTGGAAGCATGAATTAGATAAGGGAAAAATTATAATTGCCATATTTTTGGATCTAAAGCGCGCGTTTGAAACCATAAATCGTAAGATGTTGTTAACCAAATTGAAGGCTTATGGGGTTGCAGGTAATGCTTTAAAGTGGTTCGAAAGTTATTTAGCTAATAGAAAACAAAAAACTCGAATAAATAATAAAGATTCGTCTGCTGTGGATGTAAACATTGGGGTACCACAAGGGACTATTTTGGGGGCATTAATGTTCATCCTGTATATTAACGATATATATAAGATTCTGAAATTTTCCAATTTTAAGCTCTTTGCGGACGATACTTTAATTTATATAGCAGTTGACAATATTGGCGAGGGTCTAAATAAAATAAGATCAGACTTAGATAATTTAAATATATGGTTTAAAATAAATAGGCTCAAAGTTAACACAAACAAAACGAAATTTATGATATTAGGTAATAGAGCAGTGCCAGATATAGATTTATATTTAGACAATGAAAAATTAGAAAAGGTTAAGAGTATCAAATATCTGGGTGTGATTATAGATGATAAAATTAACTTGGAAGAGAATACGAACCATGTATGTAAGAAAATAGCAAAAAAAATATATTTTCTACGGAGAATAAGAAATAAGCTAACATATTTGCAAGCTGTTAATCTCTATAAAACTATAGTAGCTCCACACATTGATTACTGTGCTACTTTTTTTGTGCAATAAAGGTCAAATTTTACGTCTCCAAAAATTGCAAAACAGAGCAATGAGAATTATCTTAAAGGTTAATAGGAGAACGAATATAAAACAGATGTTAGAAGCTCTAAATTGGCTAGATGTTAAGCAACGGATATATTTTCTGACGTTAATATTTATATTTAAAATAAAGAACGGCCTACTACCATATTATTTAAGTAGTAATATTAAATTTGTTAACGAAGTTAGCAGATATAACTTAAGAAATAAAAATGATTTTAGAATTGAAAAAGCAAAAAAAAGTGGAACCCAAAATAGTTTATTCTTTAAAGGACTTACATTATTTAATAAGCTAGATGATAAAATAAAACAAGAGGGAAATTTAAATAGGTTTTTTTTTTTTTTTTTTTTTTTTTTTTTTCTTTCATTTCGGACCTTTGCATTTAGGGCAATTGGTCTGGAGCTATTTTGTAATTTTATTTTAAATAGGTTTAAGAAAGAATGTATAGTTTTTGTAAGGAAAAATGTTACGTATAAGTCATAAGCTCTATGGAATTATTTTAATGTATGTTTTAAATGTAATTAACTTTTTTAGTTAAATAAATATGTAATTATATTATTAATTATTATAAATTATAAATTATTGGTGTGTAATCGCCGTATGTCCAATTCGTAGTCTCGTCAATATAATTTGGTCTCGTCGGTTTCTGGTTAGGATCCATTTTTTCGTGTCCTGTTTTATATGTCGTAATTTGTTGTTGTTCGTCAGTCTCCATTCTAGGTCCCAGTCTTCTTTAATTTTGTGTTTAATCCGGTTCTTGAAATCATAGATTGGCATCGGTATTTCTGTTGTGGCTGCTCTTGTTGCCTTTTTTGCGGCTTCGTCTGCTATATTGTTGCCTTCTGCATGGGATGGGATCCATAAGATGGTTATTTCTTTGTCTTGGGCTAATGCGTTGTGTATGTAAATAAATTTTATCTTCTTGAAAATTCTGTTTTTTTTTTTGAAGAACCCGAACACGTTACAATAGTATTTTATTTAACAAGCATATAATGGAGGCTATATTTTACAAGGATAAGATTTACCATCCGAGCCGTTGGCGAGGGTTGTAATCATTGACTGAAATATAGTCATTATATGTTAGTCAAATACTTTTAAAAAGTGAAATAATGTATTTCAAATAATTTAAATATATTGGAAATACTAGAATTATTTTAAATACTAGGAAATATTTGAAAAACTACCAAATATTTGAAATAATAAGGAAATATTTATAATACTAGGG
Organism: Liopterus haemorrhoidalis; assembly: GCA_963971575.1. NCBI lineage: Eukaryota > Metazoa > Arthropoda > Insecta > Coleoptera > Dytiscidae > Liopterus > Liopterus haemorrhoidalis. The sequence goes on along the minus strand of OZ020616.1, from coordinate 16,835,611 downwards.
AAATATTTGAAATATGTACTGGGGAAATATTTGAAATATGAGGAAATATTTGATATATTAGGAAATATTTGAAATATTTATTAAGGAAACATTTTAAATAATAGAAAAATATTTGAAATATTGGGGTAACATTTGAAATAATACGAAATATTTTAAATACTTGTCAAGTTTTTCAAATACTGATATTTGCAAACAATAATAATAATAATAATTATATTTATTTCAATATTGAAAAGTACACTCTTACAAAAAATAATAATAATATAATCATATGAAAATAAATATTTACATCCATAAGGACACAACACAATGAAACAATTTCAGTGCGTGGCGATAACATATATAGACAAATTTTTGAAGTGAACAATTTAATTTAAGCTTAACAAAGTACATGAAAAAATAATATCATCCAGTCAAATAATAAGGGAAATATTTAAGAATTATCCAATAGTACTGTGGTATCATCATGATTTAATAAAGAAATCCACTTTTTCAATATTTTTTTATAATTAACAGTATTTAAATTTGTAATGAAATTTTAAATAGTTATTAAGGTTATTAAATATTTTGCTGATAAAAAATTTATAACTTTTTGATTTCGATTTACGATATATTTTTGGTACAGCTTGATGAGTTGACATAATTCTGGTGGGATACGTATGATTTAAAAAGGAAACAGAAGTAGGATTTTTTACAGTATGTGAACCTACGGCAAATAAAAACTGTAATGTATTAATAATTTATGTTATGATAAGGTGACCAACCGTCCTCCTTTGGGGAGGACAGTCCACCTTTTGTAAGGTGTGTCTTTCCTTGAAAAATGACCTCCTATATGTCCTTCTTTTCTATATTTGTCCTCCTTTTCGTAAATTTTCGTATTCGATCGATGCCGAGCCGATCCGTTGCAATTGATGTGACGGTAGAATGCGGCGAGACGCGATTATGAGACGCATACGCTCCGAACGGGAGATCTTGCGAGAGCGCGTCCTATACAAGTGGCTTTGTTTATTTGGACGAAATAAATCCAGGCATAACAGAAAAGTTTATCAAAGAAGTACAGACATTTTACCAAACATGTTTTAGATGTTAGAATTATCTGAAACAAACACCTTGGTAAATAATTGTTTTCAATGGTGTTTTTTTACTTCATCGCAAGTAAATTCGACAGATATAGAATCTTGTGTTGAGTTTTTATCTAAAACAATGCCAGATATTAAAATAGACGACAATTGTCTCTTTAAAGAAATTAGAAAACTGAATGTATATTTAAATTCTGAAAAATTAATACAATGGCAAAATCAACACGTTGAAATTGATAAAAGATGGGTAGAAATATTCAGCCATTTTAAAAATGAACATATTCCATGTGAAAAATTATTTATTCTTATTCAATTTACCTTGTGCTGCCCTGGAACTGCAGCACATGCCGTAAAATTCAAAATGAAGGATATTTCTTGTTGAGATATTACCAATATATTGTTAGAAGATGATACTTTGATAAAAAATATTCATTCGATTGATAAGTACTCGTTTAAATAATAATTAATCTTTAAGTTTAACTATTAAGTTTTTTTCAACAAAGTTTTTATTTTACATTTATCATATTATAGTGTATTAAGTATTGTTGCAAAGAATGAAATGAAAAAAAAATAATAATAATAATACGATATTTCCTTGTGTCCTTCTTTTCATTGTAAAAAATTTGGTCACCTTAGTTATGATTAAAATCTAATATTTGGGATTCACTAATTAAGAGATTTATTGGGAATCTTCTATGTTTGTTGTTCATTATTTTTACAAAAGTTTTCTGTAGTACAATTACCTTTATAGTCCAAAATAAAGGGTTTTTAATTTTACAGAGTTTATTATATTACGCAATTTTCTAAAACTGTATAAGATACGGCGCAAATTGTTCGCCGGCCAGCTTAAGATAGTCAGACTGTACTCTCTAATAGTATATTCTGTAACAAGGTTGGAATGAGAAAATTTAATGCGAGTGGAACATTCCGAGCGCGAGCCGCAGGCGAGCATGAGGAACCACGAGCATCGAATTTACTCTTCCAACCGAATCGCAGACCCTACTTTCTCCATGACCGCCAGAAAAAAAAAAAGAAATTTAACAAATAATTATTTTAGCAAACTTTTTATTTTAACAAATAATTTACATTGCATAACAATTTAATTAATTATTAACTTATTTTTTTTACTTATTTTTCTGTTTAATTTTAGTTTAATTTGCTGCACATCGGCAACTATTTTATTTCTTTTTAGTAAGTTATGTTAGTTTTTTTTTAAACCTTGCGTTTGTTTAATGTATTCATACACCATAGATACCGCCTGCATTACTTTTCAGCGCGGAGGAATGCATACCTTATAGTGAACAATAACATCTGACAACGAGCATGGAATAATTATTCCTTCACTAGTGAAGGAATGAAATACACGCAAAATGCATAAGAAGATAAGTGCTTTAGAATAACATTGCAACTCTTGTGTTAGAATGTTGACTTTCTGTAGTCAAAACTGATTTTAGAATTGGTAAATTCTATAGCGGCCGTGGAGAAACACAATATCCCTTGTTAAACCTACAGAGGCCTGGGGCTCACATTTCGTGTTACATCCTGTTTATAATTTTTCATGTCAGCTACTTCAGAATAATCATAAAATCAGGATGACGGGTTATTGGTTTTTTCCTTACTATCTATGGAATATAAAAATGTCTTTGTATTAGACACGGAAATTCAAGAAGATAACAAAGTATTAATGTATTATCATATAATTTTAGTCTATATTTAATCTGGTTCAATTGTTTTATTTTGAGTATCATTTGTTTTAAGTTATATCAATTGATGTACTAAAACTACCATTTTTTATATCTATTTAAGTACATACGTTCTACCGGTATTAAACAAGCGATCAGTCATATGTTCATATAGACCGGTAGCTCATGATAGTTTATGGTCTCCGATTTCATACAGCATGACTTGGAGGAAAAAATATTTACCCTGTGACAACAAAGAAAAGAGAGTACTAAACCCCTGCACGCTTTCCGGTTACATGGAAAATTGCATTTTCACTTGCACAAAATTTTGTTTTTCTCTTATTTAATAAAGCTTGCCGTTTTATCAAAAGAAAGTTGCAAATTTAAAATCTTTAAAATTATAGGCATGCGATTCACAGGGTCCCAAAGGGCTCAAACGGCCACTTGATCTTGTATTAAAAAAATATGATTTTCCGCGTTTTCATGCAGCATACCGATGAAAAGAATTAAAGTTTGTGTCATAGAACCCGTGTAAAAAATTGGCATGCGGCCCTCGTTGGCCCAAAGGTGGAAATTTTCGGAAAAGTTTTGTAAAAATTTTAATCACCCAAAATTTTTCCGAAATTTTCCTCCTTTGGGCTGCATGCCATTTTTTTTATAGGGGCTTTATGACACAAACTTTAATTATTACAATTTAAATGAACAAATAAATGATTTATCGTCGTACTGCATAGTGAGGTGGTTATTAACGTACCATGTATTGAACAGGTTTGTAGTAGTGTTGGAACCTATTATCGATTTTCTGGATGAAAAAAAAGCAATCATATCCGAAATTAAAAGATAGAGAATGTATTTATGACTTAATGTTCTACGGTGATACAAAGGAACATTTAAAAAAATTGAATTTATCACTGCAAGGTAAGGACAAGAATATTTCAGAATTAAGCTACAATTTTTCCAAAAGGATATAATAGAAAAGACATTCAATCACTTTCCTCGCTGAAAAAAAGCCGTTTCAGCATCTGATATTCCTCCTGTAGCCATCATTAACTATCATACAAAATTAAAAAATTGATGTGAAGTGTAACTTTTCACACATTGTAGGGTTTCGCATGTATATAATAAGTGAAGGCGGCATCTGAGTGTGTAGGGCAAATTTTGCTTTTTAGTAATCATGGCAAAATGAACGATATTTTTAAAATAATTTATCGTCTATTAATCTAAGAGCTTGAAAAACAAATTTTATGTTAATATATTTTTTTGTTAATTTTAATTCGAATACCTAATACCATTATTTAGGTTTCTAAATATGTACAATATTTGTTTTAGCAAGGTTCATTAAGATTTTGAAAATTGCGCTTATGGCTTCCATTTGTTGCTTTAAGTCATATGCTTCGCCCTCTGGTTTCGCATACATGACACATAGAATGAAAATAAAATTCCAACAATTCCAACTGGTTATTAAAACTACGCTCTTGAAAATTAAATGCAACCTTTACCAAAATATAACTAGAATTTTGACAAAATAACTTAAAGAGAATAAAAATGGAAAAAAACAAAAAATAAAATTGTCTCTTCTGCCCGGGAGCGTACCCTAGTTTGCTGCGTAGCAAGCGAGCAAGCTTATCGTTAGACCAGGATACGCCTTCTAGTATAGTGTGTTACATAACTATAACTTTTGTACATCGTCAACAAAAAAGCACAAAAAATGCGTTATTTACGGAAAACATAATCTGATCAAAAATTCCTGTACTATTTCGGTTCATAAGCGTGAACCGAAATTACAGTACATTTCTTAGAATTTTTTCATTTTATTTATTTTATTTATTTATTTTACATCGGCCTATTTCTGCAACGAGGCTAATCGCCGATGCCAGGGGGCGATCTCCTACACCTGGATGGGGGGTGAATCATTATGAAAATGGGAGTAATGTAAACATATTATTCTCGCCCGAATAATATCACCAACGAAGGAAGCTCAAACCACCGACCGCCCAGTCCAGACTGTTTCCACCAGTCTAAACCGCACGACTTTATGCGCTCGGCCACTCCGTTGGATAGAATTTTTTCAGATTTTTAGTTTATACCATCTGGGCTATAAGGTGTAGGACAAAATTTTGTTTTGCACAATTTTTGCAAAAATGCGTCAAAATAATTTATTTTGCAAAAATAATTTTTTTTCCGATGAGCACATATTTGTTTATATTTATAGGAGGATATGTTTTTTAGATGTTTTAGTATTTTTCAAATTTCAGCTCTCTAGGTTTAGCCGTTTGGCTACGATTTTTACCGAACAGACAAATAGACAGACAGATGACAAAATGACGGTATAAGGGTTCTTTGGTCATACCTACAAAACCCTAAAAACATATTGAACGATTTGCAGATTTATTAGCATTAAATCCATTAATTGCATTTTTATTAAACCCGTTTGAAATCGATGCGTAAGAATGGTTTTACATTATTAAAATGTTTACTTCCTGAAACGGTATCAGTAGAATTAGAATTAATTGGGACGCAAGAAGATCAAGGTCTCCAAATGATACATAAATCGGCAAAATCAATCAATGAATTTTGGATATGTGTACCAACAATGAAGTACAACAATTTAAAAAATGCATTATATCGTTTACTGTCAATTTTTGGATTGACTAGCAAGGAGTAAATAAATAAAATTAATAAATATGTCAAAATAGATTTTTTTTAAATTTTTTTTGTATGTAATGGGTGTTTTTTTAGAGGTATAGAACTTTAAATTGCAATAAAACAACGATGGATTATTCGATTGACATGAATTTTTTTTTATTCGAAAGATAATCTTGTGGCATTACATTTTAAATATGATTTCTGGCATATGACCGCCACGGCTGGCTCGGATGTAGTCCAATCTGGACGTCCAATTTTCGATGACTTTTTCCAACATTTGTGGCCGTATATCGGCAATAACACGGCGAATGTTGTCTTCCAAATGGTCAAGCGTTTGTGGCTTATCCGCATAGACCAATGACTTTACATAGCCCCACAGAAAGTAGTCCAGCGGTGTTAAATCACAAGATCTTGGAGGCCAATTCACAGGTCCAAAACGTGAAATTAGGCGGTCACCAAACGTGTCTTTCAATAAATCGATTGTGGCACGAGCTGTGAGACATGTTGCGCCGTCTTGTTGGTATGATTTAATGTAATGCCACAAGATTATCTTTCGAATAAAAAAAAATTCATGTCAATCGAATAATCCATCGTTGTTTTATTGCAATTTAAAGTTCTATACCTCTAAAAAAAACACCCGTTAGTTAGGGCTCTTGCTGCAAAAAGTCCCTGGAAAAAGGCCATCCCTGATATAAATAACAAACTTTATGTTTGACAATATTAGCAAGAGATATCATGAATGCGTGAAGATTGTTCATGCACTGAAGAGTGAGATAATAAACGGACGTCGAATACTAATAAGCAAAACACCCACTCAGTTTATTTGAAAACTATGTTTATTGATTATTATTTTTCAAATATTTAACGATATTAGTAATATGTATTTTTTTGTTTCAGGTGAGTCTTCCTTTATTCATAAAAAATTAAAAGTAAGTCTTGTAGTTAATTTAACTAACAATACAAAATTATTTTGCAATTATTGCAGTATAAATTTCTATTTTACAACCATGCTTATCATGGCACAAAATTGCTAAAACTGTTTTTTCAAGACCTCCTTCTGTGACTTCAAATTCTCCATCCACGTTCCAACAGCTGATGACGTAAGGTGATTTGGTTTCTACGCGTAGTGTAATCAAATGTGGGATTTGATCCACCCAAGTCAATTCTCCATATGGGGAACAATCTTGGTTTCCTTCCTTTGCAGAAGCGGACAAATTAGGAAGTTGCAACTGTAGGTTTTTGGTCGGCAAAGATGAGATTGATGTTAGCAAGAAACATAACAGTAGAAGTGGCGCCATCTAAAAAATAAAAATGCTGAATGAGTTGGTACAATTGAAAATACAATAAAGATCAAAGTTGGACATGCTTTCTTATATTGTTCCACTCCTATCCATCATTAGTTGCTCTGGTCCACTATTTACATGGGGATCTTACCTGGTCAATATCAACGAAACTGATAATAATTTTGATCGTGTAAAAGTGTGGAAGTTCACTGGGAATGAATAAGAATGCAGACAGCAATACCATTAACCCAAGCTTGACCAAATGGGGTGTGTCACACCCCAGTATATTAATAGTGGAAATGATGTATCTATTGACAATATTTATGAATTAGTTAATATTTAACAATAATTTAATTTTTAACCGACAAAAAAATCAAAAACACCATTTACAAAAAAATATGTCTAAATTATATTTGGCAACAGCGCATTTCGAACGAATTATAAATAAATAAACGTTCAAAATTCAAGCGTTGCTTGAGAAATGAGAAAGAAATTGTCCCCCCCCCCCACCAAAATACATAGACCAATCAGAGAGCTAGTTTGTGAGAGTTGGTGTGAACGAGAGATGCAATGCTGTCAGTCAACTCGAGACGATACTTGAAGTATGATGCAATTTAGGAAAGAAATTGGCGCAATTTTGACTTTTATTGAAAAAATTATTAAAAAAGCATTAAATAATTACTTTGAATTTTTTTTTTTTTGTAATATTGTTCTATTGGCTTGACAGCATCTAACTGTATAAATTTTACGTTATTTTAATTGATATTAAATGAGAAAAGCCTGGGGCATACTACACCCCACTTGGTTGGATGTGTATATTTTGGTCAACTACGGGTTAACTTGAATCTTAGTGAAATTTTATGCACATATATTCTGGGATTCAAAATTATGTACAGTCATGTGCGTAAAAATAGCAGTACCAGAAAAATATTAGTATAAATACAAAAAAAACTTGGTTCAAGTAATAAACCAGTGGCGAAGGGAAACCTCCGCTAGACTTTTCCTCCCAAAACAAAAAAAAAAAATTTAAAAAAAAATTTAATTTAATTTTTTTTTTTTTAATATTTAGATAAATGTTCAAAAATTATGTTCTATACAAATTTTTGTGCAAGGCTTGCTTTACTTGTTACGAATTAATTATCATGACCATGGAAACGTTACATATAAATATAAAAAAATTGAGACTTGGAAAAATTTTAAATAATTTTACAAAAAAAATTCAAAATTTTTCGTTTTACACACAGACACACACACATACGGACGGCACTTCGAAAATAGGTTTTTTGGATTCCCTGGACCATGAAACGTGGTCATCAGTCAAAATCTCGACATCGAAAATTTTCGCGATTACAATACTTGCCTCTTATATATTAAGGTCGGGCAAGTAAAAAGCCAAAATTTTACTGTTATATTTTAAGAACAACTTTATTATTTTGATAAAAAGAAAGTATTTTTGTCGAGCCATTAAAAAAGTTGTACACTTCTTCTCGAATAGAACCAAAATAACTACCGGAATTTCTCAAAGGGAACAGATTCCCAAGCTGTTTCAATTTCTTTCCATAATTCTTCTTTGTAAGCAGGTTTTTAAGAAGATATTTTAATTTTTACGTCAGCCCACAAGTTCACTATTGGATTTAATTAAGTCCAGAGATTTAGCTGGCCAATCCATAATAGCAACCCTATTTTCATTAAACCTATTTTTTGCGTTGAGCGAGGTGTGCTTTAGGTCATAATATTGCATAAATATCCATTTTAAAGGCATTTCCTTCTCTGCAAAGGGAAGCATGTCATACTGCAAGATACTGACATAAACATTCGATTCCATTATATCTTTAATCCAGAAAATAGGACTCATTCAGTTTCAAGAAAAATATCCCCATACCATAACACTACAACCGCCATTTTTTATAGTCTTTGTAGTGTACTCAGGATTGTACCTCGTACATGAAGGCCTGCGTACTTTCTTTTGACAGATACCAGAATTAAATAAAACAATTTTTATTTCATCAGACCAAAGAATATTACATCTTTTTGACCCGGTCAAAGTTGGTGTTCTTTGGCAAATTGAATTCTATTTTCCCGTTGTCTCGTGTTTAACAGCGGAGTTTTTCTTGGTCTTCTGGCTTTCAGATTTGCTTTTATAAGGCGTTTTCTTACAGTTGATGCAGAAATTGGCAGGCCTAATTTGTTTTTTATTTGTGTAGAAGTAAGAAAAGAGTTTAACTTTGCATATCTTACAATTTTTCTATCTGTTATCAGCGAAGTTTTAGATATCCGACCCCGACTTACAGGTTCTAGAGTCCACTTTTTGGCATGAGATACCATTTTAGCGGAGTACATTCTGAATAAAGTTAGAAGTTTTAGGTAGAAATAGGAAATAATTTCATTCAGCTTTTTGGACAAGAAGCGTTTATTTAAACAACACAACGTTTCACCAACAACATTGTTGGCTTCTTCAGGTGCTATAACAATAACATCATAATAGAAAAACAATCTTGTACAATCATGAAGAAATTTACCTATGTTAGTTAAACGTAACTATAACAGACTGTGCATCAATCATCTCCAAGGATGGTGAAATTGCAGAAATTCATTGACAATAATATGTACATGAAGAATACGGAAAAACAGGAATTAAATTTCAATTAAATATTTGTAATATAATGATCAAAGATAGTGACTATTAATTAAATTTTACAATTCAAAACAAGATTAAATAAACTTTATTTATTGTCAAAATATTTAATGTCAAAATATTCAGTGTCAAAATTTCATCTCACTTTAGCTCTACAAATTTACGTATAGCTCTATCCCTCTTACACCGTGTTACTATCTTCATAAGAAATACCAATACAAAAACAAAAAATTATGTTGCTAATAAACTATTAGAAGGATTTTGTAACTTGGAAATCACCAATAAATTTATTAGCTTCATAAATATATTATGTTTCTAATAACTATTAGGGAGTTTATTAGGAACTGGAACTCTCGGCCCTTAGTGAAAACTGGAGAAAGGTTGTGTGTCTAGGGGCCGAGAGTTCCAGTTGCTAATAAACTGTCCAATAAGTTTATTAGCAACATAATTTTTTTTCCGAGAGTTCCACCCCTAAATAGTTATTAGGTTGCTAATAAACAGGCTTATTTGTCTAATAACTTATAGGCAACATGAAGTGCTTAATAAAGTGACATATAACCAAAAACAAGTTCGCAAAATGTGTTAATATTTCAATTTTAATTGAAAAACAGTATAATTTTAAAAGAATATACGAATGTGTAGTTTTTAAACATTTATATAATGGTGATTTTAGTATTTTATATACATTTAAGTTGTATTTTGGCGAAATCGACGATCTGTTTGGGTGAATTTATAAATTATGGACAACCGTTTTTAGAATATTTTGGGCATTTATTGTAAATGTGATATATAAAGAACAATATATAAATATATATTTTTAAATAAACATTGTGTTTTATTTTTACATATGTATTTATTTCAATTACGATTACGACACACTACAAACAATACTTTAAGCATTACTATTTATATAAAAATGATAGAGAATAAGAAGACAGACGCAATTATTGGCAGAATAATAAAGATGTGTGGCTGAAAATTGCTGATAAGTTTAATTCATATTGTTTAAGGAATGTAAAATAAAGCAAAATGCGGCTGTCTGCTTATTTTCAGTCACTTTTGTATTATAAAATGCTATTTTTATTAACTTCTCTTCTATCTATATTGTCCTCTTTTTCTGTAATAAAATTTGTTGAACGCCGTTTAATTGTCATTTTAACAGTAACACAAAAAATATACGTGATGTCATTGAATGTCAAGTCAAACTATTTATTGTCAAAATATTTAATGTCAAAATATTCAGTGTCAAAATTTCATCTCACTTTAGCTCTACAAATTTACGTATAGCTCTATCCCTCTTGCACCGTGTTACTATCTTCATAAGAAATACCAATGCAAAAACAAAAAATTATGTTGCTAATAAACTATTAGAAGGATTTTGTAACTTGGAAATCACCAATAAATTTATTAGCTTCATAAATATATTATGTGTCAAATAACTATTAGGGAGTTTATTAGGAACTGGAACTCTCGGCCCTAGGACATAATAAAATAAAATAGAATAGAATGATGAATTAACGATGTGTATTGATGCTAAATAAATAAATAGTAGGATCCCATTGCCTAGTTGGGACTAAAGTTCCTATATAAAGAAAATTTTTCCATTTCAAAAGCATCTTTCGATAATGAATGTTTTGTGATTGTGGCCTAAAATCAACTGCCAATTCAACTAATAAATTAGGCATGTTTCTTAATTCAGCATAAAATTCTAGCAGGCTGTTTCTTATTACAGCACTAAATGTCCGCTAGGTACTAGCGCTAGACAACGAATTTAGCGGATAATAAGGCTGCTAGCTGCTAGAATTTGACATTTGACGTAATAGTTTTCTGCTGTCAGGCCCTGTTTATCAAATTTGTATATATGGCAATTCCTAACAATAATTTGGTATTGTACACGCTTCAATATAACGATACAGTTATGACGGCGAATGTGAAAATCCATATCGTTATAATTTTTTACTACATTTTTCGCATAATTCATTATTTTCACCCTTTTTGTCTTTTTAGACAGATTATATAAAAATTCTAATTCTTCTAAGGGCCGAGAGTTCCAGTTGCTAATAAACTGTCCAATAAGTTTATTAGCAACATAATTTTTTTTCCGAGAGTTCCACCCCTAAATAGTTATTAGGTTGCTAATAAACAGGCTTATTTGTCTAATAACTTATAGGCAACATGAAGTGCTTAATAAAGTGACATATAACCAAAAACAAGTTCGCAAAATGTGTTAATATTTCAATTTTAATTGGAAACCAGTATAATTTTGAAAGAATATACGAATGTGTAGTTTTTAAACATTTCTATAATGGTGATTTTAGTGTTTTATATACATTTAAGTTGTATTTTGGCGAAATCGACGATCTGTTTGGATGAATTTATAAATTATGGACAAAATATGTTTTTAGAATATTTTGGGCATTTATTGTAAATGTGATATATAAAGAACAATATATAAATATATATTTTTAAATAAACATTGTCTTTTATTTTTACATTTGTATTTATTTCAATTACGATTACAACACATTACAAACAATACTTTAAGCATTACTATTTATATAAAAATGATAGAGAATAAGAAGACAGACGCAATTATTGGCAGAATAACAAAGATGTGTGGCTGAAAATTGCTGATAAGTTTAATTCATATTGTTTAAGGAATGTAAAATAAAGCAAAATATGGCTGTCTTCTTATTTTCAGTCACTTTTGTATTATAAAATGCTATTTTTATTAACTTCTCTTCTATCTATATTGTCCTCTTTTTCTGTGATAAAATTTGTTGAACGCCGTTTAATTGTCATTTTAACAGTAATACAAAAAATATACGTAATGTCATTGAATGTCAAGTCAAACTATTTATTGTCAAAATATTTAATGTCAAAATATTCAGTGTCAAAATTTCATCTCACTTTAGCTCTACAAATTTACGTATAGCTCTATCCCTCTTGCACCGTGTTACTATTTTCATAAGAAATACCAATGCAAAAACAAAAGATTATGTTGCTAATAAACTATTAGAAGGATTTTGTAACTTGGAAATCACCAATAAATTTATTAGCTTCATAAATATATTATGTGTCAAATAACTATTAGGGAGTTTATTAGGAACTGGAACTCTCGTCCCTAAATCTTTAGTACAGTGTTCTTCATCACTTTCTTCTTCTGAACTTGATGATGATTGAAGAAGTCATTTCATTACAAAAACTGTCATCTTTACTAACAACTACATAACCTCCTTGAAACCTAGCAACAATCTAGCAAGAAGTTTCTTTATTTTTGAAATTTTGTATTTAGCGCATTAATCTAACATCACAGCGAGCATCTAGCGTTAGAAGTTAGCACTAAATTGTTAGCTGAATTTACAGTCTGTTCCAAACGGTTAAGCGGAACTAGATTTAACAATCTAGTTACTTTCATCGTTTAAATCGTGCCTTTCGGCCGTTTTGTTTAAGCTTTGTAAATCATACTTACAATAAACATTTTTTGGTTAAGGTTAATATCATTTTAAAATGTCATTTTCTTTATATTTTGATTTTTTGTGTCATCTTAATACAAATTTCCGATTTATTTATTTTTTTGTCATTAAAATACGTAAAAAAAAAATATTTAATTTTGACATGTCATTCGTTTCCATGGTTTCATTGTTGGAATTTTAAATTTGGACATCCCAACCTGAAAAATGAAATAACCCAAGCAAGGTCCCTTCTCGTGACAACCTAAAAGAACTAAATTCCCATTTAGTTCCGCTTAACCGTTTGGAACAGACTGTAGAAACATGCCCATTCAAACTGCCAAACTTGACACATTCATCATAAATTATGTACATCACAGATCTTGCCAAAACATATTTAAAAAAATAAAATTCACGGTCTACTAGACGCCTTTTTTCCGATCATATTGTACTTGAGGTTGAGTCGGCCCCTGAGCTACTGTACAGTATTGGAAGACGAAAATTTTGAAGTGAAGGCAAGATAGTTTGGTTAATATTATAAATGTATGCTTACCTACGTATCACTCAAAATTCTATAATATTAAAATATTGGTAGTAGATAAAATGTTATCAAGTAACTGATATAATATATTACTAATAAATAATGGAGGGATCAGCAAACCAAAGATCTAACAAGTATTGGTTTACGAAATGCATGGAGACTTTTTGACATTTAACAGATCAAGATGGAGTACTTATGTAACTGAGGCCAAAAGTCAACCTGACTGACAACACCGCGCTGTAAGAATGCGCGCAGTGCGAATCACAGTTTGAAGCATGTATGTTTCTAATAAATATAATTATTTGTACACATATAGCTAAATATTTTATTTATGTATATGTAAAAATACAAAAATACATAAAAAAAAAACGATTTTAACTATAGACAAAATCGCGCATTTAGATATTTTGAAACCGTACAACAAGAAGCCGCGCAGGTCGAGGGATTACTGTATCTGGTTACTAAGGTTATAAGCAGGATTATAATATATAAAGAAAGTCGGGAAATTAATGTAGAATAGCTAAAACGGGTAATTTTGATTTATTTTTAATGAAAGCATCTTTAATTTGTTAATCATTTAAACATGGAAACGTTACATATAAATATGGAAAGAGACTTGAAAAATTTTAAATAATTTTACAAAACAAATTCAAAATTTTTCGTTTTATCAAAAAACGTCTCAAATAAAAGTTATTAGTTATTGCATTTATAGTAACTTTTGTTCAATAAATTTTTTCGAAATATTTTTCTGTTGCTAAATATTCGCAAAAATCTTAAAATCGACACGAGTAAACTTCCATTTCTATTCAAACGATCTTTATAAAAAACAATAGGGTTCTTCCCATTTGATAGGAGAATTTTTTAGTACCAAAACGAATTCTCTAAGTTGAACCGTTCTTGAGTTATCGTGTATACATACAGACACACACACAGACACACACACATACGGACGGCACTTCGAAAATAGGTTTTTTGGATTCCCTGGACCATGAAACGTGGTCATCAGTCAAAATCTCGACATCGAAAATTTTCGCGATTACAATACTTGCCCCTTATATATTAAGGTCGGGCAAGTAAAAATTGAGACGGAAATTATTCGAAATTTTTCGTTTTATCAAAAAAAAATATATAAAAGTCTCATATAAAAGTTATTAGATATTGCTGTTATAGCAACTTTTGTTTAATAAATTTTTTCGAGATATTTTTCTGTTGTGAAATATTCGCAAAAATCTTAAAATCGACACGAGTAAACTCCCATTTTTAGTCAACCGATTTTTAACAAAAGTTGATCAACTTGTGCCATTGATGGCAGAAGCTTAAATATGAAGTTTCATAAAAATCCTTTCAGCCGAATTTGCTCTGCACGTGTACACAGACAGACGGACAGACAGACGGACAGACAGACGGACGGACAGACAGACGGACAGACAGACAGACGGACGGACAGACAGACCGACAGACATCATGCTAAAAATAGTCAAAACGTTATGTAGGGACCTCAATTCGTGGAGATCCATCGAAATCTCGAAACGTCAAAATTGCTATGATCACAATACCCCCTTATATATGTGGCGGTCGGTAAAAATTGGGACGAAAATTTTACAGAAATTATTCGAAATTTTTCGTTTTATCAAAAAACGTCTCAAATAAAAGTTATTAGTTATTGCTTTTATAGCAAGTTTTGTTTAATAATTTTTTTCGAGATATTTTTCTGTTATGAAATATTCGCAAAATTCTTAAAATTGACACGAGCAAATTTCCATTTTTAGTCAACCGATTTTTACCAAAAGTTGATCAACTCGTGCCATTGATGGCAGAAGCTTAAATATGAAGTTTCATAAAAATCCTTTCAGCCGAATTTGCTCTGCACGTGTACACAGACAGACAGACGTACAGACAGACGGACAGACAGACGGACGGACAGACAGACCGACAGATATCATGCTAAAAATAGTCAAAACGTTATGTAGGGACCTCTATTCGTGGAGATCCATCGAAATCTCGAAACGTCAAAATTGGTATGATCAAAATACCTCCCTTATATATGTTGGCGGTCGGTAAAAAAAAGGGTTTAAGATTTTGTTAAAAATTTATTCAAGAAAAATAAATGCAATACAGATGCACAGAAAAACAACTTTCTGGTCTGATATATATGACCAATATCCTCATTTATCAGAAAGGGCTATTTGGTTTTTGTTATCGTTTGCAACTACGTACATGTGTGAATCTGGATTTTTAAAATACGCTGAAATTTTGAAAGGATATTAGAATTCAAATATCAAAAGAATTAATTCATTTTATATGAAAAATATGAATTCAATATTTTTTAAAAAATTTTAATGTTCTAGTTTTTAGGAAGACAATGAAAATGACTACTAATTTCTAAACTCTTACTTTTCTATCGTATTTATAAAAGGAAAAAGTTTGCAGTAATGTAATGTTTTTTTTGTATTTAAAGTTGTATAAAAAAAAATCTAATAAAAGGGTTCCGTAATTTTTTTAACAGCGCATTGAGGTTCCGCGACAAAATAAGTTTGGGAACCACTGCTCTATACAACCATATTAGTCAGCTAAATACAAATTTATGCATTATATACAATAAATATAAATTTATACATTATATACAATATATTTTTTATTTCACAGGTACAGAAAAATAAACATAAATAACTAAAGAAGCTGTTCAAAATGACCACCGTTTTCCTGCAGACACAAATTTACTCGTCTTTTCATACTATTAAAAGCATTTATAAGAATTTGAGTTATATTGGCACACTGTTCGGTAATTCTGTTTTGCAGTTCCTCGATATTGTTAATAGGAGTCTTGTATACATTATTTTTCAGATAAAGGGACATAAAGTAATCTAAAATAGTCAAGTCTGGAAATTCTGGATTTGAACATAAACTAATTATTATTCGACCGTCAAAAAATTCTTGAAGGTAATTGATGGTCTCTTGAGCGGTGTGGGCAGTCGCGCCATCCTGTTGGAAGTAGCCTTCTTGGAGCTCATCCTAATGAAGCTGATTAATAAATTCACGTACAATATGCCGGTATCTCTGAGCAGTAACAGTTTCGTGGAAAAATATGGGTCCGAAGACGTATTTCGAGACACAGCGATCTAAACACCAACTTTTAACGGGTGAAGGGGAGTTTCACGAAAAGTATGAGAATTTTGAGCACTCCATAACCTCATATTTTGTGAATTAATATACCCCAAAAGGGTGAACCAGGCCTTGTCAGAAAAAACCGTTAAATTTAACAAATCATCATTATTAATTAAATTTTGTTGGAACCAGTGGCAATACACAATTCGCCTATTGTGATCTGCTGGCAGCAACTCATGTAAAGCAAGAATTTTGTATGGGAACAGATTTAAATCTTTTTGACAATAGTATGGCAAGTTCCTAATGATAAACCAGTCTCTTGCGACAGTGTACGTAGTGATGTAGTGGGTTGCTCGTTCATACGTTGACGAACATCATCAACTGTATTTTGAGTACGAACTCTTGGCCTTCCAGTTCTATCTCTATGAGTAATGCTCCCTGTACAGCCGCGCACACAGATTTTTTGCTTGGGAGGGGTCCAATTATACATAATTTTTATAAAGAAAATTTAATTACAATTTCAAGTAAAGAGCAAAAAAAAGTCCTCACTTTTAAATATAAAGCGAAGAGCAAAAAAAAAAGATCCTCACTTCTAAATTTCAATTAAAGAGCAAAAACAGCTCCTCACTTCTAAATTTCAATTAATTAAAGAGCAAAAAAAAGGTCCTCACAGTAGGGGGGGGGGTTCCGGACCCCTTGGAATAAATCAACACATCTTCTAAGTGCGCTCTAAAAATCTCCTTCAAGGAAAGCAAATTGGAAATTGGAAATTGTAACCGAAATTCGTCTAAACATGACACCGCACTGTAAATCCATTCGCCGTTCATTCGAACACCATTTGATTCAATATCGACTATGATTCAATCATAAATTTTTTGTGTTCTATTGTAAAAACCATTATAATTGTAGCTTAATTGAAATTTCAATAGAAACTTAAGACAACGACAGTGATGACAGTTAATTAATTGATAGTTAAAGCTTGCAGTACAAATTATTTTATTTTCCACAGCCAACCATTATGTAATTTCTTTTTGAACACATGGATTTTATTTTTAAATTATTAATTTTTTAATTTGCATTACCTGTAAAGTATTTTCTACAAATTTTGAAAATATTTAAGTATTCAGTATTAGATTTTTTAACAAATATGTGGGTTCTCGTTAAACCAAATAAAAATGCCACTTTTAAGAGTACATGCAAATTGTGGCATAACTGTAAATTTTGTTTGTTTTACTGGATTAAATAACAAAAATAGTTTTATGATAATATAAATTATGTTCGCATTACAAGGTATAATATTTTTTAGTCTTAAGATAAATCTTTAAGATATATTTTATATAAATAGAGCAAAAAAAATAAAAACTCTCAAATAAAATACGTTTAACGCAAATACTGTTTTAGTTTATTTGTTACTTAACATCATTCTATTAGGCACATTTGTGAATAAGACGGGTACCGTCTAGCCTCACATATAAGCGGCTGCTGGTGTTTTATTTATTTATTTTTTATATTTTTGTATTAGTTACTTTTTTAGACGAAATGAATATTAATGACTGTTTTCTGTTTTTAGGTTTGTATCTAAATTATATACTTTTTACAAATAATAGTAGGAGAACTTTATAATTTTATAATAGGAGATGTAATACTGTTTTAGCAAATACTTTTTTGACCCACTCATTGTTGTAGTGATCTTATTACGGGGATATATCCTGTAGAATGTCCAAATGAACAAATAATTTTTTCTGCAAAGTTTATCTTATTTTTCCATTTGAATTTCTAATATTTCCAATATTTATTTGGACTCTTAATGGCGATGATGTCTCCATTGGTCAGACTGTATAGTATACAGTAGCCAACGTGGTGGCCGAGCGCATTTAGTCGTGCGGTTTGTACTGGTGGAAACCCAGTACGACTGTCCGGTCTGTGGTTCGAGCCTGCTTCGTTGGTGATATTATTCGGGCGAGAATAATATGTTTACATTACTCTCATTTTCACAATCATTCACCCCTCATCCAGGTGTAGGAGCTCGCCCCCTGGCATCGGCGATTAGCCTCGTTGCAGAAATAAAGGCCGATGTAAAATAAATAATATAATAATATAATATAGATAGATATACACTCCAGAGGATACTAATCTGCATATGGTAATGGCAGAGATGGACCTATTAGGTTGACGCATTCCCGAGGTTAAAGTACGAATAATTGCAAGATTTTTATAATTTTAATACAGTTACAAACTCTAATTATATAAATTAATTAATTAAATTAAATTAGAATAGTACATTGTAGGAGTCATGGTTGTATTGGATGGTGGATCAATAAATACATCAACATGGCATCCTTTTTCATCCAAACATATCACACGCATTTCCATCTCACCAACACCGCCTTCCAATATTTTATGGACTCCACTAACATTAAAACAAGTTATAGTGTATGGAGAAGTGTATATTGTAATGGACCATCCAATAGTCATATCGTGCGAAACGGTTTTGATTCCAGTGCATTCTTCATTTTCCAATTTTCCTTTGTTATAATAAATGGAAACTTTGCAGAAATTTGTGGAAGGTTCTTGGCAGAATATTGCCACGTTATCATAACTGACGCCTCCAGACAGAAGTTCGTATTCCCCTTTTATATAAAGGCAGGTTATTATGAAGTTAGGACCGCCACCCATTCCAAATGGTGTGTTACCTCCAACTGTGAAAATAATGGGCTCTCCTTGTCCTTCACATGTGTTTTCTGCGGGCCTTAACGCAGAGTTATCGCCTAAAAAAATAGTTCAAATAATATACTCCTAAAACAAGGGCCCATATTGTAGCTTTCATGGTCTTAGGAAAGATGAGAAATAAAGTAAAAGAATTCAAACCGATAAGTGATCGTATGGCTTACTTGAAAATTGAAGCTAGACCATTTAATATAACACTGCTGAATGTATACGCACCAACGGAAAGCACGGATACAGAAGAAAAAGAAGTAGTGTATGAGAAAATTGAAGAAGAAATAGAAATAATACCGAAGGAGGAAACATTCATAATACTTGGAGACTTCAATGCCCTGATAGGAAAGGAGGACTACGTAAGTAATATAGCAGGAAAACAAAAAATTCATGACATGACGAATGATAATGGAAGAAAATTATGTGAGCTAGCAGCAAGAACGAATATGGTAATAAGTAGCACGAAATTTATGCACAAGCATGAACATAAAGTAATATGGTCATCACCAGATAGCAAATATCAATCACAAATTGATCGTGTGTTAGTGAATAAAAGAAAACTGTCTTCAGTCAAAGATGTAAGATCGTATAGAGGAGCGTGTGCAGATTCAGATCATTACATGGTATCAGCAAGAATACTTCAAAAAGTAAGAAACTTAGCATCACACAAAAAGAGAACTTGTAAATGGAATATAGAAATATGAAAGAACGAGACAACAATAGAGAAATATGAAAGGGAGGTTGAAAGACAAATAGAATAAAATGAAGTAAAGGAAGATATAAACTCAGAGTGGTTAAAAATAAAAAATACATAGAAGAAACGACAGAAGAACAAGTGAGTACAGAAAAGAAGCAAAAGAGAAAAGAATGGTACGATGAAAATATAATAAGAAGTGAACGGCAAAAATAAAAGCAAGGTTAGAATGGATCCAAACAAATAAAACAGAGAACAGAGATGAATACAAACGAAAAGGAAAGGAGTGTTATAAGATAACAAGGAAAACCAGTGGCGAAGGGAGACCTCCGTTAGACTTGCCGTCCCATAAAAAAAAATACATTTTTTTTTTAATTTAAAAAAATATTTAGGTAAATCTTCAAAAATACGTCAAATTATGTCCTATACATTTTTTTGTCCAAGGCTTGGTTTAATAGTTACGAATTTTTCTAAATTTTAAAGTTTAATAACTTCCGTTTCCGGTTTCGGATTTTAATAAAAAACAATAGGGTTCTTCCCAATTATTAGGAGAATTTTTTAGTACCAGAACGAACTCTTTAAGTTACACCGTTTTTGAGTTATCGTGTATACACACAGACACACACACACACACACACACACAGACACACACACATACAGACGGCACTTCGAAAATAGGTTTTTACTTGTCCGACCTTAATATATAAGGGGCAAGTATTGTAATCGCGAAAATTTTCGATGTCCTGGACGGACGGACGGCACTTCGAAAATAGGTTTTTTGGATTCCCTGGACCATGAAACGTGGTCATCCGTCAAAATCTCGACATCGAAAATTTTCCCGATTACAATACTTGCCCCTTATATATTAAGGTCGGGCAAGTAAAAAGAGAGAATATATAGATGCTCAAATGATAGAAATAGAAATGGTAAACAGAAATACAAAACAATTCTACAAGAAAATTAATGAACAGAATAAAATTTACAAGGGAAAAATAATTGGAGTTAAAAATAAGGAAGGCAGGATTGTACAGGAAGAACATCAATATAAACAGATATGGATAGCATAGTTTAAAGACTTGTTAACAGAACCACAGCTAGAGAGTGACGAAACATAAGAAGTAAATATAGAAGAAGAACAGATAGAAGAACCAACGCTAAAAGAGATAAAAGATATTATCAACAAAAGGCGCAATGGGAAAGAACAACGAAAAGATGGTATAAACATGGAATTAATAAAATATGGAGGAGAAAAATTACAAGAACAAATATACTTATTAATAAGAAAATTATGGAGAGAAGAACGAATGCTGAAGAATGGAAATAGGACTAATAGTAACAATACATAAAAAAGGAGACCAACATATTTGTGATAATTATTGATCCGCCATTAGCCTACTGTAATTTTTTGGTCTAGAAAAAAAAAAAAAAAAAAAACTAGAGGCTTAATTGGTTAATTGGTTAAAAATACACTAGAGGGTTAATTGAGATCCTACCAAACAAGTAATTGATAGCGTCGCCTTGGTAGGATCTGTATTTTCTCTTACCTTCAAGTTTGCCCAGCTGACGTTCTCCAAAGTATATATACACATGACATCTGTAAAATTTGGTATCAAGACAAAGTATAGTTAGCTTATTATATCCAACGCCTCCTTCCAAAATCTCGTAGTCTCCCATCACGTAGAGACAGGTTATTGGCTCCGTTGGGCCACCACCCATTGCGTAAGTTGTGTTGTAAGTCATTGTAACAACAATTGGCAAACCTTGGCTTTGACAATCATTAGAAGATTTTTTATTTGTAATCAAATCTTTCGGTGTGTTTGTGGCATTTTTTTGGCCAAAATAAATATAGAAATGACATTCGGGAGTTTCTAAACATAATACACTTAATATTTTATCCCCTACACCTCCTTGGATGAGTTGATAATCCCCTATAACGAAGAGGCAGGTATATACCCAACCTTCTGGAAGTTCTGTGGTATATGTGGTGTTGTAGGGTTCGGTAGCAATTAGAGGAAGTCCAAATCCTTCGCAGTCATTCTTTGGAATAGGTTTAACATCAATCTGAGTTTCTGAAATATGTGAAAATGTTACATCTATCATTGAAACCATTTTATCTATACTAATATACGGGTGTTCAATCTAAGTGTGCCACCATTGCTATCTCGAGAACTATAAGATCTATGAGGTTGGTTAAATTAGCAAAGAAATACCATTATGCAAGTCTGTTACAAAACTATTAACAAAATTTTTTTATGATCAGTGGTTCTCCAAATATGGAACCCAACTTTCTTATTTTAAATGAGAACATATGTTTTTTATATATTTGTTCGGAAGGGAATTTTATTCTGAATTCAACATACATAGTTTTATACCCTTACATCACAAAAATTTTTAGAAAAATGCGTATTAAATTGACATTAATTTAAATCAAATCGCACAGGAACCAGCTTGCTATGAATGATACGAGGTCTGTTCAGAAAATAACCGAACATTTTGAATTTCGCGCCAACGGGGATATTTTCTGATATGCGGTTGGCAGCATTGCGTTGCGCATAACCTCGTCTGCAACCACATCTTCTTGGATTGATGATATCTCGTTCAGTTTTCGTGATATTGTTATTTGAATGCAATCTGTTTAAGTCTTAGTGGCGATTTTTGAAATGTGCGATTTTCCGGAGCAACGATGCAATGTAAAATTTTGTGTGAAACAGTGGAAAACTTTCACATATCTTTGATGAATGTTACATCGTCATTGGCTTGTTCAAGGAGTTGCCGACAAACGTCCACTCGATTTTCTTTCTGTTCTTCGGTCATCAAACGAGGAACAAATTTTGCTGCTACTCGATGCATGTTCAATTTTTTAGTTAAACTTTTATGGCATGATCCAGTTGAGATGCTAACCTCTTCTGCAATTCCCCTGACAGTCAATCGGCGATTTGTATGCACCAGATCGTTGATTTTCTGAACGTGGGAGTCATCAGTTGAAGTCAAAGGCCTTCGTGTTCGATGATCATCTGTAATTAACTGACGAACACTTAAAATCGTGAAAACCATTCGTAATATTGCGTACGACCTAGAGCATTAACTCCATAAGCTTGTTTCAAAAGTTAAAACGTTTCTGTGAAAATTTTCCCCAGCTCACGCAAAATTTTACGTTGCATCGTTGCTCCAGAAAATCACATATTTCAAAAATCGCCACTAACACTTAATCTCGTTGCCCTGAAATAACAATATCACGGAAACTAAACGAGATATCAACAATCCAAGAACAAGTTATTACAGAAGAGGTTATGTGCAACGCAATGCTGCCAACCGCATATCAGGAAATATCCCCGTTGGCGCGAAATTTAAAATGTTTGGTTATTTTCTGGTATGTCGGATAGCATTGAAAATTTGAAGGAAGTATTGTGTTTCACATTATACTTTTTACGTTAATACTACCCAAAAAAATCGTAGTTCTACGGAGAAAGGTATAATGTAGACCAGAATTAACATATTTACCTGGTTCTTTGATATTTGTTGAATTTTCTTTAGCAAAATAAATCCATTCATGGCATATTTTCTTTACTTTATCAGTACATAGAATAGTTAGTGTTTTTTGTCCAATACCACCTCCTATAATATCATACTCCCCTTCTACTTCTAAGCAAGTTATAACATAACCAAACCCAGCACCAACCGAAAAAGTTTGTTCGTAATCTAAATCGGCATACATCGGCAACACTTCGCTGTGGCACTTTTTCGAATTGGTCTCCTCAATATAAAGATTTACCTTACAGTTTCTATCTGGATCTAAGCAGAGTATACTAATTTTCGTATCATTAATACCACCTTCTAAAACTTGGTATTGACCCAACACGTCTAGGCATGAAATTACAAAACCTGGACCTGTATCCCCAGAAAATATTTCGTTGGATTTTATTGTGATATATATAGGAGTTCCTTCACATTTCTCAAAACCAATTTTTGACTTGGGGTTTGTTTGCATTTTTCTTTCTCCGTAGACATCAACTTTGCATCCATTTTCTTGCATGCATAATAATGTTGCACCATAAAAACCACTTCCACCAGATATTATAGAAACTTTATCGTCTCTCTTTAAGCATGTTATCTTGAAATAAGTGTGAATTGTTAAAATTTTTTGGTATTCCACATATACTGTTTTTTTAAGTTCTCCACAATCTTGTACCATTTTTTTACTTTGGTCGTTTTCAAATATTTTTACTATGCATGTCTCTTCATCCCAACACTTAAAAAATATTGTTTTTTGGCCTATACCTGTAAAAAAGAAAGTTGTCTATATAAATAAAATTGGTATGAGGATATAGTAAAACCAGGATTCGACATAAGCTATAAGGTATCTCAAAATTTGTATTCTAGAGGTTTGTTTCGGGGTTAAAATTAAAAAAAAAACAAACTTATATCTCCCTTATTATTGTTCTAACAGAAAAATGTATATAACAAAAATTGTTTATAATAAAAAAATATACAGGGTGTTTGTTTGAAACGGGGCACCCCGAAAATCTCCTTTATTTGTAAAGATACAAAAAATCTTCAGAACAAAAGTTAAACTAGACAAAAAGGCCCATCTAAAGGTTACCATAAGAATTCTGAGGCACTTCTGGTTTCACCGGAAATGATGTCAACTTTTGATCTAGCATAGGGAGTCGATAATTTTATATATTTTTCCTAAAAGTACATTAAATTAGCTTTACAATGACACCAAAAAGTCATATTTTTATATTACCCATTTCAAAATGGCGACCATTTATTTACAAAATAATAATATAGATTACAATACAAGAAATAAAGACATGTTCCGTACGCCACTGTGTAAGTATACAGTCACCCAGCGCATGCCTACAGCGCTAGGTACTAACTTGTACAATATACTACCCAATGAACTAAAAAATCTCAATGACGCCACATTTAAAAGAATACTTAAATCATTTCTTTTAGAACATGCGTTCTACAGCATGGATGAGTTCATTGGTAGTATTAAACAGCTAAAAATGTAAGATGATTGTTCTCTTATGTACATATGATTGTATCTTGACGTAAGTTATTGTATTCTGATACGAACAACTTAAATAAATATATTATTATTAAAATAATAATCAACATAAGTTTTACAAAGTTGAACGTAGCAAGCTTTGAAAACAATAAAAAAAAGAAACAAAATATCTCTAAAATAAACTGTTATAACAAGTTATTATATGAAATAACGTGAAATAACTTAAATTTTAATTTTTCAATTAAATGTTTAAATAACAAGAGTTTAATAATTTATTTTGCTTATTTTTGTTTGAAAAAAAAAAAAAATTGTATTAATTGGTAGTAAGTCGTTATTTGTACCTAATTATGGTTTATGTACGATATACCAACGAAGAGATGACAGATATGGTTCTGATATTCGGAGAGTGCCAAAGAAATGCGATTAGGGCCCAGCGACTCTATCAGGAAAGGTATCCTGATAAGCTCAGCCGAGAAGGCAGTATTTTGCCAAATTAGTGAACAAATTAAGCCAGCGAGGTTCTTTCGAAATTCAAAAACGACGTCCAGAAAGAGCAAACCATGTAGAAAATGACGAAGAAAGAATATTGGCTTACGTACACTACGACTCGGAAGTGTCGGTGCGGGAGATTGCAAAAGAATGCGGTGTTTCACAATGGAAAGCCTGGAAGGTTTTAAAAATACATGGGTTTAAGCCTTATAAACCGCATGTAAGCCAATTTATCCACGCAAATGATGAAGATCGCCGACTGAACTTTTGTAATTGGTTTTTGGGTATGTGGGAAAATGATAATCGCTTCCATTATAAAATAATGTTTTCGGACGAATCCAATTTTACCAGAAATGGTTTATTCAATAGGAATAATGTAAGACGTTGGTCGACGGAAAATCCCAGGGAATTAAGATCTTCCAGATTCCAACACAGGTTTGGTTTCAAAGTTTGGCTGGGAAATCTAGGGACAAAAATTGTAGGCCCAATTATTTACCATGGCAGCCTTAGAGCTAACAGGTATTTAAATTTTTTACAAAATGAAGTGGAGGATTTGTTGGATGATTTACCACTTGCTGATAGGATAGGAATGTGGTTCCAACAAGATGGAGCACCAACTCATAACGCTAGAAACGTGTGTGCCTATTTAAATGGCCAATACCCAGATAAATGGATTGGAACACATTCACTTAATCCCTGGCCTGCACGATCGCCGGATCTCACGCCATTGGATTTTTTCGTTTGGGGGTATTTAGAAGATAGAGTGTATCGGACAACACCAACGACGATAGAAGATTTAGAAGAAAGGGTTAGAAGTGCAATCCGGGATATCCAAGACTGTACTCTTATAAGGGCGATGGCAGAGTTTTTATTAAGAATGAGAAAATGTGTACAATAATGGTGGTTTGATCGAACAATTGTATTTTTTTTTTTTGTAATAAATTGTAAAAAGTAGTAATTTTTTTTTCCTAAATAGTCAAATAGTTTATTTTAGAGATATTTTGTTTCTTTTTTTATTGTTTTCAAAGCTTGCTACGTTCAACTTTGTAAAACTTATGTTGATTATTATTTTGTAAATAAATGGTCGCCATTTTGAAATGGTTAACATAAAAATATGATTTTTTGGTGTCATTGTAAAGCTAATTTAATGTACTTTTAGGAAAAAAATATAAAATTATCGATTCCCTATGCTAGATCAAAAGTTGACATCATTTCCGGTGAAACCGGAAGTGCCTCAGAATTCTTATAGTAACTTTTAGATGGGCGTTTTTGTCTAGTTTAACTTTTGTTTTGAAGATTTTTTGTATCTTTACAAATAAAGGAGATTTTCGGGGTGCCCCATTTCAAACAAACACCCTGTATATTTTCTCTTGTAAAACTTGTCGGCAAAATATTGAAGTAAGCAACCCACGCTACTCAAAGGAGCAACCTCCCGCACCCCTCTAAGGAGGTGTTGGCTTCATAATAAGTTGGCCGCTTTCAGTCTATGTTATACGAGGGTTACCTTCTTTGTTTTTACAAACTAGTGGCAATTACCATTAGATGGCAATATTAAAATGTGAAACTTTATTCGTAAAATTTGACTTTTGTTATTGTGAAATCAGTGGCAGCTTATAAATTGACCGATTAGTTTGTTAACTGTGAGCGTTTAAAAAAAAAACAAGTTTGTGGAAAAATGGATATTACTCCTGAAGGTATTTGAGTTAGCAACAATGCATAGATTCGCTTCGTTCAACTTTTGATAATGAAGCACCATCAGAAAAGAATGTTTTCAATTGGTTCGCAGAATTTCGTCGTGGTCATGCGTCCGTCAGTGATGAATCTAGAGAAGGTCGACCAAAATCGGTTGTGATTAAAAAAAAATCGATGCTGTGCGCAAAATGATTGAAGAAGATCGGCATGTGACTTACCGTCATATAGAGGCTATCCTATATCGCAGACTGCAATACATTAGATTTTGCATGAACCTTTAGCTGTGAAAAAGATTTGTTCCCAATGGATTCCGCATTATTTGACCGAAGCTCAAAAAAAAGGTTCGTGTTGATTAGTGTAAGGGATTGCTAAAAAAATTCAACCTAGGCACTGCAAAATCCGTATACAACATCGTTACAGGTGACGAAACTTGGATTTATTCATATGAACCGGAAACTAAGCAACAAACCATTGTTTGCGTCTTCCAAGATGAACCGAAACAAAAGTTGGTCGTTTACGAAGCTCTTCCAGGAAAATGCTCGCTTGTTTCTTCGGTTGTACTGGACATGTCGCAACGATTCCTTTAGAGGATCGAAGAACAGTTAATGCTGAATGGTATACAACAATTTGTTTGTCAGAAGTCATCGACCAAATCAGGAAAAACAATTAAAAACGTCATATCATTCTTGATCATGACAATGCAAGCTCCCACACAGCACGTCAAACAATTGATTATTTGAAGGAGAAAAACATCGAATTAATGTCTCATTGCCCGTATTCACCTGATTTATCCCCTAACGACTTTTTTTTTGTTCACCAACGTCAAACAAAAAATGCCTGGACAGCGATTTTCATCACCTCAAGAACTGTTGAAGCCTTCGAAAACCGTGTTTTTGAGATACGAACTTCAGAGTGAAAAAAATGAGAATTGGTTTGAACGGATGCAAAAGTTTATAAATCTTCAAGGCGAATATTTTGAAAAGCAATAAAACAGTTTGTTCCAAAATATTTTTTTTTTTCTTTATTAGTTTTTGTAAAAACTTAAAAGGTAGTCCTTCTATAACACATTATGTCTCACTTACCACCTTTTAGAGTTGTA
Source organism: Liopterus haemorrhoidalis (assembly GCA_963971575.1). Lineage (NCBI taxonomy): Eukaryota > Metazoa > Arthropoda > Insecta > Coleoptera > Dytiscidae > Liopterus > Liopterus haemorrhoidalis. The sequence continues at coordinate 16,807,482 of OZ020616.1, read as the reverse complement.
AGATTTCCTTCAGTCTGGTGGCAAGTGATGTCTTTTTCGGTATGAAATGTAAATTGTACACCATGCGCCATATGCGCGGTATAAATAGGATCTCCAGTGCATACTTCGTCTTCTTTTGGAACATCATTAATAAGTTCATATTTGACAGGTAGTGCAATTCCTGTGGCTACCAGAGTCAAGACAAATAGAATGTAATTCATATCTGACACCCGTAAACACTGTAAAGAAACAAATTAAATATTTTATGTTTCATGTTCATGTTCAGGTTCCTATCACAAAGGGCGAGCAACTCAAAATCAACTTATTTTCGATCTTAAAAAATGTATGTGAAGTGTGAATTTTCATACCTTTCAGGGTTTTGTATGTATTTAATAAGTGTAAGAAGTCTGGATGTCTATAGTCCGTTCAAACGTTAGAATGCAGTACAGGCAGGGGCGGATACAATCGGCGGGCTACCGGGTAAATGCCCGGTGGTCCGGTCACTAAATGGGCCGGTTAGGCCGATCATAAAAAACATGACAAACATAAAAAAAGTGGAGGTTAAAGCGTTAAAAATTATCTATTAATATCTCTCATTTAACTGAATAACAATAGGGGATACGCATAAAATTTATATTTCCTTAAAACTACATTTTTTTGATATGTTAATGTTAGTTATGTCACCTAACAAAACAAAAATCAAATTTTAATCAATATTATAGCCAAATTTTTTAATTAAAATATTGTAAATTTGAAATAAGCCGACCACGGCGCGAAGGTTGCCGAGTAAATACGACTGAGTATGACGTCAAACGACTGGGGTTTGACGTCACAGATACAGCTACAACATAATCATTACGTGTGTATATTGTATTGTCCGAGAGTTATTTGTTTTTAAACAATTTTTCACGCATTTATTATTAAAATGGCAGATAAAGATTTTGTTAGGGCTCAGAGTGATAATTTACCTAGCATTGATGCATTTATGCTCATGGAATATATGAAAAATAATGAATGCTACAGTGCTGAAGAAATACGTGGTGTCAAAACGTTAGAGGCATAATTGAAATACTGCAATATAGGTTACATATTTTAATATAAAATTTAATTTGGTAAACATGTATAAATTGTTTTTATAGAATTAAACTTTATTTTAATTAAAATAACTCTAACTTTACATAACCTATAAAAGTTATACAAGCAAATAAGTTCACAACAAACTATGTAGGCTGCACGCTGTACACTGGATAGGCTGTACGCAGTATACTGGGTAGGCTAGTAGTGTACTGCGTCACTTAGAAGGGGTATGACGTCACATGTCGTTTTCGCGCGCTACATATATTTATGATTTTTTTAAGCCTTCAAATTAAAAAAAAAAATGCAAAACCGGTTTTTATGTTTATACGCAACAAGCGGAATATAATAAAAAAAATTAAAAAAATCATGCCTATCCCCTATTGTTCATATTATGCCAATTCAGTAATGAGCAATGAAAACTACTGATTTGATGTAGAAACGATAAATATTAAGGTAACATAAAAATGAAGACTAGGGAGCCGACATAACAATGTCGGATGTGGTGAAGTGGAAATATTGCGATAAAAGCGTTTGATTAGATGCCGAAGTGTCTAATAATGTGCTGCTTGGCGCTGTTATTGCATTGTTCGGTTTCCCTTAATACTGTAAATAACATATTCCTTTTCACTAAATTCACTCAGTTTAATATTGATATATAGTTTATGAGCATCTTACACATACATTTATTACATGTCTTCAAATTTACTTAACATACACGAAAAGATTAACATAAAAACAAGTACTAATTTTACTGAAAAAACGGTTAAAGAAAGTAGTTGATAATTCTATTCAATTCATTCAGTGGAGGCTAGGTCTGGTGAGTATGAAGGATGATGAAGAAGTTCCAACTCCAATTCCTGTAGTTTTTCCACAGTCATTTGTGCAGTGTGTGGTCTAGCGTTATCAGGCAATAAGATAGGAGTCGATCTGTTGACCAATGTAGGCTGTTTTTCTTCAAGTTTTTGCATCATTTCGTCCAGTTAGTTGCAGTATATTTCTGCTGTGATCGATGAGCCAGTTCTTTTTTTTTTTCTTTGTTTTTAATTTACCTGTAGGAATTTGGCGAACCAATTTGATATTCAGACCAATTCTGTAACTCTGTTACTATGATAATTGTAACTAAATTCGTCACTATGAGCAAGGTCAGTTACTATCATGAATGAAAGGCATTATACTTTTTATAATATTTTATGTTGTAGTAACGTTATTACACAGTAACGTTTTACAGAATTGATCTGATTGTCTGCTGCGTAGTAACACTAAAGCCAAATACACTATTAATGTTTCGCGCGGTCTGCGATGCCGTAGTTCCACGTAAAACCTCATACTTCATAATAGTGCGAATTTCCGACCGTTCCATTTTCAACAAAATTAATTTTTTAAAAAAGTTTTTGATATTTTTTAGAGCATACAATGATTTCTTTAAACCAGCGAGATATGTAACTTTCCAACAAAAAAAAAAAAAAAACAACGGTAAAATATTAAGTCAATGTCAAATAATAAGCTGTTAAAGTTGGCAATATTATTAACTACAAATTTCATCCTTGACGACCTGATAATTAAAATGTTTTTCTGTGGGCAAGTTCACTTTTTTAGCATAAGACAACATGAGATTGAAAAAAAATCATTGCTAACGTCTAAAATATAAAAAAGTTATAGTTATTGATAGAGGGCCTCAATGCCTATCTCCTAATATGAAAAAAAAAACAATTATTAACGTTCACAAAGATACGATAATTTGAATTTGAAAACTAAAACTGAAAAGTTTTACGGGACTGCAATGCCAAAGGTCGAAGTTAAGCCTCATTGAGAGTTTTAATAAATAATAAATCAATATACATACCTTGTCACTGTATTACACAAAAGATAAATTTAACTTTTGAGATACGAAATAGACGTTATAACTTTATGATATTTTTAACAAACACTTGAGTTATTGCTCTTCACATTAATTGATAAGATAAAGTTTACAAATTAGAAATTTTTATAAAGATTTTAATTTGTCAACAGGAAGCCGTGGTATAAATAAGAATATAATTGATATCTTTCGAAAAAATTTATGTGAAGTGTGAATTTTCACACATTGCAGGGTTTCGCAGGTACAAGGTGTCTCAAAAGAAATTTTATATTTATTTAGCTTACTGCGTGAACGCAACGTATCCGAGGGGCGCGGGGGTTATGTCAATCGGTAGCCTAGCTCTTGGGAATTTCGTCGCTATGGAGCGTTTCTCGGGAGCAGACCGCGCGTTATGCGTGCGAGAGTTTTACAAAAACGGTGATTCGGCGACAGTAGCGCGTAGTAAATTCTGCAGTATTCGAGGTTTTCGCCACTTAAATGATGCGCCAAGCATTCCTCTCATTCGACATTGGGTTAAAAGTTTGAAGAGACTGGTACAACGCTGGATAAATCAAAATCCGGGCGACCTAGGTCATCAAGAACGGTAGAAAACGTGGAGAATGTTAATCAGTCTGTTCGTGACGACCCGAACCTTTCAATTCGGAAGCGCGCAAGTGCTTTAAATGTGCATAGATCATCATTACATCGCATTATGCACAAAGACCTAAAGCTGCACCCCTACAAAATTCAATTGGTGCAAGAATTAAAGCCCCAAGATGCCAGTCAGAGGCTTAATTTCGTAAATCAGGTGATTGAGCGATTTTCAACGTTTACCAACATTTTGTTTTCGGATGAAGCTCATTTTCATCTTAATGGCCACGTAAATAAGCAGAACTTCCGCTACTGGAGTGCAACGAATCCGAAACGCAAACATCAGAAACCCCTACATTCGCCTAAAGTGACCGTATGGGCTGCGATGTCGGCGCGAGGAATTATCGGCCCTTACTTTTTTGAAGACGAAAGGGGGCGTGCAGTTACAGTGAATTCAGAACGTTATGTGGAGATGTTAGACAACTTCTTGGTACCTGAACTGCAAAACTTACCTGGCTATAACCAAAGAACATGGTTCCAACAGGACGGAGCAACTTCACACACGTCCAATATGTCTCTGCCACGTGTTCGTGAAATTTTCTCAGGCAAATTGATCTCCCGGAGAGGTGACATAAATTGGCCTCCACGCAGTCCAGATTTAACCCCTATGGACTTTTTTCCTATGGGGTTATCTTAAATCTAAAGTTTACGCCAATAAACCGACTTCACTGGCGCATTTGAAGGAAAATATCCGTCACGAAATGGCAGCCATCCCTGAGTCCACCTGCCGAGACGTCATAAGTAATTTTACTGTTCGATTAAATGAGTGCCGAGAACGCGAGGGTCTACATTTAGACGATATTATTTTTAAGAAATAAATCCCCAAAAAGTGTATTTTAATAATTAATAAACATTTTTTCCATATACGGCTTACTTTTTTTTAATCGATCCAGTAAATATAAAATTTCTTTTGAGACACCTTGTATATAATAAATGAAGGCGGCATGCTGAGTGTGTAGAACAAATTTTGCTTTGTAGTAATCACGGCAAAATGGACGATATTTTTAAAATATTTATTGTCTGTTAATCTAAGAGCTTTAAAAACAAATTTTGTTAAAATATTTTTTTGTTAATTTTAATTCGAATACCTAATACCATTATTTAGGTTTCTAAATATGTGCAGTATTTTTTTTTTTTTTATATAGCAAGTTTCATTAAGATTTTTACAATAAATTTTAAAAAAAGAAACTCAAAAATGCGATATTTTTCGGTAACACAGTCGAAATGCTGGAAAATTCCTGTTGTACTATTCCGGTTCACATCAATTTACATTAATTAAATCTGTAACCCAGGTGTGGGACAATTTTTGTTAGTACATTATGTTAGCACGCTATGCAAGCCATTGCTATAGTCTGTTATTAAATAATATTAATAATACATTTTTGTTGCAGGTGGGTGTCCTTTTATACAAACTATTCGAAAGTAAGTTCAGATATCATATACGAAATGTGTAAATTAAGTAACCGGACAATATTGGAATAGCTTTCAGTTGGTTGGTTACGGATGTTTGAATGTTTTCGAGTGTCCCAAAATAACGTCCCTTGAGGTGATTTTTCAATCTTGGGAAGCGGAAAAAGTCACAAGGACTCAAGTCAGGTGAATAAGGAGACTGAGGAGCCACAGGAATGTTTTTACTGGCCAAAAACTTGTTTATTGAAATTGCTGTGTGACAAGGCGCATCCTCAATTCATTGGTCAAAATCTGATGAACGGTAGTGTGTGTCAAATTCAACTCTTCCCCGATCATTCTGACTCAACCGATGATTTGAACGCACAGGATTCTGTCGTCATTTTCATCGGTTGTTGAAGATGAAGGCCTTCCGCTGCGTGATTCATCTTCAATCAACTCGCTTCCTTCTGAAAATGCCTTAAACCACCAAAAAATCTGGGTCCTTGACAAAACACTGTCTCCATAGGGCTGCTGAAGGTTTGCAAAAGTTTCCGTTGCACTGTGTCCAAGTCTGAAGCAAAACCAGACAACACACTGTTGCTCGAAATGAATGTCACTCATTTTTAGAACGCACTGAAAAAACAATTCACGGACAAAATTGCCACGGACAATAAAATTACTCTAGCGAGTTTAAACTCGTACTGTAGGCGTATCATATGTTCACCTGCCGCCCCTCCTAGTCCCGCGTTCCAAATGTTACAAGATCAAACGCTATGTTGCCAGTACGATTACTTAATTTACACACCTCGTATGTAGAGACAATATCACATTCACGAGGACGCTGCATACTTCCCGTGTAGCCTTTGGTGGCCACCGGTGGTATATTTGTCTGTATAAATTCTGTACATTATAAAAGCGAAAAAAGTATAAAATCCTAGTCGATACCTAAAGGTGCCTGTCCGCTTGAAAGTAAATAGTGGCGAGAACCTCTCCATAGCAGTTACTCGCCAATGGACACACCTCTGAGAGTAACTCGCGGAAAGTGGCGAGTTACGAAAGCTAACTACGCTCAACGTGCTCGCTAGTGGCCACGTGCTCCCTATCCTCTCAGATAGTAGCTCGCCAAATACGAAATTTTTTTGTTTTATTAAAAATAATTAATTAGTTTAAATTTAATTCAATTTAAAAATAAAGATATAAAGTCTGTTCCAAACGGTTAGGCGGAACTAGATTTTGCAATCTAGTTACTTTCATCGTTTAAATCATGCTTTTCAGTCGTTTTGTTTAAGCTCTGTAAATCATACTTGCAACAAATATTTTTTTGTTAAGGTTAATATCATTTTAAAATGTCATTTTCTTTATATTTAGATTTTTTGTGTCATTCTTAATACAAATATCCCATTTTTTATTTTTTTTTTGTCTTTAAAATATGTAAGAAAAATAATTTAATTTTGACATATGTCATTCGTTTCCATGGTTTCATTGTTGGAATTTTAAATTTTAACATTCCAACGTGAAAAATGAAATAACCCAAGCAAGGTCCCTTTTCGTGACAACCTAAAAGAACGAAATTACCATTTAGTTCCGCCTAACCGTTTGAAACAGACTGTATATGTTTTTTTATTAAAATAAAGTTTAAAACATTATGTACCTGATTAAAAGAATTATTTTGATAGAATAAATTATGTAAATTTTTACCTTTATTAATAACTAATTACCCCAAATAATTAAGTAGAGCCTAAAATAAACTTATTAAATTATTTTAGTAATTACATTTAATAGAATTAAACTATTTTTTAAAGTATCAAAAAGCTTTCTACATCATCCACTAAAATGTAATTAATAACAAAATATTTCCTATTAAGCTTTTAGGTACATACCCCAAATATAAAAGTAATAACGGTACGTAATAAATATGCAACGGTACTTTAGTTAGGTGTTTTTCGATAAAAAGCGGCACATGTGTTATCTGTAGAAATAAAATGTAATTATATATATTTGTAATGCGCCCTGCTGACAAATAGTGTAGCGTATAAAAATTTAATATCTTATCAAAATCTGACCAATGGCAAAGGAGTAAACGGAATTACCTATCACGGATATAATCCCAAAATAATGAGGTGTCGTTATTAAGATAAGAATTCATTGCGGTACAAGTGTTTTATTCTTTTGTTTTTTGTAGGTTTTTTGTTAAAATAAAGTTTAAAATAGCATGCCTATTGCAAAAGTACCGTTGCATATAAATACCGCTCTCTGGTAATAACCCTTTTCTTTTTAATTTTTAATATCTATTTTGTTATCAACTTTATTTACAGGAACAATAATCTCTATTTCTTCAATTTCATGAATAGGGGCATGAATAGAATTAGAAATTAATCTTCTATTAAATATTTTTTAGTACAAGCTATAGCTTTAACTATTTTTTATTTGCAATTTTATTAATAATATTTAAAATAAATTTTATAAGAGAATTATTAAAAGTAAATACATTTTTAATAACATTAATCAATTCAACTTTATTATTAAAAATAGGTGCTGCACCATTTCATTTTTGATTTCCAGACATTATTGAAGGCACCTAAAACACTTCTTCTATCAATCCATGACTTAATCCAGCAGATTTTTTTTATTCAACTTTTTTCTTTTTTTAGAAATAGTTAGAATTATTACAGCTGCTGCGACCTTTATATAGTACGACGCCATCTTGACTACTCTCTACAACTGATCAAGTGGACACAGGTTTCAGAGTTCTCGCGAGAGTGTTCTCGGCGAGCAGCTCGCCGCATACTGTCGATAGTACATCCGGTCGAAATCAGCTCTCTAGTGGACCAGCCCGTGAGAGTTGCTATCGAGAGTTACTCTCGCGAGTAATCTCAAGTGACAGGCACCTTAAGAGATATTGAGGAAACGGTGAAAAAACATACTACCACTTTTCACCCCGTAGGGGTTGAACTTGGAAAATCCCTTCTTAGTAGGTACGTTATTGCAGGAATTGTGTTAGTTGTGATACTTTACAAAAAAAAAAAGAAGGATGCTGTCATATATTCGTCGAAAATCCAAGCAGAAATCGATCCAACGATCAAAATCGAATATATCGGATCCTGGGGAATCCAAATATGTGCCACACAAATTTGGAAAGGTGCAGGGTTTAAAGAAAACGCATGTGGGCTGACGTCGTAAAGTCGACAATGAAGCTCCGTACAGTACAGCAGGAGGACCACGCGGATGTATTCACGTAAAACCTAGTGGTTGTGTCCCCAAATACCACCTACTCCGATTTTCATTATATTGTAGCAAAAAGAAAAATAATAATAATAATAATAATAAATACTTGTCTATTTTGTTTTTAATAAAATATTTTTTATTCATCATATTTGTAGAAAAATACAATTTTAATAATAATATATTGATGACAATAATAAGAAAATCTTAAGAAACTACTTGTCCAACTACTTGTTCGGGAAAAAGCTGTATTTCTAATATTTAGAATTGAATTCTACTCGGCTGATGATGCTACAGAGCTGAGAGTATTTGAAATGAAGTATGGAAAAATATTGCAATCACTTTCTGGTATGTGAAATATTGTATTTCAAATACTTCAGAAAATGCTCTTAGTATTTGGATTTGCAAATACTTTCTCCGTGGTATTTGTATTTGATATTTGTTGTCTGAAAATATCAGTATTTGAAATATTTTAAAAGTATTTAAAATATTTCCTAGTATTTCAAGAAATTCCTTATTATTTCAAATTCTTTCCTAGTATTTCAGATATTTCCCTGGTATTTCAAACCTCCCCTAGTATTTCAAATCTTCCCTAGTATTTCAAATATTTCCCTATTATTTCAAATTTTAGCTAGTATTTCAAATTTTTCTTAGTATTTCAAATATTTTTCTACTAATTCAAAAACTCTTATATTTCAAATAATTTTGTCACAATTTGGACTGCCAAGTATAATATATTTTAAAGACGGTCACTGTAAAGAAATAGTAATTGGTGGACACAAACGCAATTTATTTCATTTATGTGTAAACTTGGAACTGACTCTTTAACACCATACATAATTTAACAGAACTGCAGAACGTTTTCTTTGTTTTAAAGTAGAAATTTTTATATTTTTCTTCTTATTTATTTTTTAAAACTGATTTACAGTCATTATAATCCTTAATGTATTTATTTCGGTTCTAGATTACATAATCATACATATGTTTAAATATTTATTTATTTTTTTCAATATTTTAAATATTTTTGGTATATTTCATATACTTTGGTACTTGAAATACTTTTCATATTTCAAATACTTGAGCAATACTAGCATTTCTCAGCATTTGAAGTACTTTTAGTACTTCACTCATGTTTATAGCATTTGAAAATACTTCTAGTTTATTAAAATATATTTAATGAGTTTAAAATATATTATTTCAAATAGTTTGCGGTATTTGAAATATTTTTACTGAGTATTTGGCATAGCTCAATGATACCATGAAAAAATGTTTTCTATTCCCAATCTGGTCTAAACAGCTAACTTTTCTTGAGTTTGTTTTTTAATAATACATGGTCAATAAGTGTCAATATCCGTGATCAAAGTATCAGGAATGACATCAAGACTAATCGTTAATCAATATGCGTTTACACGATCAATACTGCCGTTAATTGAGGAGCTTATTTCCAAAATGTCTCTTGTCTAATTTAAAAAATATATATATTGTTTTAATTGCAACATTATTGAAACCACCACCTCTTTGAAAAAAGAAACCATATTTTCTATCCAAACCAACCTATAAACCTTAACAGTGGTGTAGTGGGGCAGGAGCGCAAGGGGTCGGCGCTCCCGTACTTTTTATTTGAGGCGGAGCGCACCCCCGGAGTTTTTGCTTCAGGTATTTAAAAAATCGAACGGCTGAAATCGCTTGAAATCGATATCACGTCTAAAACCACCCTTTCTTTAATTACTTCTTAAATTGAAATGCGCAATTCGCGCACATTACTGTTATCGCGCGAAACCGGGGAAGCCCCGAATTATATATTGTGTGTTTACATAATTACATACTGCCAGGGCGCTGCAAACAGCTGTACGCCGAACGTCGATTTGTTGTAATTGTTTTTACTGCCTCTTGTGGTTTGTGCTTATACCAAACCTGGAAACGTCAGGGTTTTTTTTTTTTTAACTGGAAACGTCAGGGAAATATCAGGGAATTCCTTGAAAATGTCTGAATTTTTGTGCTCTCACTTGTAATTTTTCAATTGAATACGAAATATATACGAATAATTAAATACGATATGACAAAAGGTGCCTCATGCATTAATCCAAGTGTAATATTAAAATCAAAATCGAAATCCACGTTAGAAATCGCATTAAAATGTCTGTTCAAGGCTGGAAGAATAACACATTTTTTAGCGGACAAAGTAAATGAAGATTTTCGAAAATTTATAAAAAATGAGAAAGTCGTCAATGCTGTGAATAGTTACAATACGAAAAAAACCAAAAGCAGATTAGACTTACTTTATGTACCTTTATTAAATATGTGTGAAATTATAAAAAACGCAGAAATGGCAGTTTTTCTTTAAGATTTTGTTTTTGTTGTCCCACGGAAATGCTTTTGTAGATCGAAGCTTTTCTATCAATAAAGAATGTTTAGTGGTTAATCTTAAAAAAGAATTTCATGTCGTACAGCGATTAATTTTTGATACTATAGCGCAACAAGGAGGTGTCGACAAAATTGTAATAAATAAGGCTTTTTTAACTTTTGCAAGAAATGCTAATCGCGAGTATAAAAATGTACTGGAAAGAAATAGAAAAGACAATGAAGAAAAGAAACAAAAAGCAAATGAAAAAAAAAAGGAAATTTGGAAGAGATTAAAGCGTTAAACGTCAAAAAACGTTCGGTATTACATTTTTTAAAAGAAATTGAAGAGAAAAATTCTGAATTAAATAAATAATTTACTTAATTCAGGGAACTTTATTTAGAATTAGATAGAATTAATATTTAGAATTTTTACTTTTTTAGGTATTTAATTTTTTAAGACTGTTTTCTGTTGCTAAAATTACTATTATATATATATATTATATTTTATATTAACAGCGAATTGGTTTTTGTTATTTTTATGGCAATACATTTATTTATTTTTTGTTTTAATAAAAAATATTTATTTGTTCTATCATTCAATACTTTCCTTAAAAACTCAAACCCTTGGTACCTACTAGTAGAGTAGATTCAAATAGAGTTGAGTACATCAATAAAAGTGTGTAGAAACCATTTTTTGTCTGGACGGGTCTAATTTACTTATAATATGGTGTTAGGGTTGTTACTCATAGCCGTAGAAGTCTTGGGAGCTTCCAACGTGTTTATATAAAATATCTAAAATTATTAGAATACATCTACAATCTAAAATCGTATTTTTTAATACGAATTATCTGTTAGTGAAAGACGACGTAAGTAGAAAAATGCATATTTGGTAATAGAACAGTAGGATAAGTTGAGGTTATGAAATTAATTTATGTTTTGATTTTAAAAACAGTGTTTTACAAAATGCAGAAGCAATTAGTGGGACGTAAAGGACAAGTGTTGCATAGCCAGAGCCGCGAAATTATTAATAATGTTATGCAGTTCATGAAGGAGGAAGTTAATCTGAAAAACTTCAAAATTCCTGTAACAAATTTCCGGGAACGAGTGATTGCTGCAACTGGCATCTCTAAGAGTACACATGACCGATATAAATTTAATAATAAAATTAATTTTACTGCAATATATATTTTTTCCCCGTCTGATCGGCATATTTATTTTTTTATTCATAATTAATTTGGCTTCTGTCATTTATGACTGACATATTTATATTAAACAGCATTTTATTTATTTATTTTTCATTTATATTTTAATATATAGCTTTTAAATCGTTCCTTAACTAATTCAATAAAAATATTATTTAATTGTCCCATTTGGTTTGAAAATATTTTATTTGTCTCCGCCACTGGCGTTATCTTGTTTGCGCAATTTTGTAACGGTCGTGTATCCTTCTCTATTTGAATCTACTTTATTCCATATATTCACAGATTTATTGAGTCTGTAATTTTACATAAGTGATCTGGAAAACCTGGAAATGTCAGGGATTTTTTTCTGTAAAATTGGTAGACACCCTGATGGCGTATCAAGCTTGTATAAGTAAAAATTAATAAGATTACATTTTGATAAATTGATGCATTCTTTGTTTGTTTTTTTTTAAAATAAGTTTTATGATTAAATACATAAATAAAAGGGTTTTATACATTTATTATTGTGTATTTCCACATTTTGTATTTCGGTTCAATAATAAAGTATCCCGCATTATCTAATTTTGCATTAAAACGACTTATTTAGAACTTCCTTACGTGAATGGTGGGAGCTCCCGCACTTTTTCATTTAGCACTACACCACTGAACCTTAAATAAATTATTTAAAAAAAGAAGCGATTTTAACTAATTTGTTTGCAATTAATTGTTTTTCGTCGTTACTATCACCTTTTGAAAAATTGACAAAACGTTTTGGAAATAGGCTCCTTAATTATTCGGTGATATTGACAGTATTATTGACCGTGTAAGACCCCTATCACAGCTGGCAAAATTATTTCTATTAATTTATATCCAAATCTATGTTTGAGTTCCAATTAGATTGATCATTGTTTCCTAATGTTGCGTAAACTTCGATGTGACAACCAGAAGATTCTAAACATTTAACTTGTAAAAATCTGGTTCCAATAGCACCTCCAGTTATTGAATATTTTCCTTTAACATCAATACATGATATTATAATTGGTATAGGTGCTTTTATGGATAATATTTCGTTGTAAGGCCAGTCTTTAGAAGCTGCTGGTGAACCTTTTCCATCACAGTTGCCTTCTACATTATTGAACGAGTCAAAATCATATGTTGTTATAGTTTCTTGGTCGCTTTCTTTAATACTCATTTCAAATTCATCATTTGTTTTGTAGACTTTTACAACGCAAGGTTCTGATAGTAGGCATGATAACCGTATGTAGTTTTCTCCAATATTTCCTGTATCGATAGAAAAAGTTCCAGAGATATCCAAGCACTTGATGTTTGTTCCGGATGGTATTGAGATACTGATGTTTGGTGGTATTGTAGGCCAGGTGTACATCAGTTTGTATCCATCACAGTTTCCACTGATCAATCCATTGATTTGAATTAACTCTGTAAAAATTGTAAAGCATTAAACGTAATTCTGGATTATACCATGAGTTTATTTTATCATAGAACATTAGAGGTTTAATTTCTATAACAACCGTTGATTGACAGTAATGTAAAATGCGTTTATTTTAAAATAAAACAGAAATTGTCAACTTGTCATTAGTTAACTAAGTGTGGCTGTAAGTAAGAACACCGTTTGCAGTTTCCTTTAGAATGAACATTTTGAATCATATTTATCAATTTCAAAATCACAAATCAAAAAAAAAATGCGAAATAATGATGGAGAGAATTAATATTAATGGAAATAATGTAAATAAAATTATTTTTACCGATGAGGCTACGTTTTACATTCATGGTGAAGTTAATTCTCAAAACTGCCGGTATTGAAGTCGGAAAAATTTACATTTATGTAATACTACCAGAATACAACAGCTAAAAAAGGTGAACGTTTGGACAGGTTTGGTAGGAACGCATATCATTGGTCCTTTTTAGGGAATAGTAGGTATGACCAAAAAACCCTTATACCATCATTTTGTCGTCTGTCTGTCTGTTCGGTAAAAATTGTAGCCAAACGGCTAAACCTAGAGAGTTGAAATTTGGCATGCTTATGCAACTCTTTGACTCGCTCATAGGAAAAATACTAAAACATCTAAAAAACATATCCCCCTAAAAATATAAAGAAATATGTGCTCATCGAAAAAAATTTTTTTTTTGTTTTAATTCTGAGTAGGGTATCAAATGAAAGCCCTTAGTACGTGGATTAACGGTAAAAATTTTATTTTTGCAAAATAATTTATTTTGACGCGATTTTTGCCAAAATTGAGCAAAAAAATTTTTTGTCCCACACCCTGTAGCCCAGATGGTTTAAACTAAAAATCTGAAAAAATTCTAAGTAATGTACATTTATGTGAACCGGAATAGTGCAACAGGAATTTTTGATCAGATTATGTTTTCTGAAAATAACGCATTTTTTGTGTTTTTAACTAAAATATGTTAAATATTTAATTCGTTATGTAACACAGTAGATAAGTAGGCATTCGTAGCGTTTTGCGTTTAGTCGTTTATTTGTGATTTGCAAACTAGAGTTCGGATCCTGTCAATTTTAATTTTTCTGTTTTTTTTTTGCATTTTTATTTTGTTTAAATTATTTTGTCAAAATTCTAGTTATATTTTGGTAAATGTTGCATTTAATTTTTAAAAGCGTAAATTTAATAACCAGTGGGAAGTGTTCTATTACATACATTTAATTCTATGTTTGAATGTATACGAAATCAGAGGGCGGGGCTTATGATTTAAGCAACCAATGGAAGCCATAGGCGCTATTTTCAAAATCTTAATGAACCTTGCTATATATAAAAAAAAAAAAAAAAAATACTGCACATATTTAGAAACTTAAATAATGGTATTAGTCATTCGAATTAAAATTCATAAAAAAATATTTTGACAAAATTTGTTTTGGCATCCCAAATAATCATCATTCAGTTACTAAATACCTGCGAAACCCTGAAATGTGTGAAAATTCACACTTCACATCCATTTTTTTATAGCCGGAAACTTTACCCCACAAAAATATCTCACAAATTTTACTCGGATCATAAAATGGTAAGATGTAATATAGAAATAAATGTAAGCAATATTAGGTTGGACTAGTTAAGGAAACAAAATACTTGCAATAGAGATTTAATACGCGAAGATGAATATAAAGATAAATTAATAGAAAAACTTGAAATAATAGATACAAGCGCAAACTGGAAGAACCAAGAACTTTACAATACGATTGAAAAAGGAATAAGAGAAGCAGCAAAAGAAAGAGATGAGAAAGGATCTTCAAAAAATAAAAGCAAACTAACAAAAAAAAAAAAAAAAAAAACTACAAATTATTGAAAGAAGAGAACAACATAAACTTAAAAAAAAGTCCTCGTGCTAAAGCAGAATACATAGAAGTTATAAAGGCAAAAAAGGCAATAAGAAAAAATCTAAGAAACTATAATGAGTAACTGATTAACAATATATTAGAAAGCACGGGATCTACAAGAAATATAAGAAATGGTAAAAATGGATAACAGTCTTAAAAAATACACAAGAAGTGACAATTCAGAAAAGAGAAGACATACTAAATATAGCAACAAAGTTCTATAGTGACCTATATTCTACACATCTTACAAGGGAAGATAGAGAACAGATTGAACCTATCATAAAACAATACACAGATGTTCCACCAATTTTAGAAACAGAAGTCGCTAAATCTACGAGGGCATATTGAAAACTAATGCCTCCATGGCTATAACTTTAATAGTAATTGATATATGGTTTACATATAAATGTGAAATAATAGTATAAACTGTTCTCTACGCACTGATATATTCACTTTTCCACATAATCGCCATTGACAGTAATACATTTACGCCAACGTGGTACGAGTTTTTCAAGTCCGTCACGGAAAAAGTTTGAAGACTTCCCACGGCACCATTTCCGCACCTCCGCTATCACCTCTGCATCCGAAAAACGCATGCCCTTGAGATGTTCCTTAAGCTTTGGAAAGAGGAAAAAGTCACAAGGCGCAAGATCTGGGCTATAAGGTGGATGTTCATGGTCGGCCACTGCGTGCCCGATCATGGACATCCGTTTCAGCAGGACTTGCGTTTTTCACAGTCCATATCCACCTCCTAACAGTACTCACATCAACACACGTCTCACGGTAGACGGCACTTAACCTTCGATGAATATCAATGGGCGCTACACCCTCCGCAGTAAGAAATTCAATGAGAGCTCGTTGTTTTAACCGCACGTCCATGCCGGCCGCCATGTTTAGAACTGTCATGCGCAAACGCGATGTTGCTGAGAATCTCCACTAGGATGACTTATGAACAGATACTTAAGGTAAATGGCAAATCACTTTTGACAGGGTCTGGCCCGTCATTATAAAAGTTATGGCTACACCCTCCGCAGTAAGAAATTCAATGACAGCTCGTTGTTTTAACCGCACGTCCATGCCGGCCGCCATGTTTAGAACTGTCATGCGCAAACGCGATGTTGCTGAGAATCTCCACTAGGATGACTTATGAACAGATACTTAAGGTAAATGGCAAATCACTTTTGACAGGGTCTGGCCCGTCATTATAAAAGTTATGGCTACACCCTCCGCAGTAAGAAATTCAATGACAGCTCGTTGTTTTAACCGCACGTCCATGCCGGCCGCCATGTTTAGAACTGTCATGCGCAAACGCGATGTTGCTGAGAATATCCACTAGGATGACTTATGAACAGATACTTAAGGTAAATGGCAAATCACTTTTGACAGGGTCTGGCCCGTCATTATAAAAGTTATGGCCATGGAGGCATTAGTTTTCAATATGCCCTCGTATTAGGGAGTTAAAAAAGGAAAAGAGCTCAGGGGAAAATAATATCACAGGAGAACTACTGAAAGCGTCGGAGAATATTTTAAGAAAACCACTAACGAAACTCAATTCGATCATAAAACTAATATAATACCCAAACAATGGCTGACAGCTAATAGTATTCTACTACACAAAAAGGAAAAAAAGGAATACATTAACAACTACCACCCTATAAGCCTAATGTCAAATTTATATAAGGTTTTTATAAAAATTGTTCAACGAAGAATCGCAAGAACATCAGACGAAAATCAACCAGCTGAACAGGTAGGTTTTAGAAGTGGATTTTCAACAGTAGATCACCTCCAAGCTCTAAATCAAGTCATGGAAAAAAGTATAGAGTACAATAAAACAATGTACATAGCTTTCATAGACTACACCAAGGCATTCGACACTGTTGAACATTGCTTCATTACACCAGCTCTCAAAGAACAAGAAGTAGAAGACAAATATATTAACATAATAAAAACAATATACAGTAGCAGTACCGCAAAAATAAAACTTGAAAAACTTGGACCAACCAAACATGGAAGATACGATACTCATACTTTTGGCGGTTAAACTTCGCTTTGTGGATATAATTAAAAGGCTCACTGAATTATCTTTGCAAAGTAAAAAAAGGCGAACGATAAGAAGCGACTAGGCTTAACAAAAATGTGCACATTTGAATTTGTTTTTCTTTCCGTGGTTCTAAGCAAGTGGAATAAATTTACCATCAAAATTACAGTTACAAACAAGAAATTTAGAGCTAATGACTGCGACAGATTCTTTAAAAACTGCAAGTTAACATTTACAACAATATAAATATATGTATGTATAATTCGGCAAAAGACGAAGCAGTTCAAATGGCAGATTACACTTTTTCTTGGATGAGACAAAAAGTTGCTAAAAGACATTTTGATGAACTATCGAGCGATTACCGGTTTGTTGGTAACAGAGATGACATCTTTCGCGTCAATGTATTTAATAAAGTTTTGGATATCGTTATTAGCCAAATAAACAATAGATTTGAAGAGATGCATGTGGTTACAAAATTATTTGCTTTTATACTACCTTCAAAATTAACAGGAATGGAAGAGCCGGAAATTTTAAAATGTGCCGAAGCGCTTCAATTAAAATATAAAGAAGATTTGACTAAGTATTTTCCATTTCAAATGGTAATAGTAGCTGCCATTCTTAGAGAAGTAGATAATTAAAATTTCAAGCATTTTTTTTTTTTTTTTTAATTTAATTTTTGTACTTAGCTACGATGGCCATTAACCAGTATATCTTTATTTTTATTATGGATACATTAATTTTTATAACAAATACAAACATCCATGCCATCACCGGGATTCGAACCCGAGCCCCCATGGTTAGCAGTCAAATGAGCTGACCACTACGCCATAGCGACCGGCCATAAAAAATTAACTGAGATATTACACATAAAAACAAAAATATTATAACAATGCTATTTCAGTTATAACACTCGCAATAAGGAACAAGCTAAACATAATAAATCTATTAAGAAAATTGGACAGAAAATTTTCTTACTTTGTACCAAAAATATTTAATAAATTCCAATAATATTGTAATCTAAATGTAAACAAAAATGGCAATATAATAAAATATAATTATAAGAAATTGTCGAAAGTATTTTGTAAAAACTTATCTAGTGAGGATTTAAAATCGTTATACAATATGTAAATAATTAATTGAACAATTTGTTTCTTAACTTTATTGTAATAAGCGTAAATAAATAGCATAAATAATAATTCATAAATTCACAAATAAAATTGTATTTGAACACCACACACAGCCTGGTCTTCTACAGCAGTGTTCTTCAACCCATGGTCCGCAAAAAATTCCTGCCGGTCCGCGAAATATTTCGACCGAATCATGTAGATGCATACTTCTATTCACGAGTATATAGCTCATGTTTTTAGTCGACGCGGAAGCAAAATTTTGTCTGAACTATGATTTATTTAATATTTACTAGCCCTAATACAACACCTCTCGCGGCTATTTTTCATACTTCTGAAAAAGCTGGCTTTTTGGGATAGTCGCTTATAAGAGGAAGATATAGAAATGTTTCCACTTTTTGAAGAATTTTTTATTGCTGCTGATGTCAACCAGAAAGTCATATTCAACATAATAAGTCAACATTTAAAAGCATAAGCTGAAAATTTTCTCACACACTCTGGTGTCCAGACATAAAATGCAATCATTGTCTCAATTTTGGAAATCGCTAGAAAAAGAATAGGCACCCGTCTTTGAGTATAAGGCTATCAAATTATTTATCACTTTTTCGACTTCCTATTTGTGCGAAAAGATTTTTTCAGCCATGTCAATAATAAAAACCAAACGGAGAAATAGAATGGATGTTAACGCAACGCTTCGTCTTTCAGAAACAACTCTGCAGCCACAAACAGAGTGATAATTTAATGGCGAGACGACGTCACTGGAAGTTTTAATAATTTTCCGTTTCATACACTTCGTCGCAGGCGATTATACGCGCATGCGCGTAGTAGACACTTCCGCCATCTCCAAATTATTGAGTCAATGATTTCCTGCCATTCTTTTATTTGATTTTCTATTATTTTATTTGATAATTCGGTGACGTCGTCTCGCCATTAAATAATCACTCGGTATATCAAATTTTCTAAGAAGCAGTAGCAGATGTCGCACTACAAATTGTAATTATATAACGCTATAACATATACCTATATAATAATAAGATGCTATCTATATTGGTTTTTATTTGTGTCTTAGCTTTCAGCCGGTCCGTGAAATGTTTATCCTATTTTCACCGGTCCGCGGGGGCAAAAAGGTCGAAGAACACTGTTCTACAGTCTTTAGTGGTAGCATATACTTATCCTCCAGTTTCTCTGAGAGAATTAGAATATGCGTCTTCTTTATTTATTTATCTACCCATAGTTTACTTTTTTCTGTTCTTACGTATTTCAGTTTCATATTTAATAACGATATTTTAAAACATGTTTAAATTGTATAAACGTTATTGCAAATGTACTTCATATTTTTGTCATGTAAATAGTGATTAAATATGCTACAATATCTCTGTTTTGCAAATGTTATTCCCGCATTATTATCGTTTCTTACGCTACCCGTCACTGCTGCCACGGCAGAAAGATCATTTTCTAAACAAAATATAATAATTAAGTGGGCTATTTTTTGTACTCCTTTCAGAAAGGCAGGGTCAATAAACTTTGGACGCTAGTCGGCGAATTTTCTGATTCAACCTCGTTGGATTCACAGTGACTTTTGTAATGGGATAAACTGGGCGCATTGTTTTAAATGATAAATAATTACGTACCCAGATAAAAGTCAACATCGTGACTTTATAATCACTTACCTTCTTCTTTTACTGATTTTCCACTTAGTTCATTTACATACAAATTTGTTTGGCAACCTTCTGCTTCTTCACATTCGATTTGCAGGTATCCTGTACCAACTGCTCCGTTAATTATTTTATGTTTTCCCTTTTCATCGATGCATGATATTGTCATGTGACGAGGAAGATGAATTGATAATTTTGATTTATAATTCCAGTTCCATGAATCACCCAGAGTGCCTATCTGGCAGTTACTATTAAGTTTATTCTTTCCCATTGTTGCATAAACTTCGATATGACAACCAGAAGTTTGTAAACATTTGATTTCTAAAAATCTGGTTCCAATAGCACCTGCAGTTATTGAGTATTTTCCTTTAACATCAATACATGATATTATGAATGATGCAGGTGCTTTGATGCTTAAAATATTGCTGTAAGGCCAGTCTTTAGACCCTGCTGGTACACCTTTGCCATCACATTTGCCTTTTACAGCATTGTATGAATATAAACTCTTCACAGATACATTCCTATGCGGAGCTAGATTTTCGTCTGGAAGTTCAGAAGTGGATATATATGCGCTACAGCCAAATGGTTCTAAACACTGAATTTCTAGATATTTCGTCCCAACTGCACCATTAGAGACTATATATTTCCCTTTAACATAAAGGCACGTTATTATTTCTTTTTTTGATGATATATCAACTCTTAGGTTGTAACTCCATTTTCCAATTTGAATTTTTTTTTTACATTCAGATGTTTCCATTTTTGTAATAGATTCATATGTGAGTTTGTTATAAATAATTACGTAACAGCCTGATGGTTCTAAACATTTAAATTTCATGTATCCCGTGTTAATTCTGTCGTTGATGAATACGTATTTTCCTGTTACATCAAGGCATGATATTATTGGTTTTGGAATTTCTAGTGTTTCGTTGAATGACACATATTTGATTTTTGTTACAACGCTTCTACCGTCGCAGGTTTCTTCAGTATCTTTTGACCCACCATATATATTGATGTTACAAAATGGGCGTTCCAAACATAGTATTTTTATATAGTTTAATCCTATTCCTCCTTCTGTTATCAAGTATTGGTTTTTGCTTTCGATACAATCAATTTTTTTAGATGTATCTTCCCAGTTCAGCTTCATACTTGAATTATATGGAACGTTGATTTTGTCTAACATAAAATTTAATCCCAAACACTTCACATTTCCTTGGATTAGATCACCTAAAAAAATATGTATATACAGGATGTATCCAGATAGATGGAACACGACTTATCTCGTAAACGTAATATGTGAGTAAAATGGGGGAAAAATTGATGACCAAAGTTTACCCAAGAATTAAATCGTAGTACTGAAATTTTCCGGGATAAATCGGAAGTTCAGTTGTATAAGGCAACATTGATTTTTTAAACGGGAACGTATGTTGTATTGGGTATGTTTGTCAAGCATATTTTTTTAAAATATCTTTTGATATTTACAAAAAATTGTATTTTCTATAACGACTTGAAAGTAAAGTGTTTTTATTTACAAATGTTCAAATTGCTTTCCATTTTGTTTTAAACACTTTCGCATTCTTATTCTTGGTCTATCTGTAGCTCGGAGAATAATAAAAAAAAAATAATAATAATAATAAAAATATTTCGCTTTCAAGTCCTACTTACTTGTAAGTACAATATGTTTCATTTTGTAATACGTAACTAAGAGGTAAACTCCATTTTTTATGTTGCACATTTATAATATCATCTTAGGGTGGTAATTCTGAAATGGCACCTTTAAAAAATGTAAAATGTCGGTTACAGTTTTGACATTTCAGTTTGGTATCTATACTTCATTTTTTTAAGAACGAAGTGTGGGCAAGATAGGAGCTTTTTCGACCTTGTTTTTAATGGGGTAAGAACGTGGAAAAGTTTACACTGTAGAAAAATAGATTTCTGTCTCAACTTATTCTATTTGTCTCTGTTATTTTAACCCAAATTTGTAAACATAGGCGTACAAACTAAGTTTACAGTGAATATATTACTACCTATTATTTCTAATAAGTAAAACATATACCTCTGTTTAAATAATGTTAGAATATAAAAGCCAGTGAATAAATAGATTTGAAATTAATTTAGAGTATATATATATGTACATTAATTCGTTTTCAGACGACTTAATATATATATTAAGAGAAATATTTTAAGTCTTCTGAAAACGAATTAATGTACACACGCCTCTGGTACCAAACACAGCAGTTGTTTTGCTGTCAACTGTCATATTCTTTACTATCAACGAGCGCCATATTAATAATTTGTGTTGCCATTATATGTATTTACGTCCATATTATGTTTGCGTTATAGTGTCGATTAAATATAAACTTGAAGAAGAATCCATTGATGATCCGGACTGATTTTCAATATTATTTTATATATTTTTCTTCATTATTTTAAGTTTTATATAAATAATAAATTTTAATTAAATTTTCAATTGTTCTATTGTATTATTTTTTATATGTGACAAGTTTGTATTTGATACAGTGTGAAACCGGCCGCGCTCGCAACGCCATCTTTTTTAAAGAACAAAGTATTCTTTAAAAAAAAAATAGAGTATAGGGATTTGCAGCTAAGCACCTTACCATCTGGTGAGCGTTTCATGAACTTGTGTACATCAGATAACATTTCGTTTTGTGTATTGGTTTTGTATGAAGTTTGTTTTTAAAGTTTTATTATAATCATTGAAAAATGTATAATACATATTGTTGTGTGCCTATGTTCAATTCATTGAAAAGAAGAAACCCGGAAATATCGTTTCATTTGTTGCCACTAATATCAGACACCGTACGGTTCGAAACAAAATTGGGAAAGCAAGAGGTTAGGAATCGACGCGATTTTTAGATAAACAATTTAAAAATTGGAAAAAAGTGAGCCCTTATATCAAAGTTTGCTCATTACATTTTAATGATAGTGACTACAAAAAATATTTTCAATTTTGTATTTATTATCGCATATCTTGAAAATTCCTGTTATTGTGTGTGGGTTTGTAATGCACAAGTTTGTAGGCATAATGCATAAATCTTTATGCTCTCTCTGTTTTTTTCAGTGACTCCACACAATATTATATGCCCAGCATTGTAGATTTCTACCCCTTGGTAAACAACACGGGAATTATTATTTCCCCCAATATAGTTAAAATAATCGACAATGGAAAACCGCCATAACTTAAAACCAGATCACAAAATGTAGTATTTTAGATGTTTACAAGTAATGTCACTTCACAAAATCAGAAAATCCCAAACAATTATTTATTTTTTGTCGTTTTTTGATACACTTTTCGCTATTATTTCCTAGTAAATGTCAAGTGGTATCTGATTTAGAATGGTTTCAAAAAAATCCGCGTGGCGCTACGATCATAAAATTTTTCCCCTATAACATATGTAGTTTTTGAGTGAATATAACCTCATTATAATAAAACTTAACCAAAAATTTTAAAGCCAGATTTACAAGTTCAAATGGTTGCATAAAAGTATATTTACACCACAACAGTCATCAAAGTAACCAGATATAGTTACGTATTACATTAATTAATTACTGCAATTTTGTGAGACCAGAGATAAAGGTTTGTTAATAATTTTCTAAATTTTATTTATAATAATTGTCAAACTATATTTATTTCAATTTTTTTCATTTTTGTTGAGTGACGTCATAAGTCGCTGCAATTCAGAACGAACGCGTGTTTCACCGTTTCTACTTGTCGTTCGTTCTGTATAAATAATTTTTCATTTGTTTAATTTAGTCTAATATATTTGTTATAAAGTTACTAGTAGATCTGTACCCATTTCTCAACATTTTGCGTTGAGAAATCATTTAAACTCATCTTTTTTGTAGACATTTAAATTTTTCTTTAAATTTAAAATTAAATTTTTTTATGAATTTCTTGTGGGATTAATTTACAGTGTAATCGACCGTATTTCACCGCTGCGCTTACCGCTATTAATTGTTGCAGTCCGCGACAATTATAATTGTTTAAATTTTTTTTGTACAAATTATTTTTTTGTTCAATTATTTTTACAAGTTTTTTTTTTAACAATTTTTTTTTGTTTTTTTTGATAATAATTTTTTTTATTATTATTATTATTCCTCGCATCGCTACACCACCTGTCATTATTAATTTTACACTGTAAATTTCCCTAACATATTAGCGATCCCCAAGACTTTTTTTTTTTCTCTCTTATCAATTTATTGGCAACGCAGTTGATCCAAGAACCGGACCTTATTTTTATAATAAATTCTCCGATCCGCGCACCACGCCGTCATATTTTTGACTTTCCAAGTCAACCCTTGTGTGTCGTCGTCTGGACTCCTACCCTACCTGGGCCATTAGTAGAGCCCTGCGCGGATAAGCTTTTCTGTATCCGCATCCGATCCGCATCCGCACATCCATGATCCGCATCCGATCCGCATCCGCAGCTTTTGTAAATAACAAATCCGCATCCGATCCGCATCCGCAAAAATATCCGCACTATCCGCACTATAGGTTTTGCTGTCAGTTTGGAAAGAACTAACATATTTCGCCTGTTTAGGTAATCTCTGCTCTAAAACGCTACTGAAAATTTTTGGATTTACCAGCTTATTTATTACTAACCTATCCTAAGGGACCCCAAAAGTTTTAAGGCCTAGATGCGCTAATAACTTATTTAAATCTAGAGAGAGATAACAATTTTGGGGGGCCTAAGCGTTCTTTTTCGTAGGGAGTAAGTGGCGTGTTGCTTTTTTTTAATATTTAATTTTTAAAAAAATCAGAAAAGTTACTTGATAGAAGGTGCTTCATATTTTTAGGATCAAATAATTCTCTTACGCCATTTCGGGCATGGCGTTGCAACCCTTTTCAAATAGCAACTTGTGTCATTTTTCAAATTTTTGACGGATCTGCAAGACTTATTACTTCGGGTAGTATAAAAAAATTGGCAGGGTACATAATAAAATTTTCGAGAAAAAATTATGTAGGTAAATTTTGGTATTTAAATAAAACTTACTAATCAGTTTTATGTAAAAAAAAAAACCTTTATCAGATTTAAAAGCCAGAATTAGAGCAGAGGTAGGAAGAATTACGTCGATAGTGTACCAGGAAACTTTTGTCCAAAATATTATTTTCTATAATATATTCAATAATAAAAAGAAAGTTAAGTTGATTGTCTCAACTCAGTCTTGATCATGGACAATTGTCTTAATAAAAATAACATAAAGTGAGATTGAATGCTATAAAATATCATGTATATACAGACAACCGAAAATAACCGAGGACTGCCTAGTCAGAACACAATTGCTTGTTTCTCCGAAAGTAACCGAAGATTTAATGTTCACGCGGATATTGCGGATAAGCGGATATGACATTTAATCCGCATCCGATCCGCATCCGCATGGTTTAAATGAGAATTTATCCGCATCCGCAGAAAAGTTGCGGATATCCGCGGATAATCCGCGGATACCCGCGGATTTGCAGGGCTCTAGCCATGAGCGGTCGCCACACTATTAAAAAGTTGTCCAAATTGCGGAAAAAGTGGTACTCAGTGGGGGCTAGGTCTGGTGAGTATGGAGGATGATGAAGAAGTTCCAACTCCAATTCTTGTAGTTTTGCCACAGTTATTTGTGCAGTGTGTGGTCTAGCGTTATCATGCAATAAGATAGGAGATCTGTTGACCAATCTAGGCTGTTTTTATTTAAGTTTTTGCATCATTTCGTCCAGTTGATTGCAGTATATTTCTCCTGTGATCGATGAGATAATTTTTTTTTTTTTGGTGTTTGGTTTTTAAGTTACCTGTACGAAATTTGGCGAACCAGTTTGATATTGTCTGCTGCGTAGTAACACTAGAGCTAAATACACTATTAATGTTTCGTGTGGTCTGCGATACCGTAGTTCCACGTAAGAACTCATACTTCATAATAGTGCGAATTTCCGACCGTTGCATTTTAAACAAAATTAATTTTTTTAAATAATTTTTGATATTTTTTAGAGCACACAATGATTTTTTTAAACAGCCGAGATGCTTTTGTAACAAAAAAAAAAAAAACAGAACTGTAAAATATTAAGCCAATGTCAAATAATAAGCTGTTAAAGTTGACAATATTATTAACTACAAATTTTATCCTTGACGACCTGATATGTTCTTAACGAATATTTGTGACTGCAAATTATTAAAACTTTTTAACAAACAACTCATGATCCTAATTTAGGTAACGATGTAAATTCAGGAACACTGTTCGAGAATATATTACCTTCTGTTTCGGTATCACCATTTTTCGGCTTGGCAAATACAGTGACATAGCAACCTGCGTCATCTTTACAATCAAGTTCTAGATGATTTGTACCAACTGCTCCAGCGTGAACTGTATATTTTCCATGTTCATCGATGCATGAGATAATGAAATGTGGTACTGCTTGAAGAGTCAGTCTAGAATTTTTCGCCCAATACCAAAAACCACCAAAGGAACCCTTTCCGGTACAGTCAGTCTCTATGGCACCTTTATACAATTCGTAATCTAATGACATTCAATATGCAAATTCCACTGTGTTATTTGTACACATAAAGCTGCTTTAAAATTAATACACTCTACGGTGTGCCTTATGGATAATTTTAATAGACTGTTTTAACCTTTAATAACAGCATTCACAGCTATGAAAATTAATGCCTAACGAATCTGTGACATCTATGTTTTTTCAAAGCAACTACGAAGGAATAAATGCATTTTTGTGACTTTTTACGAACCCGCCATCGGCGAGATAGTGATTTCTTACTATATTTTAATTACAAAATTGTAGCTGCAACTACAGTAATTATTATTCGTTTCACGATTCCCGAAATTTGTGCGAAAGCATTTTTTTAGGTTATGTAAAGTGAAATAGCTTAAGTGTGTTTATATGACTGTCTCATTAACACAGTGCACTAACTACGAGGGTTGCCTTTTATATTTCGGGATTGCGCTAAACTAGTGCTGCCATCTGGCAACTGACGCTTCTATTGTAAAGTTTGAAATTTTTGACGCTATACGTATTCGGAACGTTTTGACGTACGAGCGCTATTTGTGTTGTTTACTGTAACTTGAAAAAATTTATCTCGGCTAAAAATGGAATTAAAACATTTTTGCCGACTTCAATCCTGGCCGTAGTTCGCTTAAGGCGGCGCACAACCCTGTAGTTCTCAATAGTTTCTTATACAAAACTAATAATCGGAAATAAAATTAATAACAATCTATACATCAAAATTTGCGGCGAATTTTTATCTATCTAATAGTATATTTTAAATTGTAGAAAAAACTGTTATGTAATTGTAAATAAGCAAAATGCATTATAGACGCCATCTTGTAAACCAAAGGACTCATATTTGCGTACGATGCGGCAAATTGTAGCTAAAGCTTCATTCTACAAATAGGTTATAGCTATTTTGTTATATTGTGAAAATTATTTAAAGTTATTGTACTTTGTAGTCTATATTTGCCGCCATCTTGAATCTGCCACGGTTCTCAAAATAGGTGTTATGGGTAAAAACGATTTAATTTTTGTGAAGAATACGTGTACCAAGTGGCATTCCATTATCATCAAGTATAATATTTTTCGACGAGGGTTCTAAACTATAAGTAATCAAGTCGAAAAAAATGTTGACGTGTTATTTGAACATTTCTACACAAAACTATATTAATATGTTATTTGAAACCCATTAATAGATTTAAAAAATTACAGAACAATGTTGCTGATGTCTATTATTAAGTTATTGAGCGATAATGTTTGTACAATAAATATTTGTGCAATTAAAAATATCTTATTAGATAGATAAAAATACGGTGCAAAATTTGATGTATAGATTGATACTAATTTTATTTCAGATTGTTAGTTTTGTATAAGAAACTGGTAACCTCTAGGGGTTATACGCAGCCTTACGGACGAATTTCGTGAAGGTCGTCCAAAATCGGTTGTTGTTCTGGAAAACATTGATGCTGTGAGTGAACTGATACTGTAAGATCGTCATATCTTGTCGTGAGATTGAGGTATCCTTGGGCATTAGTGGGACCAGCATACATTTACTATTGCATGAACATTTGGCCATCAAAAATATTTGCGTTAGATCCCACATAATTTGACAATTGGAGTAAAAAGTGCCTCAATCGGAGTGGAAAAAGTGCTTCGAAAATTGGTTCAAACGCATACAAAAGTGTATTGATCTTCATAGGGAATATTTTGAAAAACAATAAAGCCACTGTTGTTGATAAATAATTGTTTAGGTTCTCAAATCCCGGAATGTAATAGGCAACCCTCGTATAAAGTTTGGAAAACTGTTTATTAACTACAGTGTATTAAATTTGAAGCTTATAACGGCCACTTGACAGACCATATGGCAAACTGGTTAGTGACAATATACAGTGAATATTTCATAGCGTATAGTCTAGTCATTTTGGAACTGTGAAGGCAGCTTTAGTTTGGAAACATTGTCTATAGTCGACAACGTACAGTGTATTAAATTTATAGTTGTGAACGCTCTCTTGAGTTACCATGGGACAAACTAGTTAATGGCAATCTACTGTGTTTAACTCATTGCGTATAGTGTATTAATTTTGGAACTGTGAACAGAGCCGTAGCAATGTTTTTGGCTCCCTTGGCAAATAAAGTAAATTGATTTAATTTACCACCCGAAATCAAAGTAATAAGCAAAAAGAAGGTCATCACTTCCCAAGTCCAAGTGATGAGCAAAAAAAGGTCCTCACTTCCCAAATTCAAGTGATGAGCAAAAAAAAGTTCCCACTTCCCAGAGTGGTGAGCAAAAAAAGGTCCTCACTCCTCAGATCCGAGTGGTAAGCAAAAAAATTGATGTGAAGTGTATATTTTCACACATTTCAGGGTTTCGCAGGTATTTAGTAACTGAATGATGATTATTTGGGATGCCAAAACAAATTTTATGTCAAAATATTTTTTTATGAACTTTAATTCGAATGCCTAATACCATTATTTAAGTTTCTAAATATGGGCAGTATTTTTTTTTTTTATATATATAGCAAGGTTCATTAAGTTTTTGAAAATTGCGCCTATGTCTTCCATTGGTTGCTTAAATCATAAGCCCCGCCATCTGATTTCGTATACTTTCAAACATAGAATTAAATTATAATTTCAACACTTCCCACTGGTTATTAAATTTACGCTTTTAAAAATAAAATGCAACATTTACCAAAATATAACTAAAATTTTAACAAAATAATTGAAACAAAATGAAAATTAAAAAAAAAAACAGAAAAATTAAAATTGACAGAAATTGAACTCTAATTTGCAAATTACAAAGCAACGACGAAACGCACTACGCTACGAGCGCTTACTTATCTACTGTGTTACATAGCAAATTAAATATTTAACATATTTTAGTTAAAAAAACAAAAAATGCGTTAATTTCCGAAAACATAATCTGATCAAAAATTCCTGTTGTATTATTCCGGTTCACACCAATGTACATTACTTAGAATTTTTTCAGATTTTTAGTTTAAACCATCTGGGGTACAGGGTGTGGGACAAACATTTTTTTGCAAAATTTTGGCAAAAATCACTTCAAATTATTTCATTTTGCAAAAAAAAAGATCGTTAATCCACGTACCAAGGGCTTTCATTTGATACCCTACTCAGAATTTAAAAAAAAATATATTTTTTTCGATGAGCACATATTTGTTTATATTTTTAGGGGGATATGTTTTTTAAATGTTTTAGTATTTTTCCTATGTGCGGGGCAAAGAGTTGTATAAGCTTGCCAAATTTCAACTCTTTAGGTTTAGCCGTTTGGCTACAATTTTTACCGAACAGACAGGACCTTATACCAAAATGACGGTATAAGGATTTTTTGGTCATACCTACAAAACTCTAAAAAAGGTTCCCACTTCCTAGAGTAGTGAGCAAAAAAAAGTGCTCACTCCCCAGATCCGAGTGGTAAGCAAAAAAAAGAATGGTTTTTACCTGCCAATGCTTTTACATGACTAAATACAGGTGGTCCCCGACTTACGAACAGGTTCAGTTCCGAAGGCGCGATCGTAAGTCGAATTTGGTCGTAAGTCGAAAATGCGGAAAATGTTTTGCTACCCCCTTAAAACATGTTTTAAAATTCAATAAATTCGAGCGTGATCAAGTCTGTGCGTATTGGAAGTGTATATTCCGGCGAATAAAAAATAATTCAATGTTTGTTAACGAAAATTCTGAGCTATTACGAACAATATTGGGTGCTTTCAGGCCTAAATCAAGGCGTATTGATTATATCTATTCCCGCTATTAGAAAATAATATAAGATTTTTAATTATTATTATTATTATTATTTTGTTTATTAAAGTTTTATGGAGATAAATAAAATTTTGAAATTTTGAAATTTTTGGACGTAAGTACGATTGTTTGTAAGTCGGATGTTCGTAAGTCGGAGACCACCTGTATACACAATGGCGCCCCTCATCAGGCCACGTGCCCCTTGTCAAACCTCGCGCCCTTGGCAAGTGCCCCGATGCCAACCCGTTGCTACGGCTCTGACTGTGAATGCAGCTTAACGAACGAACATGAACGAATAAAGTGCAATAAGTGGCAATCAAAAAGTACGTGAATGCTGCCACGGATCGTCACGTAACAAAATAAAAATTGATGTGAAGTGTGAATTTTCACACATTTCAGGGTTTCGAAGGTATTTATTAACTGTGTGATGATTATTTGGGATGCCAAAACAAATTTTATTTCAAAATATATTTTTATGAATTTTAATTCGAATGCCTAATACCATTATTTAAGTTTCTAAATATGTACTGTATTTTTTTTTATATAGCAAGGTTCATTAAGATTTTGAAAATTGCGCCTATGGCTTCCATTGGTTGCTTAAATCATAAGCCTCGCCCTCTGATACCTTCAAATATAGAATTAAATTATAATCTCAACACTTCCCACTGGTTATTAAATTTACGCTTTTAAAAATTAAATGCAACATTTACCAAAATATAACTAGAATTTTGACAAAATAATTTAAACAAAATAAAAATGCAAAAAAAAACTGAAAAAATAAAAATTGACGGGATTCGAACACAGTTTCTTACAGTAGTTTCAACTCACTAAGCGAGAACGCTACCTCTGTGCTATACAGGATCACTCAGGTCTTAAATAGCGGATTAAATATATTACATATTTTACTTAAAAACACAAAAAATGCGTTATTTTCCGAAAACATAATCTAATCAAAAATTCCT
This sequence comes from Liopterus haemorrhoidalis, assembly GCA_963971575.1. Taxonomy (NCBI): domain Eukaryota; kingdom Metazoa; phylum Arthropoda; class Insecta; order Coleoptera; family Dytiscidae; genus Liopterus; species Liopterus haemorrhoidalis. Next base: position 16,776,417 of record OZ020616.1, on the reverse strand, counting down.
GTTGTACTATTTCGGTTCACACCAATGTACATTACTGAGAATTTTTTCAGATTTTTAGTTTAAACCATCTGGGCTACCGGGTGTGGGACAAAAATTTTTTTGCACAATTTTGGCGAACGTCGCCTCAAAATAATTTATTTTGCAAAAATAAAATTTTGATCGTTAATCCACGTACCAAGGGCTTTCATTTGGTACCCTACACAGAATTGTAAAAAAATATCTTTTTTTCGATGAGCATATATTTGTTTATATTTTTAGGGGGATATGTTTTTTAGATGTTTTAGTATTTTTCCTATGTGCGGGTCAAAGAGTTGTATAAGCATGCCAAATTTCAACTCTCTTTGTTTAGCCGTTTGGCTACAATTTTTACCGAACAGACAGACAGACAGACGACAAAATGACGGTATAAGGGTTTTTGGTCATACCTACAAAACCCTAAAAAGAATATAATTTTACAAAGTACTGGAGTAGAAAATGGACATGGTATGATGTAGTTATGTTTGTCGTAGATAAATGTGGCACTCATAATTCAATTTATTGCAAAAGTGGACATAGAACAGAATGGAACTCAGCCAGCGATGTGAATTTTCACACTTTAATGTTTTCGTAGGTATCGAGTAAGTAAGGAAGATTGTGAGCCCAAAAGTAGCAGCTCTAGGTAACAAAATAAAAGCGAAATCTATTGTTCCATATAGCAGGCGCGCATCTAGGCTTTGAGCCCCCCCCCCAGGTGTTTGTCTGCCATATAATATCAAATCATAATCCAGAAGGTGAGCAAATTAAGCCATTTACGAGGGCTACCTTTTAAGTTTTTACAAAAACTAAGAAATTTTTTTTTTTGCACAAACTGTTTTATAGCTTTTTAAAATATTCGCTTTTAAGATTTATATACTTTTGCATGCGTTCAAACTAATTATCGAAACATTTTTTCCACTCTAAAGTTGGTATCTCAAAAACATGGTTTTCGAAGGCTTCAACGGCTTCTTGAGGTGATGAAAATCGCTGTCCATTTTTTGTTTGACATTGGGGAACAAAAAAAAATCGTATGGGGATAAATCGGGTGAATACTGGCAATGAGTCATTAATTCGATGTTTTTCTCCTTCAAATAATCAATTGTTTGACGTGCTGTGTGGGAGCTTGCATTGTCATGATGATGCAATAATGCGACGTTTTTGGTTGTTTTTCATGATTTTGTCGATGACTTCTGGCAAACAAATTGTTATATACCATTCAGTATTAACTGTACAGGAGCAGGAAAGAACAGTAAGAATAGACAATTCAAGGAATGTGAAAAGGTATAGAGAGATAAGGACGGTAGGAATACCTAAATATTTGAAAGGGGGAGAGGAAAGGCAGGGGGCAGAGTTAGGAGGATTGCCAGAATATTATATTGAAATGAAGAACGGAGCAACAGGTATTGGACAAAACCAGAGGATAGGCTATGCAGAATGTGTAGGGAGAAGGAGGAATCCTTGGAACATCTAACAAAAAGGTGTGGAAAGATGATAAAATGGAAGGAAGAGATAAAGGAGCAGTTCAGTGAAGAAGGAAAGGCAGAAAGATGGGCGAGAGTACTCGAGGAAAGGAGGAAGGAATGCGGAGAGGTAAGGCAAAACTGAGAACAGAAAGGAAGAGACGGGCAAAGGAGGAGGAAAGAAGAGAGGAAACAGAAGCGAAAAAGAGACGAAAGAGGGGAGGAAGAACTGGAGTCAAGAAGGAAGGAGACCGGAGACGGAACCCGAAAAGAGAATAGGAAGTAAGAGAGGGCCACCGGAGGAAGAATGAAGAAGAAAGAAAGTCATAAATTGTATTATTATTATTATTATGATTATTTTTCTAATGTAGTAGCTAAAACCCTAAACGCCGCAAGGCTTAGGGGAAATAAAGAATTATTATTACCAACCCTACCTAGTTGGATTTTACCTAAAAATTTTTCATCTAGAAAGTTCGTCCCAAGCAATCCGCACGTACGTACGACCTTAGCGTTTGTAATTTCCCTGCGATGCATTTTTCTGAGGTGATATTTTCTTGCGATGAATTTTTCTTGCGACGAATTTTTCACGATGAATTTTCCACGACGAATTTTCCGCGATGAATTGTCCGTACCCGGTTTTAATACGGTAGTTTGACGATTTTTTTTTTTATGAAACCTTGTATGTTAAGTTTCACTCGATACTTAAAACTACTTAGTCGATCATGTTCGTTCGTTAGGTGTGTAAACGTTATATTTTTTCCATACCTTTAATTTCATCTTTTGGACCTTCTTCGGATTCTGTTTTGATAATATCATATTTTATGTCTGATGCGTCTATTATTTTATAGGACGCTGCAAAACTGCAAACTATCGTAACAATAAGGGTTACATAAAGTAACGAACCCATTATAACCTGAAAAAATTAAATTAAATTAATTAGTGAACAAGTTTTATTTACCTTCTATATGAATAAAATGGTGGTTATATCTGCTTTTTTTTCGGTTTATACACGTTTCAGATGAATATAAGACGATATTCGTATAAAAGTCATGTTTGTTTGTCAGTCTGTTTGTCCGAGATTCACGCAAAAACGGCTAGACATATTTCTACGAAATTTTGTATGATGATAGAGTAAAACCAGGATTTGAACATAGGCTATAAGGCATTCTAAATATATATTTGAAGTCATCGTGAAAAATACTTCTAGGTTTACCTCTTGTTACGTTTGTGACTAACAATAAGTAAAATCTTGTTTTAATTTTGGTTATTCGTCACTGCTAAGCACTATTAAGGCCCGGTATAATACCTTGCAAGTATTATCTGTCTCATTTTGTAATACGTAACTAACAGGGAAAGTTCATTTTTTCTGCTGTATATTGACAATACATTTATAATATTATCGTAGTATAGGGGAAAAATTTTAAGATCGTAGCGCCACGCGGATGTTTTTGAAACCATTCTAAATCAGATACCACTTGACATTTACTAGTAAATAATAGCGAAAAGTGTATCAAAAAACGACAAAAAATAAATAATTGTTTGGGATTTTCTGATTTTGTGAAGTGACATTACTTGTAAACATCTAAAATACTACATTTTGTGATCTGGTTTTAAGTTATGGCGGTTTTCCATTGTCGATTATTTTAACTATATTGGGGGAAATAATAATTCCCGTGTTGTTTACCAAGGGGTAGAAATCTACAATGCTGGGCATATAATATTGTGTGGAGTCACTGAAAAAAACAGAGAGTTCATAAAGATTTATGCATTATGCCTACAAACTTGTGCATTACAAACCCACACACAATAACAGGAATTTTCAAGATATGCGATAATAAATACAAAATTGAAAATATTTTTTGTAGTCACTATCATTAAAATGTAATGAGCAAACTTTGATATAAAGGGCTCACTTTTTTTCCAATTTTTAAATTGTTTATCTAAACATCGCGTCGATTCCTAACCTCTTGCTTTCCCAATTTTGTTTCGAACCGTACGGTGTCTGATATTAGTGGAAACAAATGAAACGATATTTCCGGGTTTCTTCTTTTCAATGAATTGCACATAGGCACACAACAATATGTATTATACATTTTTCAATGATTATAATAAAACTTCTTTAAAAACAAACTTCATACAAAACCAATACACAAAACGAAATGTTATCTGATGTACACAAGTTCATGAAACGCTCACCAGATGGTAGGGTGCTTAGCTGCAAATCCCTATTGGTTCACACGGATACGCTAAAGTCTGTTTACACCACAACAGTCACCAAAGCAACCAGATCTAGTTTCGTATTACAAATTGAGACGAACTATAGCAACACTACATATTGTTTCAGCCATTTTAACACTAATAACTCAACACTAATAAATAAACATTAATAATCTATAACTTAAAACATTACAACACATTAAAAAGAAATTAAAACCAGTAGAAAATCAAAAAATTAAACGATATTTTTATATTTATAGACAGAGCCGGCGCGTGGGTCTGCGGCGCCAGTAGGCAAGATTTAATTGACTGCCCCTAAGTTGGGCGCAATACGCAGACGATTTAACGTTTGCAGCTACAGGCTTCTGATTGGTTTGTCGGACTAACGACTAAATAAACGACCTGAGTCGGTATTTTTGAAAACTGACTGACAGTTTTGTTTTCACTAGGATAAAATAGAGTTTTTGTGAATTTTGATCTAAATATTATATTTTTCTGTATCAAGTACTACTTTCTGTGTTCATAAATTATAGTTTTCATGCATGATGAATCAGAAATCAAAAATTCCTGTTGTACTAAGATATTTGTATTAAGAATGAATGAACAAAAAATCAAAATACAAGGTGTCTTAAAATTTTTTTTATATTTATTTAGCTTACTGCGTGAACGCAACATATCCGAGGGGCGCGGGGGTTATGTCAATCGGTAGCCTGGCTCTTGGGAATTCAGTCGCTATAGAGCGTTTCTCGGGAGCAGACTGCGCGTTATGCGTTCGAGAGTTTTACAAAAACGGTGATTCGGCGACTGTAGCGCGTAGAAAATTCTGCAGTATTCGAGGTTTTCGCCATTTAAATGATGCGCCAAGCATTCCTCTCATTCGACATTGGGTTAAAAAGTTTGAAGAGACTGGTACAACGCTGGATAAATCAAAATCCGGGCGACCTAGGTCATCAAGAACGGTAGAAAACGTGGAGAATGTTAATCAGTCTGTTCGTGACGATCCGAACCTTTCAATTCGGAAGCGCGCAAGTGCTTTAAATGTGCATAGATCATCATTACATCGCATTATGCACAAAGACCTAAAGCTGCACCCCTACAAAATTCAATTGGTGCAAGAATTAAAGCCCCAAGATGCCAGTCAGAGGTTTAATTTCGTAAATCAGGTGATTGAGCGATTTTCAACGTTTACCAACATTTTGTTTTCGGATGAAGCTCATTTTCATCTTAATGGCCACGTAAATAAGCAGAACTGCCGCTACTGGAGTGCAACGAATCCACTAAACCGACTTCACTGGCGCATTTGAAAGAAAATATCCGTCACGAAATGGCAGCCATCCCTGAGTCCACCTGCCGAGACGACATAAGTAATTTTACTGTTCGATTAAATGAGTGCCGAGAACGCGAGAGTCTACATTCAGACAATATTATTTTTAAGAAATAAATCCCCAAAAAGTGTATTTTAATAATTGATAAACATTTTTTCTATATACGGCTTACTTTTTTTTTAATCGATCCACTAAATATAAAATTTCTTTTGAGACACCTTGTATAAAGAAAACGACATTTTAAAATGATATTAACCTTAACCAAAAAATGTTTATTGCAAGTATGATTTACAAAGCTTAAACAAAACGGCTGAAAAGCATGATTTAAACGATGAAAGTAACTAGATTGCAAAATCTAGTTCCGCCTAACCGTTTGGAACAGACTTTATCTTTTACCTATCTTCCACCCGCCCTATATAAATATTGTTATTCTTTGTGTGTACTTACTCTGTGTGTTATTGTGCAGACCTTAACATACCATATAAATAAATATATTATCCCACAAGCATTTATACCCGTAATGGATAACCTTTGACCTGTCTATATCTTATTAAATATTGTAAGTGGGTATAAATAACAAGTGATTATAATATATATATATCGATTATTTTTTATTATTATAAAATTTATCTCACTAAAAATGTCTTTTTCTACAATAGCACTATTTTAGAATACAAAACGCAATAAAACGAAGGCTTTTGCGTTTTGTGAAAACCAGTGTATCATAAACAATGAAAATTTGACATTTATTTGCTGAGAACTGTCACTTTACGATATTAGCATCTGACACTACCGATAGAGGCGCTACTGCATTCACATCATGGCTGACTTTGGTAGGATATTTTTGACAGGTTCAATGGTAAATTCATGTGATATTTATTGAAACACACGGGAACACACTCTAAAATGGTCTTTAACTGTCTTTCCACTTCTAAGAACATATTCCCATGCTTGTCACAAACTCGACTATCCTACAACCGTCAGTTTCTCAAAATCTCACTAGAGGCGCTTCAGTTATTGTCAGTTGACAATAGCCACGGTGTGGTATTAACACAGAACACAATATATTAAGAACGGACACTGGCAGCAAAAAAAATTAGCACGTTCCCTCTAGGAATATACAAATGAACTAAACAGCAACCGCCAAATTTAAATTTTACTATCTGATTTACGTTCATAATTACCATTATTATTGTATTAAATATATTTTATTATTTATATTATCAAAAGTTTTACAATTAAAAAAGAACAATTTAATTCCTTATTTATATAACATATAAATAAGGAATTTAAATAAATAAATCTAAATAAAAGGTGTAAGCTATTTATTTTTGAAACACAAAATTATACACAACATTAAATATTATTTTAAACACAACATTATAATTACTAATTACAAACACTGTATTAATAAAATTGGAGGCTATATAAGCTGTTCACTTATGTAAGAACAAACTAAGAGGGAATTTTGTTTTCAATAGTTTGCACCTTTGAAGCTGTATGTCATGTTGGTATTAAAAAATGTCACTTTTTTGAAAATATCGATCCATTTGACAGATGTCATAATGAAAAATGATATCTTAATTATAATGATCATAACCTTATCAACCTAAGGTCGGTTTTACAGCGTAAGGAATATTTTTAATTGACATTTAAAGTCAGTAACACACCATAAAAGTAACCAAAATAACCAGATCTAGTGTGTTCTTACAAAAGTGAACAGCTTATATAATCTGTCTCAATTTGTAATACGAAACTAGATATGGTTACTTTGGTGACTGTTGTGGTGTAAACAGACTTTGGCATATCCGTGTGAACCAATACTATGACAATATTATAAATGTATTGTCAATATACAACATAAAAAATGAACTGTTACTGTTAGTTCCGTATTACAAAATGAGACAGATAATACCTGTTTTTTTTATTTTTTCGGCCTCATATTTGGTTTCTACACATTTCAGATCATTATAAGACAATATCGGCAAAAAATCAATTTTTGCCTGTCTTCCCGAGATGTACAATGTATGTATCAAATACACTATAAGATGACCAAAATTGGAAATAAAACTCTATTATTTTAACCATGTATTTGAAAATTAACAAGCTTAAATGCGTATTACTTCAACACCAACTGTCATGTGTTTGACAGCTAATGGCGGCTGATCGACAGCTAGAACACGAAGTTTCTGATCGTTTGAAGTCGGGTATATTCGTAATTTATTTTGCACTATGTCGCCATCTACCAATATACCAGAAAACTAAAACTCGAGCCAAGGTCATTACATACCAGTGGCACCCGGGTGGGTATATTAATTAGGTGGAGGTACTCTATTTTATCAACATAGTTCCTTAATACACCACACTGGACAGTGGCGCTGGTGTTTGCGACCTAATAATAATAATATAATAATAATAATGCATATTGCCAGGGTTTGGGATGCAGTCGTGTGTATTTAGCTCCACTAGTCTCTAGTATGACGCGGCTCAAAAGGTTGCTGAAGTTTGAGATTAGTGGACGCTTGTCAAGACCTGACAAACCCCATAATAATAATATTTATTAAGTTCAAAAATGTTTAACGTTTCTACAATCGTCAATATTACAAATTTGAAATTTAAATAAATATACATTGTCTTTTAAAATGTAAAGGCAGTATTTTTTCTATACAGCAAGGTTCATTAAGATTTTCAAAATCGCGCCTATGGCTTCTATTGGTTGTTTTAAGTCATAAGCTCCGCCCCTCTGATTTCGTATACATGACACATAGAATTAAATTATAATTTCAACAATTCCCACTCGTTATTAAATTTACGCTTTTAAAAATTAAATACAACATTTGCCAAAATATAACTAGAATTTTGACAAAATAATTTAAACAAAATAAAAATGAAAAAAAAAATAAAAAATAAAATTGTCTCCAGACCGGAAGCGCACCCCAGTTTGCATCTTATGAAGCGAGAAGGCTAACCATTAGACTATGAAAGCTTACTGGTTTACTGTGTTACATAACGTATTCAATATTTTACATCCTCAACAAAAAACACAAAAAATGCGTTCTTTTCCGAAAACATAATCTGATCAAAAATTGCTGTTGTACTATTTCGGTTCACACCAATGTACATTACGTAGAATTTTTTCGGATTTTGCGTTTAACGCTATCTAAAACCCCCACAGATTATTAGTTTCTTATACAAAACTAAAAAACTGAAATATAATTAGTATAGAGTATACATCAATCGCACTAAGGAAAAGGGCTCTGACGGGCTTGACTAAGGGGCGCCATTGCGAAGGCGAGGCCTTTTTTTTACTCATCACTTAGATTTTGGGAGGTGAGAACCTTTTTTTTATTTGCTAAGGGCGCCAAAACACGGCTCTGCCCCTAGCGCAAGTTTTCTTTACTGCGGCTCTGTTCATATCCTCAAATTTGAAGCGAATATTAGAATTATTAAACATTTTATTGTAATACTCTTTTCACACTAGAACTTTAAGATCGGATGTTAAAGTGAATGTGTCTTTAAACGCTAATGTGAAACCGTATGGCCTCGTCTAAATACAAGCGATGTTTAAGACAGAGATCTGCGTCTTAAACATCGTCCGCATTGCCAACATAATTTCTATTATAAAAAAATACTCTTTGAATTTGTGCTGTCAACATTTTATATTATCATAAACAAGAATACTGTATTATATCGACGTTATAAGAAGTTTATACTTATTGTTATAATAAAATTATTTATTTTAATAATGTGTTTAATAAAATACAGAGCTACAACATAATTTTTATTAACATTTATTAATTGACAATACTGTTATATTATAATGACTACATATTTAAAATAATTTTTCTTTTTTAAACAATAAATACATTAACGTGGCATTTTGGTTGGGCGTAGCAGTCAATTGCAACATGGTTAGTTCCTGGTCCTCCAGAAGCGATGGCAAATGCTCCAGTAATTTGAAGGCAGGATATTTTATGACCACCGCTTACAGTGATGGTTATTCTCTGTCCATAATTCCAATCTTTAGAAAGTGCCAATATACCGGAACAGTCTGCTGTGAGACCCTTTATTGGTACCTTGTCCATAGGCTCCGTGATTGGAGCTGTTGAATAATCTATTACACCATCTGACACTGAGGCATAACACCCAGCTATCAAAAGGATGAATACGATGTAAGACGCCATTTTCTACAAAAGATACAAATTATTTAAAAAAATTCAACTTTAAAAAATAAACATTATTAACCCGCCATCAGACGTAATAGTAAGCTGTATTAATTCGGACGTATGTATCTGGCGGTAACCAGTCAACTGGGGCCGTTCACAATTGGGGCTTTTCACAACTGGGGCCATTAACAACTGGGGCGATGGACAATTCGGGCCGTACACAATTGGGGCTTTTCACAACTGGGGCCATAACTATAAGAGCTAGAGTCTTCTTTTGTTTAAAATAAAAAATAATTATTTTACAAGTTAGCATAAATAAATTGCGTGTTCCTTTGAAAAAAAAATATTTTAATGGTTTGATTAAGTACATTTTGGTGCTAATTAGAATAAATAAAAAAATTCTGTTTTAAGGGTTAGCTTAAGTAAATTTTCGTGTTCATGTAATTAAAAAGAAATTTTAAGGGTTAGATTAAGTAAAAATTAGTGCTCTTTTGACTATACAAATAAAAAATGTATTTTAATAGTTGGCTTAAGTAAATTTAAGTGTTCTTTTGAATAAATAAATAAAAAATGTATTTGTTTGATCGCTCTGTACATTTTTTTAGGGCCTAGCGTGGAAATAAGTCAAAAAAATCTTGCTTGCGGAACATTAAAATTGTTACGACGGCTAAACTGTAAGAGATATATCGAAAGGTTCCATGACAACTGGGGCCCTAAGACAATTCGGACCGTTCACAATTGGGGCTTTTCACAACTGGGGCAATGGACAATTCGGGCCGTACACAATTGGGGCTTTTCACAACTGGGGCCATTAACAACTGGGGCAATGGACAATTCGGGCCGTTCATAATTGGGGTTTTTGACAACTGGGGCCATAACTATAAGAGCTAGTATCTTTTTTTGTTTAAAATAAAAAAAATATATTTTACAAGTTGGCATAAATTAAATTGCGTGTTCTTTTAAAAATATATATATATATATATATATATATATATATATATATATATATATATATATATATATATATATATATATATATATATATATATATATATATATATATATATATATATATATATATATATATATATATATATATTTTAATGGTTTGATTAAGTACATTTTGGTAGGAATTAGAATAAATAAAAAAAAAATATTTTAAGGGTTGGCTTAAGTAAATTTTCGTGTTCATTTGATTAAAAAGAAATTGTATTTTAAGGGTTAGAGAAGTAAAATTTTGTGCTCTTTTGACTATACAAATAAAAAATGTATTTTAATAGTTGGCTTAAGTAAATTTAAGTGTTCTTTTGAATAAATAAATAAAAAATGTATTTGTTTGGGCTAACAAGGCTGTAGCCCTAGGACGCAGGCCTCACAAATACAATTACAGGCATCAGATAAGCCCCAATGCATGTGCCTAGAGGCTCCTGCACTGTTTGCAACAAAAAATAATCTATGGTCTTTACATACTATATAATTTGTTTGATTAATTACATAGCTTGGGCAAAAAACATATTTAATAATTAGACTTACATAGTTACTCAATTTAATATTTAATTCTTAAATTTTAATTAAAAATGTAACTTACCATCTGTGATGTAGTAGGTAAGCTTCGATTTGTTCTTTGGTTAACTCAGAATTTCTTGATTAATTATTGGTAACACCTTGCTTATTTATACTATTTCTACCTCCCGATAACCATCTTATCCACTTGTTTATGTGCAACAAATATATTTAGCAACATTTTTTTATTGATTATCATAATAATTTGTTGCAATCAAAACAGTGCTTCCTAACATTTAAAGCTGGATTGTAAGGCAGCCCCTGCAATTTCCATTGCAACAAATTTTGGCATTTGGAAAACTAGAGCAACATAAGATTCGGATAGAAAGAGGAGTAATTAAAATTATAAGGTAGGCGCCAAAAGTTTCCGGCCTTTACTATGTTCTTGTGGTGATTGGTCGAAGGTGGTGTTATAAATAAAAGGGCGCGTGTATCAGGTAGTGTCATCTATGAGGCTGATGTCGCTGTAAAAGCCGCCTCCCACAGACCAATTATTGATGTGAGTTTCATATTTCCAGATGACACAAAGAGTCATCTGAAGCGTCTGGTTTTAGCCAGGTGGCAGCACGAGTGGAGCAGCATACAGAACGTTAAGTTGAGACAGATTAAGGGAGACGTTAAACCATGGGGTTCTTCCTGCAGGATTGCAGGTAGAAAATCCATTACACGCCTCCGTATCGACCACTGTTGGTGGACCCATGGACACCTTCTTCGAGATGAAGAATTTAGATGGGCTGCGTTAGGCGCAAATAGCCTTTGTTGCTTGCGCCAAAAAAATGTAACTAACTAACATGTCAGTTATATGAGTGGATGAATATAAAAGTTCATCCATGACAATTTACTTCAGTTCCTTGGAGATACTCATTTCATTCAATTGTAGCGAGCCGGTAACGTTACTTTACAACGTACCATTTATTGTCCACTAGGTAGCAAGCCTGTTGTATAATATTACGTCTAATCTCAAACTGAAGTGAGATTTCGGACTAAAGAAGTTCGGGTAGTAGGCGTGAGTGTTATCCAGGGTTCATCATTACGATATGTGAATTAAATGATATGTATTTGTACTTACCAACCGACTGAACAGGCATCTTGTACTTAAGTCTGGATCTAAGCTGTTCACTTAAGTTTAAATGTGAAGGTTTACACTGGTTTAAAATTAATGAATTAAATTTATTAACAGTAATATTTACAAATAGTTTAATGATTAAAATGTAATTAAAATCATGAATAAAATGAACAAACAAAATCGAGTTGTCCACCAGAATGCCGAACCAGTTCCTCTAGAATCCAACAAGTTTGATCATTAAGTTAACCGGGCCGAATACGTTCTGATCCCTTCTTCAGGGAGATAGGGGTTTAAATAAGCAGTTTAGGTGTATTTCCAATAAAAGGGTTTTGCTTGGTTCAAGAAGATGCTATGTTCAAAGTTATTAAGCAATCACTCAGAACAAAAGTCTTCTTGAACAATGAACCATTTAAAAAAACATATTTCTATAGTGCGTTCGAAGGTGAGTTTGCAGTATAGCTCTTATGGAAAATGGGAGCGGTGTTGCCAAATGTTGTAAAAGTGTCAAATGTGTCAATTATAATAATATGAAAAACTCGTATGATTTACAAAAATCAACTCTTATAAAACTCAAAATAACACTCAACAAAAACAAATTGTCATTTGTAGAATACTGCGTCTTCACAGATCAGCGCGTTTTAGAGCTGGCAACGTCGACAAGCAAGAATAGGATAGTGTCATTGTGTAAACCCATTAGAGAGTATGAACAAAGAACTACTCCATATGCCCTGTACTGCAAACTCACCTTTGAACGCACTATAGAAAATACGTGCTTTAAAGTAAAATTTCTAATTTTTATTTTATTATCTGAAAAAAAATATTTTTAAAATATACCCTAGTAAAAAACACAAAACATGATGGCAACCCCTTTTCTAAGAAATTCTCGCGACGGGTGGTTGTGAAAGTTTCTGACGGACTACTCGATTCGTTACACATTTGTCTTCTGTCCGCAGTTCAAAAGCGATAACGTGTGACCTGTTTGAGACGTTTTAGACCTCTGACAACCAGAAGGAAGTAGTCACAGGAGATCTCTCTATGGTCTAGTACTATGATCCTCTATCAAAAAAGAATCCATGGCGTAGGCCGGCCAGACACTGCCGAGAAAAAATAAGGTGCCTCAGTCGACCAAGATCATAATGACGATGTTTTGGAATTCGAAAAGAATGTTAATGATCGACTTGGAGAGAAACATGACAGTGAACAAGGAGTACTATGCCGACCTACTGAACAAGTTGCGCGAAGCCATCAAGGAAAAGAAACGGTTAAATCAATAATAAGTGTATTGCCAATAATATTAAAAGTTTTATTGTGTGTGAAGTTTCACACATTTCAGGATTATAAGTGTACTTAATAAGTGATGGCTGCCAACTTAGGTCCGCATACTGAATGCCTGGCACATTTTTTTTTTTTTTTTTTTGCCTTTGGTTATCGTAATGAACAATACTTGTGCTAGGAGTTTTCATTTAATACTCTACATGAAATTATATTTGATATGATCAAAAATTCCTGTAGTAGATTTACCTGTAATATAAAATGGCAGAAGATCTGAGGAATTTATTATAAATGTTTGGGACTCACTGTAACTTGGTAGTTATTTACGTTTTATTAATCATTTCGTAATTATTAAAATAAAGTAAAATAGATAATATAAAAGAAATATACATTTTTCTTCCTGTATTCTTGGAAATTATATAGTAAACAAAATTTTTTGGAAAATAGATATATCTTATCAAAACTTACCAAATATGTTTATTAAACTAACATTTTTCTGATTAGACTGATATTTTGTAATAAGGGTAACAGTGCAAAATTTAAACATTTATTCGTTTTTCTTCTTCTTTTCTTTCAAACTCCGTCATCTGGTCAGAATTTTGGTTTCGGTTCAGTAGTTCCAAAGTTATAATGAAATTGGTGTGCGCGTATGAAACGTAAGTTCGTAAAAACCATTTACGTGAGAGAGAGAGAGAGAGAGAGAGAAAGAGAGAGAGAGAGAGAGAGAGAGAGAAATTTCTCTTCTAATCACGCAAGTTCCAACCTTCAATCCTAGATTAATCCGGGATACTACCCCCACCCTTCTAAACCATCTAAGGTGCAACCAAGATTTATCAAATTTTTGGAACGCTTTTATGATAGATAGGTTATCTGTTTGTCAGTCACAGAACATGTACAGATCAATTCTATAAAAAGTTACTGTGTAATAACGTTACTACAAGATAAAATTTTATAAAAAGTATAATGACTTTCATTCATGATATTAACTGACCTTGCTCATAGAGACATAATCAGACCAATTCTGTAACTCTGTTACTATGATAATTGTAACTAAATTCGTCACTATGAGCAAGGTCAGTTACTATCATGAATGAAAGCCATTATACTTTTTAATATTTTATGTTGTAGTAACGTTATTACACAGTAACTGAGTTACAGAATTGGTCTGTTTGTGTCAGTTAAATGTTACCGTAAACATCAATTAATTATAGTAGGATTCTGGATTAGATGTCTAATTATGGAAATATTTATATATAGCAAAATATGCAGCATTGTTTTTGTTTGAAACGCTTTTTAGAGGTTACCAGTGTGTCAGTTACCTGTTTTTGTTTGACAGCTGTTTGCTCCCCACTCCTATCGATCCTAAACATCCACACTCATAGCAGATGCAAGTGGATGCAATCTCTTGATGCATCTTGATTAAACGGGAACGATATTGGATGCAACATCTAGATGGCATCCGCTTGTCCGGAAAGCTTTGGATGCAATCCAGATTCAATCCAGTTCGAATCTAGATAGTTTCGGGAACTTACGTATATAAATATTTTTTGAAAGATCTATTTTTGATAGTTGGGTTAATTTCACTGAGATGGGGCTCGTATCTCTTCAGTCGCAAGTTTGGTACAGGATTTATACAGTAATCAGATTTGAAAGGGTTTTTAAAATCGGTTCAGTAGTTCTAAGGTTTAATTACTGAGCCAGATTACTGTCCCAGTAAAAGTAACAATTTTGACTGGGACAGTAATCATGGATCAGTTTGAATCTCTCTCCTGTACTTACATGTGTGTCGACCCGGTTGTAGATAAGCAAGATGATAGACAGGATGCTTTCTTGAAGGGGGAGTTAAGGAAGAAAGAAAAAAGGAAACTCGAAAGAAGTTAGAAGCAAAAAATATATATATATATGAGTCATTCTTTTTCATCGAGAGACCCCATGCTGTCCAAAAATATATTAGTCTATGAAAGGTCTACCAGGGCTCATTCGATGCTTATTGTAGTCTAGTTTCGAAATCCGAGTGGCTCTTTTACGGAAACATCGTAACTTATCAAATATGGCCACCAATTCCACGTGACCTCTACCTTTTCTTCGATAAATCGATTATAAAGTCAACACAATCGAGTCAATTTGGGTGTCAAACCCCTGAAAATGTTACCTAAAGGTAGTTGAGGCGGCTGTTAATGAATCCAGGGTCAAATTTAGAAAATTCAATATGGCGGATGCAATATGGCGGCCGAAACCACGTGCCAAGTAAAGATTTTTTAAAAAATGATTTGATTTCAATATAATATAATGCCTGGGGGTTTATGGCGTCACTGATGATAAATTCAGGGTGCAATTCAGAAAATTAAATATGGTGGATCCAATAAAGCGGATTCAATATGGCGGCCAAAAAAAGATTTCTGGAAAAAATTTGAGAAATTATAGTTTGAATAGTGTAAATATAAGTCAAAATAATTAATTTTTATAGTTCAACAAACAAAAAAAAAATTGAAAAAAAAAAATTATAAAAAAATTTGATGTTAGATTTAGAAACAGTGTTACGGACACAGACATTCTAGTTGTGTTTAGGTGGATTGTTTAATTTAATTTTTCTGTATCGACTCTATTTAATCTCGATCGGCTTGTTGATAAGGGAAGATTTCTGAAAAAACTTTGAGAAAATACAGGGTTCGATCCTGGACTTATCATGAACGATCTCATAAACCCTTAGGTACCAAATTAGTTTGAAGTCAAGTGATTTTTTAAAAATCTCCGATTGTCAAGTGATTTTGGCCGCCATATTGAATTTTCTCACATGAACCCTGGATTTATCATCAGAAACCCCATAAACCTCCAGGTATTAAATAAGGACAAAATTAAGTGATTTTTTGAAAATCTTTTTTCATCAAGTGGTTTTGGCCGCCATATTGAATCCGCTTTATTGGATCCGCCATATTTAATTTTCTGAATTGCACCCTGAATTCATCATCAGTGACCCCATAAACCCCCAGGCATTATATTATATTGAAATCAAATCATTTTTAAAAAAATCTTCACTTGGCACGTGGGTTCGGCCGCCATATTGCATCCGCCATATTGAATTTTCTAAATTTGACCCTGGATTCATTAACAGCCGCCTGAACTGCCTTTAGGTAAAATTTTCAGGGGTTTGACACCCAAATTGACTCGATTGTGTTGACTTTATAATAGATTTATCGAAGAAAAGGTAGAGGTCACGTGGGATTGGTGGCCATATTTGATAAGTTACGATGTTTCCGTAAAAGAGCCACTCGGATTTCGAAACTAGACTACAATAAGCATCGAATGAGCCCTGGTAGACCTTTCATAGACTAA
Source organism: Liopterus haemorrhoidalis (assembly GCA_963971575.1). Classification (NCBI taxonomy): domain Eukaryota; kingdom Metazoa; phylum Arthropoda; class Insecta; order Coleoptera; family Dytiscidae; genus Liopterus; species Liopterus haemorrhoidalis. The sequence goes on along the minus strand of OZ020616.1, from coordinate 16,760,000 downwards.
TATATTTTTGGACAGCATGGGGTCTCTCGATGAAAAAGAATGACTCATATATATATATATATATATATGTAATGTGCGAATTTTCGTACAATTCAGGGTTTTGTAGCTATCTATTAAGTAGCAGAAAATTTGTGGTTACATATTAAAAATCATGTAATTCAGTAAGTTTTGAAAAAATAATTCCGCATGCGTCTATTATCGATATTGCACGGTATTGCAAAAATTCGATAACTTTCGAAAAAATAATCAGATTCACAAAAAAACCAATACACAGAGTTCATTAAGATTTTTATATTAATTCCTTTGGATTATAAGGTATTTGAACAAAAAGTGATTATTTTAAAATAAAATTTTGGTCGTCATCTAAATTAAAGCATCGCGAGCTTTTATTTGATAATCCCCCCTCAGAATTCTTCGTGTGAACAATTCAAAAGTGGAGCATGCTACTAACATTAACAAGAAATTTCAGTTAGGGGGTCTTATCAGTTAATTTCAATTTTAGTATTTTAAATATACAATGTATTCCATGTTATGCAAAGTTTCGAAGAAAAAAATCCTCCGGAATTACTAGGTTAAGATATGTTAGGTTAGGATAAACTTTACAATATAGTTTTATTAATTCTTGTTCAAATTTCACATGTAGAATATATACAACACAAGAACTTTTGAAGATGCTAATCTGTCCAGCCAAATTCTGCGAACTTCTTCAAGTCAAACGCTTTGCGAACCGCCTGACATGTGCCCGTGATCCCGTCCAAATTAGACAAAAATGTTACACAGCATTTTACATTACGCGATATATTACAGGATCGGCTTAATCCAGGTCCAGCTTAACATGGTTCAATTAGACTATTATTCTTTAAATTAATTTACTATTTAAATTAATAATATTCCGAAATATCGTTCGCTTACTTTGAAAATTTATTTAATTTGTTATAACAATGTATTTGTTTATTGAGAAGTGACATTACCGGTGGCGGCGATGAGATCGAAGGAAATATGATTGACGACAGTAGTACTTAGCCGTCAATTTGTACATAGTGAACAGGTTAATTTAAGCATTTTTTTTTAAAATTAAAATACGAGTAAATATTTGCAATATTTTTGTATTTATAAGCGCTGCACATGTATCGAGGGGTATATATAAAATAATCTCGCGAAAATGCAATGAACAAACTCGCATAGTATCAGTTAATTTTTTGCCTCAGCTCAAAACATTCCCACGCCTTCTTCCTGTCCATAACCAAATCTTTTCCCAACATGGACTTAATATTAAGTTTGCTTCCATATCTCTTAAAAAAACTAAGATGCCTATAGATTATTCCAAACAATTAAGCGGAACGAAATGAAATTTAAATTTTTAAGTTCTCACGAGTAATTTTTTTAATGGTTAAAGTTGGCTTTTGCTAAAAAATGTGATTAAAAGCTTCAGTCAAACGTTAACAGTTACTAGACTTCAACGTCTAGTTCCGCTTATACCAAAGAAACCAACTATTTTTCCTTTTTTGAATGACAGCCAATAACACTACAATTTGTTTTGCTTTTATAGTTTCTCACAACTTCTGTAGAAATTGTAACAAAAATTCAACATTAAATATACGTAAAACGTTCAAACTGTACTTCAGTAATTCTTAGTACAATAATTTGGCCACCAGTTGCATATTCGAGCGCGTCATTTACTAATAGCGTGTGTCGTCTGTTAAAAAAAATGACTATTCATGTGCATTGTATGTGTACGTAATGTATATGTATACATACGTATATATTGCAGTGGCGTAGCGTAACTTTCTGATCAAGGGATATGAAAATAAATGCATGTAGGCAAAAATATTCTCGCGAATGTCAAGGCTCGATTGTTCTCTAGTTTTTTAATTACAGTTTCTAAGGCGTTTAAGGTTCAGAGGTTAAGGTCTACTTTTGTCAATAAGTAATTTTATATTCGCAAAATTTCAAGCAGTTAAAGAAATTTTTCTTTATTCATAAATTACGTCTGAATTTATCGAAGTCATTTCTAAAACCCTGAAATTAAAAAATATGTATAAAAACTATTTATTATTGGAATTCGGAGATCCGACTATAAAGAAAATAGATACATCACTCAAAAATAACCCGTACGTGCGTAAAAATCGGTTCTTAGCGACCGTAGACCGCTGCGCTGCGTAAAATGCAGAAGATACTGAGACGAATTTGGGCAGCCGTAAACACCGCTGGTGAACTCAAATGAGCTTTCAGTGGGCTTCCAAACTGACTTTTATCACACGGCCTGGCGTTGCTACTAGAGATGGGTCGTTCATAAACGAACCGCCTCACTGAGCCGGCTCAGTACACTGACCGAAGTGACACGATTCACCAAATTGAAATGAGCCGGTTCACGGCTCACTGCATAGTTTCAAGTTTCAAGGATACGATTGATCGGGCAATTGTGAGCAGTGACCGAAGTGATCCGGACCTGGATCGATGCCATGTTGAACTTCGCGAAAACTCGGCTTGTAATGTATTATCATAAACTGTATTTTGTCATCAATTTTTAGGGCAGTCTATTTGAAACTAACTTTCTTACAACCATACTATATAAAAATATTAAAAATATGCCCAAATCCCAGACGTCCGATTTATAAGGGCAATAAACATTGCCATAAACCTAACACATCTGGTTTAAAATACAGTAGCTACATAAAGTGAATCGTTTGTTTACTATTAACCAGGCAAAAATGTTAATTCGCTTCTATAGATTTTTATTTATTTAACTTCATTATTTCTTTATAACAAGATAATGAGGAAGACAGAGAGAGAGAGAGAGAGAGAGAGAGAGAGAGAGAGAAGAATTTGTCAATAAGTCATAATTTACGTATTGAATTCATACTAAGAATATTAACAAGAATAAAGGTAATAAAGCGGCAAATACTGAGACGTTTTTTTTTTTTTTTTTTTATTTTCATATTATGGTGCTTCGGCTACTTGGCTAATAGCACCTGGTACATTGAAACGGTTTATAATTTGTTTACATAGCTAATTAAATTACAATACTTTTCATACAATACATGTTGATATATGGCATTTACAGTGTTTTTTTTTTTTTTTAGAGACGTTTTTATCGCATTTATTCCACTAGATCAAACAATTCCGCTTTCCTCTGTCTGTTCATATAATGCAAGAGCCGGCTGAGCGACGTTCTACCTACATATTGCAAACCAACAACCGTGTTGAACGGTGGGAAGACTGACAACTGACCGACCTGTTTCTCGGGGACACGTTTACTTAGCCGGATCAAACTGAACGACCTCCACTGATCCGGTTCCGCAAACTGAGCCGAAATTCCCATCTCTAGTTGTTACGTACTTGACTTAGTTCGTTCTAGCCCTGAAATGCGTTCGCTGTCTTATTGCACAAAATAAGGCTGCTTCCAGCAGTTTTATATCAGCGTCTTTTTAATATTCGACATATTTCATACTATAATTTATACTTTCTACATTCGGCTAATTTAAAGTAATTATTATAACCATATTCTACTCTAATAAATACGAAATAAGTTAATAAATTATTTTATAGCTTAAGATTTTTCATATAAAAAATTATCCGTCTGATTGAACAAGGGATGCAGTGCATCCATTGCTTCAATGGACGCCATGCCACTGATATAACGCTATCTTTCGCATCCTTTTTTTTCTGTTGTATTTATATGAATGTAGATTAAACAAATGAAATGTTGACACAATACGTAAAATCATAAGATCTTATATTTATGATTTAGATAAGATCTTATTTGACCATGTAAATTAAGCAGAGATAACTATGCAAAGGTAACTTAGTTGCGCGAACGATTTCTCAGTGTTAGTGATATTAATTGTGTCCATGTATCGTATTAATACTAATTCGGAAATCATTTGGTGTAAACCGCATTGTAATCAACTAGATCAAGGTAAATTAATAAATAATTACAATTTACGCCGCCTTCGGTTGCATATTCCTTGATTTATATCTAAAATCGGATTTACAATTTTCAGATTTTTACATTTTTAGTAAAATGCTATCTGTTCGTAAAATGTCTTAATTTGAATCTCTCTCGTTTAGGGTAGATCAGGGCAGGCGCGAGGGTCGTTGGCGCCCGTAGTCAAGACTTAATTCAGTGCCCCTAGGCAGGACCGTAACTAGCTTTTTTCGAGCCATGGGTAAAATTTTATAATTGGGCTCTCCTAAACATATTATATAAAGTGATGTCTTGAAAACAAAAAGGTTACTTCTAAAATATAAGTGGTGACCAAAAAAAAAAGCTCCTCACTTTTAAAAAATACAAGTGATGACAAAAAAAAGGTCCTCACTTCTAAAATCCCTGTAATGACAAATTATTAATTTAGCGCCCTTTTGAACCTGACGGCGGCGCCCTCATGCACTGAATGCCCGCTTCCGCCGGCCCTTTCTGTATGATTTTAATATAGTATTGCTAAATCTAAACTTAAAATGTATGTACAATTCAATTATTCGTTCTAAAATTTTACGTTCTAGAATATTTGCTTCAAATATAAAGTTTTCCTATTCTGCATTTATTATTTAGATTATCAAATTGGGGTGAAATATCTTCGTTATTTGTTCTACAATCATGTGACTTAACCTCCATGCAAATGTCATTCCATATTGTCGTTTTCTTGCGCATCAATTCTAGTACTTCTAACCAGCCAACAACAAAACGCACCCATTATTGACAATCGGGCTGGGTATTGCTGAGTTAGTGGAAGAAATGAAATCTTGCTTAAGGATTACGTGTAGGCAACATCAAATTTTATAAAGTAAAAATTCCAAAAATGGTATCTAGATTATTAGGTATTAGAAAATAATCATTTAAAATTCTAGCAGTGTTTTGAAAGTTTGATTTTCACTTTGAGAAATGCGTTAGAACTCATGAATAAACTTAATAGTGTTTTGTTTAAAATTCTATGTGATCTTATTGTTTCTACTGAAAGTGAATGCTCTCAATTGGCGGTAAATTTAAATAATTAAATCAATTTAAAACATAAATCGAAAAGTGAAAATACCAACACAGTAATACTTAACAAACTTAAATACATTACTTAAATTGGGATAGTTTTCGATTAAGGGGCATTATTTCCATAACACCCGGTCTAACTTAGATTTGAAAAAGGTTGATATCTACACTACTGGGCCTTATACCACGATGACAGAAATGCATCTCTATATTTATAAAAGAGAAAAATTGTTTGATTGTTTGTTTGTTTGTTCGCTATACATTCTTAAGCCGTTTAACCGATTTAGATTAATTTTTCACAGTTACTCTTTAGGACCCTGCAGAACTAATGGTATCATCAATTATCCTCAATATTTGAAAATATACAGGGTTTACTTCAAGTAAAAATAAATTTCAAACTAGCCTGGGTAACTGGATTTCGAAATATTTTATTTGATTTAACTTCAATTCATTTAAAATATTACGCAATGCTAGGGTTACCAACTCGGCCCAGTCCAAAAAGAGTACACTTATAAAAAAAAATCGTACCCATATTTTATATAGCAATTCCTACGTACCTACTAACTATCGTCTTATCATTTTCGTCAAGTCATTTATATATTTAATAAATAAAAAATTGCTAAGATACGAAATACATGTAGTTAAAAAATCAAAATAAACAATGTAAACAAAAATAAACAATATACTTATTACAAAACATATTATACGACGAACAAAACGTAATTTACTAACGAACGATCAGCAAAATCATATTTGGTTTTGCTTCTCACAAATGTTTTCTTCTTTTAACAAATGTTTATTGTCCACACAATATTTAAAAAATTGTTCAATATTAAAATTTTTAAAATTAAATTGTACCATCAGTAAGTTTTTTACTGATTCTTGCAAGAGTCTATTTCTTCATGTTGAAAATCCTTTCCGCATTTGCGTTGTGCGCTGGAATCGAGAGGAAAAAAAAGAATATATCTTTCGGAATTCTGAAGATGTTGTCTGATTTCTTTCTTCAAAATATTTAATCCATTTTGAATCAGCTGACAATTTTAAAAATTCTTCATTTCTTCAATTTTTTTTTTTATGTGTTCTTTTATTGAATTTTTAGAAAAAGTAAGAGTACATAATTTTACTTACTCAAAAAGAGTACATGTACTCTTGAAAGAGTACGGTTGGTAACCCTACTCAATGCCCATTCCTTTGTTATGATTATCCTAACCACCGACCACCTGTTGAGTTTATTGGTTAGCAGTTTACAAAGGTAAGAGTCATTCCGGATAAATAGAGCCCTGCGCGGATAAGCTTTTCTGTATCCGCATCCGATCCGCATCCGCACATCCATGATCCGCATCCGATCCGCATCCGCAGCTTTTGTAAATAACAAATCCGCATCCGATCCGCATCTGCAAAAATATCCGCACTATCCGCACTAGAGGTTTTGCTGTCAGTTTGGAAAGAACTAACATATTTCGCCTGTTTAGGTAATCTCTGCTCTAAAACGCTACTGAACATTTTTGGATTTACCAGCTTATTTATTACTAACCCTAAGGGACCCCAAAAGTTTTAAGGCCTAGATGCGTTAATAACTTATTTAAATCTAGAGAGAGATAACAATTTTGGGGGGCCTAAGCGTTCTTTTTTGTAGGGAGTAAGTGGCGTCCTGCTTTTTTTAAAATTGAATTAAAAAAAAAAAATAACAGAAAAGTTACTTGATAGAAGGTGTTTCATATTTTTAGGATCAAGTAATTCTCTTACGCCATTTCGCGCATGAGTTAGGCGTTGCAACTTTTTCAAATAGCAACATGTGTCATTTTTCAAATTTTTGGGATCTGCAAGACTTTTTACTTCGGGTAGTATAAAAAAATTGACAGGTTACATAATAAAATTTTCGAGAAAAAATTATGTAGGTAAATTTTGGTATTTAAATAAAACTTACTAATCAGTCTTATGTAACAAAAAAACCTTTATCAGATTTAAAAGCCAGAATTAGAGCAGAGGTAGGAAGAATTACGTCGAAAGTGAACCAGGAAACTTTTGTCCAAAATATTATTTTCTATAATATATTCAATAATAAAAAGAAAGTTAAGTTGATTGTCTCAACTCAGTCTTGATCATGGACAATTGTCTTAATAAAAATAACATAAAGTGAGATTGAATGCTACAAAATATCATGTATATACAGACAACCGAAAATAACCGAGGACTGCGTAGTCAGAACACAATTGCTTGTTTCTCCGAAAGTAACCGAAGATTTAATGTTCACGCGGATATTGCGGATAAGCGGATGTCATTTAATCCGCATCCGCTTGGTTTAAATGATAATTTATCCGCATCCGCAGAAAAGTTGCGGATATCCGCGGATTTGCAGGGCTCTACGGATAAACGTGGAATGAACTATACATGATTTTTTTGGGGCCGAATACAATTTAGTTTTTTGCTTTCAAAATTGGTATTATGACAATACCTCCCTCCATTTATGTGACGGTCAGTAAATAATTAATCAGAATTATGACCGTTTGACAATATTAAATATTTGTTAGGTTTTATAAAATTTAATAATAATGAAATTTTAAAGATAAAAAATGTTTGTTACAGGATTTTGAATTTAAAAATTGCTTTAACAATTTTAAAATATTGGTAAAATAAATATAAAAATACTGTTTAATTATGCAAAAAACAAGGAACATAGGAGAAAGTGAACGCCAAATAAACAATAAGTGAATACAATTATATTCAATAATAACCGGCGTAGCGTAGTTTTAACACATGTGCTCTGCGTTGCTAAGGTCTAGGATTCGAAACCCGTTCAAGCATGGAATTTTTCACAAATAAAAATTGTCCTGGCTAATTGCCACAGCAGCAAATGCCATTAAAATTTAAAAAGAAATAATGTTTTATACAGCATGGTTTTACATAGCACGGAATTTTTACAGGCATTTGTTAACCGTGCTATGCTGTAATATGTTATTAAATAATGTTAATATTACATTTTTTGTTGCAGGTGTGTGTCCTTTTATACAAACTATTCAAAAGTAAGTTGAAGTAACATGTAGATAGAGTGCTCTTCCCACGAAGTCTGGCCAGTGACGTGGCATGCGCAACGGACGTAGAACCGGCTGCAAGTCGTATTTCTATTGGTTTGACGTCATTACTTGGCGCATATACTATAGCATCACTGGTCAGGTCTATTGAGAAAAGCAATCTACAATATGCAGGATGTCCCAGAAGAAATCTGCAAATCTTGTAGGGTGTGTGCCTTGATGCCAAAGTCAAAATTGGTATGATTACAATATCGCTCACTATATCTGATGGCCGGTAAAAATTAGTTATTTAAAATCTCATTGAATAAAAGACGTTTATAAATATGGTTGTTACATAAGTCCGTTTTTTTTTTTTTGTTTTTCACTTTTTATTCAATAACATATACATTCTAAAAAAAACTTTTATTATCAAATGTACGATGGATCACTTGCACAGGCATCGTACAGCAATTTCATAATGCCATCTCTCTCTAGAAGGTTCCGTCTTTTCTCTCGAAAAATCTGTCCAGGTGAATTTTGATATCGTCCACAGATGCGAAATTTTTTCCGTTAAGGGAATTTTGTAGAAAGCAGAATAAATGGTAGTCGGATGGTGCGATGTCTGGACCATATGCTCCGACTACCATTTGTTTCCGATTTATAAATATATTTTTTTTAATGTCATATAGCCTATGTTCGAATCCTGGTTTTACACTATAATAATACCAAATTACTTGAATATATGTCCAGACTCTTTTGCGTTAATCTCCGACAGACAGACAAAAATTGATTTTCTTTCGGATATCATCTTAAAATCAACTGAAATGGGTATAAAACAAATATGGCGAAGAAAAAATAAAAATAGATATAATAATATAGCCTCCAATTTTATTAATATAGAAGACATTCCGACTAGAGATGGGAATTTCGGCTCAGTTTGCGGAACCGGATCAGTAGAGGCCGTCCAGTTTGCTGAGCCGGCTCATTGATCCGCCTCAGTGATCCGGCTCAGTGATACGGCTAAGTAAACGTGTCCCCGAGAAATGAGTCGGTCAGTTGTTAGTTCTCCCACCGTTCAACACGGTTGTTGGTTTACAATATGTAGGTAGAACGTCGTTCAGCCGGCTCTTGCATTATATGAACAGACAACGCAAAGCAGAATTGTTTGGTCGAGTTGAATAAATAGGATAAAAACGTCTGAGTATTTGCCGCTTTATTACCTTTATTCTTGTTAATAATTCTTAGTATGAATTTAAGACGTAAATTATGACTTATTGACAAATTCTTCTCTCTCTCTCTCTCTCTCTCTCTCTCTCTCTCTCTCTCTCTCTGTCTTCCTCATTATCTTGTTATAAAGAAATAATGAAGTTAAATAAATAAAATCTATAGAAATGAATTATCTAACATTTTTGCCGGGTTGTTTGTTTACTATTAAACAAACAATTCACTTTATGTAGCTACTGTATTTTAAACCAGATGTGTTAAGTTTATAGCGATGTTTATTTGGGCAATATTTTTAATATTTTTATATAGTATGGTTGTAAGAAAATACAGACTAAGCCCATTAGTTTCAAATAAACTGCCCTATATGTGGATGAAAAAATACACTTTATGATAATACATTACAAGCCGAGTTCTCGCGAAGTTCAGCATGACAGCGATCCAGATCCGGATCACTTCGGCCACTGCTCACAATCGCACGATCAATCGTATCCTTGACACTTGAAACTATGCAGTGAGCCGTGAGCCGGCTTATTTCAATTTGGTGAACCGTGTCACTTCGGTCAGTTTACTGAGCCGGTTCGTTCATGAACGACCCCTGTCTAATTCCGACTAAGTGGCTGGACCGTACCCGTTGGCGTTGACTATATTATTGTGTGTGTTTTTATCTAGAACAGGGGTTCTTAAACTTATGTAGTCCGAGGCCAACAACATTTTTTTTGAACAACATTTTTTTTGAACAACATTATTTTGCGGACCCCATCCCAACCCTAGTCATTTTACGTCGTTCTTGAAACTTAATTTCTGGCTAAATAATCTCATAGGCACTGGTTATTTTAATAAATGGTCGTGCGCATTTATAGAGATGAACATTTTTATTAGCATATAGAATAAAAAACAAAATTAATAAAAATAGTACTAAACAGAATTAAAAAAGTTACAAATTATAATACGTTAAACTCATACAAACATTTTTTGGTTAAATATTGGTCAAAATAGTTTTTATTATAATATGTTTTCTGTAAATAATTTGCAGTTGAATAAAAATAATAAAATTTTTACTAATTATTGTCTAGTTACGTCAATAACTAGTTAGATAACAACAAATACAAAATGTCTTGACCATGTAGGATTTGTATTAAATGAGTTATTTGAATAAAAGCGAAAAGTTGGGGGATGTAAAGTTCATGTCAAAATTGTTTCGGGGACCCCCGGTAATGTCTACGCGGACCCCAGTTTAAGAACCGCTGATCTATAACATATATTAGCACCACTATTACTGTATGCCTGTACATCAAAGACCGTTATACCGAAACAACGTTGATCGGGTTAGTGTTACCGAGGATTTACTGTATTGTGGGCAGATGTTTTAAGATGTCAGACGGCTTAGTTTGTCATATTATGTCTTATTATACCCAATTTAAATTTTATGAATAAAAGCTTACGCCCAATTGCACTTAATTTTAACAGTTATTTTTTGATAAAAGTTGACCCAATTTTATGAGACATCTTACTGCAAAATACTAATAGATGATATAAGGAAAAAATTTATGTGAAGTATGAATAAGTAAAGGCGGCATGCTGAGTGTGTAGGGCAAATTTTGCTTTGTAGTAATAACGGCAAAACGAACGATATTTTTAAAATAATTTATCGTCTGTTAATTTAAGCTTTAATGTGAAAATATTTTTTTGTTAATTTTAATTCGAATACCTTATACCATTATTTAGGTTTCTAAATATGTGCAGTATTTTTTTATACAGCAAGGTTCATTAATATTTTGAAAATTGCGCCTATGGCTTCCATTGGTTGTTTAAGTCATATGCTCTGTCCGGCTGGTTTCGTACACATGATACATAGAATGAAAATATAATTTCAGCAATTCCAACTGGTTATTAAATTTACGCTCTTAAAAATTAAATGCAACATTTGCCAAAATATAACTATTTTTTATGTAAATGATTTATATTTTGTTTATTTTCTGTAAACTTTCTGTGATTTTCTACAAATAAAATAAATGTCTTTAGTGGCACATTAAATATATTTGTTTTCTTGCAAAAAATGAACCAACACTTTTTTTAGTGGTCCGCGTTAGGAAATTATGTATTATACTGGTCCGGGGTGCGTGTTTGGTTGAGAAACACTGTACTATAGAGTCAATTTAGTTTATTCACAAAAACTGTCAGATATTTTCGTGTAACTTAAGAAATTAAACATAGATGCCGTTAGTAGCTATACTCTATCTCAGAAAGACTGATAGTAATAAAATATATTATTTGTAGCCCACAAAATATGAATAGTTCGAAACGAAATATTGTTAAAAACAACCGAGTGTGCCGCACATCTTATATGGGAATTAGAACTAGGGTTAAACACAATAGATCATAAAAAATTTACCATAAAATTTTGAGGAAAAATATGGTGACAGGCGTGCGTTTAATGATATGATAAATATGGTCACAGGCGTGCCTTTAATAAAATGATAAATAGTAATATAGAAATACACAAAACCAATTTAAACGTGTTTAAAATGTGCACGCCACTGGTAACTGCATGACAAAAAGATTTATTACTATAACTCTTTCTGAGACAGAGTATAGAATTTTGACAAAATAAAAATGGAAAAAAACAAAAAATAAAATTGTCTCCTCTGCCCGGGAGAGAACCTTAGTTCGCTGCGTAGTAGGCGAACAAGCTATCCATTAGATCAGGATGCGCCTTCTAGTCTAGTGTGTTGTTACATAACTACAAAAAACACAAAAAATGCGTTATTTTCCGATAACATAATTTGATCAAAAATTCCTGTTGTACTATTCCGGTTCACACCAATGTACATTACTTAGAATTTTTTCAGATTTTTAGTTTAAACCATCTGGGCTACAGAGTGTGGGACAATTTTTGTTTTGCACAATTTTGGCAAAAATCGCTTCAAAATAATTTATTATGCAAAAATAAAATATTGACCGTTAATTCACGTACTAAGTGCTTTCATTTGACCCTACACAGAATTTAAAAAAAATATTTTTTTTTCGATGAGAATATATTTGTTTATATTTTTATGGGGATATGTTTTTTAGATGTTTTAGTATTTTTCCTATGTGCGGGTCAAAGAGTTGTACAAGCATGCCAAATTTCAACTCTCTAAGTTTAGCCGTTTGGCTACAATTTTTACCGAACAGACAGACAGACAGACGACAAAATAACGGTATAAGGTTTTTTTTGGTTATACCTACAAAATCCTAAAAATAATGATAATACTCCTAACTTTTCCCCTTAGAGATAATTGTGTAGCCTCGAGCGTTAGATTAGTTGCAGCTATACAGGGGCAACATTGTTGATAGGAAAACAGATTTTGATGTCAAACTACCGTGTTTCCTGGATTCTTTGTCCAATCAAACATTTCCGGTATCACTACATACATAGTTCATTGTTATTTTCAAAATAACAAGTAAACAATAATTAAATTATATTGCATATTATTTCGTGTGGGTTGTATGTTATTAATTTATTGAAATTATATTTAAATGATATTATAATTTAAATGATAGTAAATTAATAGTAGATAATTGAATAGTATTGAATTTCACCGCATTACTTTGAGTTGACAAATTGACAAAATCAAATACTGATAATTGATGAAGCTTAAATATGAAATTTCCTAAAAATCTTTTCAATTCAATTTACTCTACATGCCGCTGGCTGAGTTCCATTCTATTCTATGTCCACTTTTTCTACTTTATTGACATTTTAAAATTTGACATAACAGATCTCAAAACCATATTTTATTTTTGTGTTTTTAGTTTATTTAATATTTTTTATAAGTAATTAGGAATTTATTTATACAATAAAAAATATAAATTACTAATAGTTATTAACAAAACATAATTTTTTTATTAAGACATAGAATAAAAGGAAAATGTACTACAAGGTGTCTCAAAAGAAATTTTATATTTAGTGGATCGATTAAAAAAAAAGTAAGCCGTATATAGAAATAATGTTTATTAATTCTTAAAATACACATTTTGGGGATTTATTTCTTAAAAATAATATCGTCTAAATGTAGACCCTCGCGTTCTCGGCACTCATTTAATCGAACAGTAAAATTACTTATGACGTCTCGGCAGGTGGACTCAGAGATGGCTGCCATTTCGTGACGGATATTTTCTTTCAAATGCGCCAGTGAAGTCGGTTTATTGGCGTAAACTTTAGATTTAAGATAACCCCATAGGAAAAAGTCCATAGGGGTTAAATCTGGACTGCGTGGAGGCCAATTTATGTCACCTCTCCGGGAGATCAATTTGCCTGAGAAAATTTCACGAACACGTGGCAGACATATTGGACGTGTGTGAAGTTTTTCCGTCCTGTTGGAACCATGTTCTTTGGTTATAGCCAGGAGTTTTGCAGTTCAGGTACCAAGAAGTTGTCTAACATCTCCACATAACGCTCTGAATTCACTGTAACTGCACGCCCCCTTTCGTCTTCAAAAAAGTAAGGGCCGATAATTCCTCGCGCCGACATCGCAGCCCATACGGTCACTTTAGGCGAATGTAGGGGTTTCTGATGTTTGCGTTTCGGATTCGTTGCACTCCAGTAGCGGAAGTTCTGCTTATTTACGTGGCCATTAAGATGAAAATGAGCTTCATCCGAAAACAAAATGTTGGTAAACGTTGAAAATCGCTCAATCACCTGATTTACGAAATTAAGCCTCTGACTGGCATCTTGGGGCTTTAATTCTTGCACCAATTGAATTTTGTAGGGGTGCAGCTTTAGGTCTTTGTGCATAATGCGATGTAATGATGATCTATGCACATTTAAAGCACTTGCGCGCTTCCGAATTGAAAGGTTCGGGTCATCACGAACAGACTGATTAACATTCTCCACATTTTCTACCGTTCTTGATGACCTAGGTCGCCCGGATTTTGATTTATCCAGCGTTGTACCAGTCTCTTCAAACTTTTTAACCCAATGTCGAATGAGAGGAATGCTTGGCGCATCATTTAAGTGGCGAAAACCTCGAATACTGCAGAATTTTCTACGCGCTAAGTCGCCGAATCACCGTTTTTGTAAAACTCTCGCACGCATAACGCGCGGTCTGCTCCCGAGAAACGCTCCATAGCGACTAAATTCCCAAGAGCCAGGCTACCGATTGACATATCCCCCGCGCCCCTCGGATACGTTGCGTTCACGAAGTAAGCTAAATAAATATAAAATTTCTTTTGAGACACCTTGTATAATAACAAAATGCAGATATTTTATTTTATGTCCGAAACTACACCTCTATTATAAATAAAACACATCTTCAAAGAAAGAATATTTTTATTTAACGTTAGCATACAAAATTATAGTAACTATTATTATAATTTCCTTACCATTTTATTCATATTTTCATAAAAAATAATATAAATTATAATAATCACTTTTTAACTTAAAATTATTATTGCAATAACTGAAATAATGAATGTAGTAACGTAAAATTAGATAATATTTTTCTGGATAAAGCCTAGTTTCCAATTGACGTAAACGTAGAATTCTACGTCTAAGTGAAGAAATAAATAATAGTAAAATGCATTTTAGGGTTTCTAATCAGACGTAGATGGGCGTAGAAATAGAAACGTTAAAGTAGAATATTAATATTTTTGTATTTCACGTTTACGTTTTGACGCCTTGCCTACTTATATATTCACGTAGATGTAGAATTCTACGCGAATATTCTATGTCCACAAAACGCAAGGCTGTGATTGGTTGATGGACATAAAATATAAACGCTCAAAATTTATACCATATAAGAGAGATAGAATAAAAAATAATATAGTTTTACAAAGTACTGGAGTAGAAAATGGACATGGTATGATGTAGTATGTACATTTTGTCTCATAGATAAATGTGGCACTCATAATTCAATTTATTGCAAAAGTGGACATAGAACAGAATGGAACTCAGCCAGCGATGTGTCCACAGGTCGATAGACCAACAGACGGAGTTACGGACTGACATCACGGTAAAAACAGTTGGTTCGTGTTACAAAAAGCCGAATTTGTGCTTATTCGTAAAAATCTCGAAATGTCAAAATTGGTATGATTACAATACCTCTCTCTATATATGTGACGGTCGGTAAATATATTGATGAGCAATTTTGTTTATTTCTTTAGCATGTAAAATATTTTGGTCCCCACGGTTTCATATTAAACGGTTTCCACTGTATGTATTTGCAAGTAAATGTTTACTCCCTTATTTCCGTTCTTTTCCTCAGATTGTTGAAAACTTTCCTCTTCTATACGGCCCATGTTAATTTGTCTAAGCTATTGTTTCCCAGACGATTATGGGCTCACGCCCTTTTTAGAACATCTATTTCATCAGCCCCCCCCCTGCGATATTGTCAGTCAAAAATTATACATTAAGAATTAAATTTTAATACATTTTTTTTTTTTATTTAAATTTTTATTTTATAAAATACATGTAATTTAACAAAAGCATCTAAAAGTACTTGATTGAGTAATATCAAAATTATTAATGTGAAGGATAGACCTGATGCAATGAGATTCATTTTTCCACATCCGGCTCAATATTAGGAAGCAGTATCCATAAATAATTTTGCTGATGCAAGATCCAATCGAGGTTATTTTTTACAAGCGTCCTTCGGAGTACGAATTCCCGATTTTACAAAATATTTTGTAAATCTGCTATCGTACATATGTATATAATTAGCAAGTGTCTGTATGTAATCTGAGTAACATTGTGACGTCAATTTTTCCGGAGGTTCTTGTGATTGGCAGACAATCCTATATCCTTTGACCGATATGAACAATATTTTGCAGTTTTATTCTCTAAGAATCTATGAATATAATTTCATACATAAATGTCTAGGGTTTCGTAGGCATAAACAAGGGACTCCTATATTCTTTGACCGATATGAAAAATATTTTGCACATTTATTCTCGAAGAATCTGCGGACAAAATTACATACAGAAATGTCTAGGATTTCGTAGACATAAATAAGAAACTCTAGACACTCCTATATTCTTTGACCGATATGAAAAATATTTTGCACATTTATT
Organism: Liopterus haemorrhoidalis; assembly: GCA_963971575.1. NCBI lineage: Eukaryota > Metazoa > Arthropoda > Insecta > Coleoptera > Dytiscidae > Liopterus > Liopterus haemorrhoidalis. Next base: position 16,743,734 of record OZ020616.1, on the reverse strand, counting down.
CTCGAAGAATCTGCGGACAAAATTACATACAGAAATGTCTAGGATTTCGTAGGCATAAATAAGAAACTCTAGACACTCCTATATTCTTTGACCGATATGAAAAATATTTTGCACATTTATTCTCGAAGAATCTGCGGACAAAATTACATACAGAAATGTCTAGGATTTCGTAGACATAAATAAGAAACTCTAGACACTCCTATATTCTTTGATCGATATGAAAAATATTTTGCAGAATTATTCTCTAAGAATCTGCGGATAACACAACGTATAGAAATGTCTAGAGTTTCGTAGGCATAAGCAAGAAAATCTAGACACTTCTATATCCTTTGATCGATATGAAAATTATTTATTTTCTAAGAATCTACGAATATAATTACATACATAAATGTCTAGGGTTTCGTAAGCATTAACAAGCGTAAGCTTTGACCGATATGAACAATATTTTGCAAATTTATTCTCTAAGAAACTGCGGATAAAATTACATATAAAAATATCTAGGGTTTCGTAGGCCTAAAAAAGAAACTTTAGACACTGTTATATCCTTTGACCGATTTGAACAATATTTTGCAGATTTATTCTCTAAGACTGTACAGTCTATTCCAAATGATTAGGCGCAACTAACCGGAATTTTCATTTTTGTAAGTTGTCATTAGTTATTTTTTTATATATTGAAGTTGGCTTTTCCTAAACAAAACGATCAAAAGCTTCAATCAATCGGTAAAAGTAACTAGAATTGAAAATCTAGTTCCGCCTAAATCAAAGGAACAGACTTTACGAATATAATTACATATAGAAATGTCTAGGATTTCGTAGGCATAAATTAACGTCTTGATTGGTATTGGATAACATTGTGACGTAAATCAGGAAAATTTATTTCAAACAACTTTACTAGGATTAATCAGCTCTTAAGACATTCAACTCTATCCGTAGGAGGTATTAATTTGGTATTATTTGTCGCTTTTGAGTAGCCTAGCACCAACTGCCGTCCCTTGTCTTCCATCCTCCCCGTCGCCTCTTTAAGATTTCTAGCTCACCCAAAGGACCACTTTGGGAATCACTGTCTTAAGCCGTACCCAGACATTGCAGCTCTCCAGTTTCACACCTGTGCGTTACCTGATTTAAAGTTCAATGGGTACGACACTGGTTGTTATTTGTTCGTGGAGACCACCTTTGCTTTAACAATCGACAATCAGACCGGAGCAGTCTTAAACACTTCCGGAAGTATAATATATAAAGTGCATTCAGTCTTATCGTTGATAAATCTCTTTGAATTAGAACTGAACGACTACTCACGTATTTCCTTTAATTTACAGCTATTATTCTCTTTCCCAATTCATTACATCTAGTAATTATACTTTTCCGGTTTCACTTAATGTCTTATTTCAACAAAACTTGAAGATATTGGAATTTATTGTCGCTATTCGACTACCGAACAACTTGAACTTTAGTAGTTGGGAATTTTGTTATAGGTAAATTGAAAACGGTTGAATCATTAAAAATCCTACTATCGCAACTTGGATTTAGGAAACTTACTGAAACTTATGTACTTCAGGAGAGTTTAGTTGGCCGATAGCGGTTAAAAAATGCGCATGGTTCAATTTAGAAGGTTATCAAAATTAATCTATGTCATTTGTTCGGAGATTGAGAAAGAAGTATCGCTTTATTACAATCACACTTCCCACCACTAAAGGTGCGTTCAGAGCTCTTAAATTAGTCACATTGTTCACTGTGCGTTATGGTTAAATTTACTAGATTGTTTTCACGTTTAAGGCAGGGCTTATAGCAATGAACATTATTGAGTTACGAATACCGCGACATCTATGTGTCTTTAAACCAACTACGACGGCTTCATCTGGTAAGGCATACAATGTAAACGTTCTCTACGATGTAGACTGAGATAGCCAGTGTGTATTTTTATGTCTGTCTCATTAAAACAACGCACTAACTACAAAGTTTGGAAAACTATCAACAATCGACAATGTATAACCCATTAAATTTAGAGCTATGAACTTTTTATGGACAATCAACAGTGCACAAGCCATTGTCTATAGTCGGCTAATATAAGAGCTGTGAACGCAGCTTAACATTATAAGTACTGCATATACAAAAACACATACACGTTTATATGAATATATTCAAATATAACAGACGAAGATAAAAACTATGGACGTACTTTGATACGAGTAGTTCAAATAAGTTATTGATAGTTTACGATGGCGCAGCAAAGGGGGGGGGGGGCTGGGCCCCACCCAGGACCAGCAGATTACACGGCGCTGCTCTTGAAGTTGAAGATAAAATTTGTTAACCACAACCAGTGGCGCAGTCAAGGGGGAGGGGCGACGGGCCTGGGCTCCTCCCAGGACCAACAGATTACACGGTGCTGCTCGGGAAGTTGAAGATAAAATTTGTTAACCACAACAGTAGTTAATTTTTAAATTACTTCATTGTAAACAATATTGGCATTTTTTTTTTTTTCGTATAAGTAACATTTTTTTAAGATTGACTACTTTTGATAAAGTGACATAATTATTGTTCAAGTGAAAATACATTTACGTGTTATTTTTAGGTTTTCGTAGGTATAATCAAGAAATCCTTATTCCGTCACATGAGTGTTCGTTCGGTACAAATTGTGGTCAAGCGGCTGATTTAGAGAACTGAACATAAGTAAAATATAAATAAATATGTATTTATCGAAGAAAAAATCAAGTGAAAGTTCTTGATACATGGATTAACAATTACATTTTTTTTTTATCAACAAATAATGGAATTATTATTTTATATAAAAATCAATATCCAACAGCAGGGGTGTCGAACTAATTTGGGTCGCAGTCTATTTTACATACAAAATGATAAGCAGAGACGGAACGTTAAATATCCTTGATTTAGGGTTTCTTGAAATTTTTTTATAAACAGTAAAGTGGAAGAGAGTATATTTTACATTTTTAAATATGTTTTTCCCTTAAATAAGCTCAAGTGATTTTGATTACCACTTCAGGGGCCACAAAAAATGAGGTTGAGGGCCGTTTGCGGCCCGCGTGCCCTCTAAATTTGATTCGGCCCTCCCCAAGACAAAATCCTGGTTGCGCCACTGATAGTTTACATAGAATTGTGTGGTATATATATATATTTGTTTATTGGTGCTTGATCAATGGATCGGCATCTAAATTCTCGGCGAGTTTAGTTAATTTACTTATACCAACTCAGTCATAAAGGATCCTTATTATCGCAGATAACTTACTTTCGTAGCTCAATTACTGCAGAAATTACTTACGCAACTCCCTCAGCAGAAAACATCGAAGATTAATCGGTGCTGCACCACTACTTTTCCGCTTTACTTGTTCTGGTGGTTGGACAACACGAAGATATTTAAATATAGTATTTTTTCCGAGAATATTAAACTAAACAAACTTCAAAATAAGATCATGTAGTCTCTTGTGAAGTCCTTGACCACCAAACTTATGAATCTGGCTAGGGATGTCATTAATTCCTGCAGCTTTGTTATTCTTTAATCTGTTTATTGCTGCTTTGACTTCAGATAGTGTTGGTTCGTGGATGTATAGTTCGGCTATGTGTCTTGGGATCTTCTCTCCTGGTTCTGAATTAGAATCACAATTCAGAAGGTTCTCAAAATATTCTTTCCATCGCTGTAGCACTTCTGTCGAATTTGTTACTTTTTTGTTATTTGTTCTTGTCTCATCTCTTACAGCTTGAATCGTTGTCTGATGGTTTCTTGTAAAGTATTTTATTTTGCGGTACATACTTCGACTTTGATTGATCTGATTACTCTGATTTACATTTTCAATCTCTTCTAAAGGCTGATCCAAATTGGACTCCGGGATTTGAATTGCGCGCCATTTTCGTTCAGTGAATGTTGGAAGTTTGCATTTTTACAGTTGGTATCTACTAAACACATTGCAAATTCATCATGGCGCCGTGTACTGTGCAGCAACGCATAAGTATCGTGCAAGTTAATTATGAAAACAGGCGATCAGTTACGATTACGCGAAGAAAACTGCGACCTCTTTTTGGACGGAATAATGTTCCAAGCGAGCGTGCAGTTCGTGAACTACTGCAAAAATTTGAAACAAGTGGTGTACTTATTGATACACCAAGAGTTCGCTATCAACGCAGAGGTCATTCAGGTGTGCATTATGGGCTGGAAGAGCCACATGTCACACAGCACGTGAAACACTCACTTTATTTCAAACCAAATTTCCTGGTCATGTTGTCTCTCAGAGGGGCGACATCAATTGGTCAGCGAGGTCTTGCGATCTAAACCCATTAGACTTTTTTCTCTGGGGCTATTTTAAGGAAAGGGTCTATGTCAACAAGCCTGCTACGTTTCCAGAACTAAAAGAGAACATCAGACGTGCAATTGCTGAAATCGAACCGCATTTATTGGAAACGATTACGGAAAACTTCGCTAAAAGAATGGTATCATGTCAGCGGAGTCGTGGAGGGCATTTGGCCGATATCATATTTCATAAATAATTGCCAAGTCTGTACTTTACGCTAATTCGGATTTTTCCAATATGTTGTGTTTTATTCCAAAAACAAATCGTAGAGTCCAAATTGGATCACCCTTTATTATGTTATTTAAGTATTTTTTCTTTTCATTTCTAAGCACTTGTGGAAATGCACTATTTGTGCATTTCCTCTGTATTACATATTCATCTAATTTTAATGGAACTTGCATAAATGCTTGGTAAGCTTTTTTCCTTTCTAATACTGACTCCTCACAAACCTCATTAAACCATACTTTCTTTTTCTTCTTTCTGCGTTTTACTCTTTTATTACCTCCTTAAAGCCGGACCAAATATCGTTGAGTGAGGTCTCTTCTTCTCTTGCCACTGTTTCAAATTCGTTTGATAGTGAAATTTGAAACTGACTTAGTGTTTCTTCACGTTGAAGGTTCTTTTAATCCCATCTCTTTACGTATTCGCTTTTTCAAATTATTTTATTTCTTGGATTGCATATATCGCAGTGTCAATGACTCCTAGCCTTAAAAAATATAGTTTGTAATACTTATGAGATTTATAGCTAATAATAAACAAAGTAATAAGTAATAAATGTTTATCGGACGCATCGTAAAAATATCATAAAAGTTTGGTAAGACATTGTACGTAAACTTCTGTATTAATTTATGTAATGTTGTTTATAGGAACAGCGCAACATAAATTCAACTCTGACATAAATATTATGTAAATTTAAAATGTTGTATGTGTAAGGAAAGACACAAGAAAAATTGACTGATGTGGTACCAAAACAGTACAAAGACAATTTTTATCAGACCTATTATTTATTTCTCTCTCTTTGAGTTTTTTTCTCAGTGGTGTTGTCTGTATATTAGTACCTGTCATCACCTAAAGCAGTGTATTCAGACTGTGTTCTGCGGAACCCTAGGGTTCCCCGCAACCTCTTCTATCTATATTCTATAACCTTTTTTTTTTTTTTTAAGAGGAGAAATCTTCGCTAAGACACTTGCATGCCCGTGCGTGCAGGTAGTGCAGGATTTCTACCTGCTAAAACTCCCCTTCTTCGCCACGCTTGAGGCATCCGGAACTATCCGTTAGGATATCAGCGTCAGATGCCCCCTGGTAGTCTATTCAGGCTCCCCTCTATTCGACTCCTGCTGTCTGCTCCTTTCTTCTGTCTCTCTCCTTTCCATGATGGCTTTAAGCATCTTGTGGATGGCTTCCCACTTCCTCCTGGATTGCACCATTTCTGCAACCAGGGCGTCAGGTGTTAATGCCGCTGGGCGTAGGGCCCCCACCTCCACCCTCGCCGCGTCCCAACGCATGCACTGAAAGATGGTGTGCTCCACAGAGTCCACCATTCCGCAGTACACGCACGTATCCTCCAGGTCCTTACCGATTCTCTTCGTATACGTACGAAAAGAACCGTGACCTGTCAACACTTGGGTCAGCCAGTAGTCTAGCTTACGGTGAGGGCATTCAAGCCAGGTCCTTACGTCTGGTATCAGACGTTTCGTCCACTGGCCTTTGGTGGTGTTCCTATTCCATTCGTCCTGCCATTGAGCAATGCTCTGCTCCCTGGCATTCCGTCTGGTAGTCTCGCCGCGACTGGCACTCTCGGTCACCACCATCCTTTCCTCGACCAGGAGGAAAATCGGAACGGTTCCCGTGATCACCTGCAGGGCAACGCTCGACACGGTACGGTAGGCCGACGCACACCTGAGCAGTGCCTTTCGCTGTGCACTTATAAGGATATCCCTATATTTTGCATATTTGCACACCTCGTGCCAAATAGAGGCTCCGTATAGGAGTATCGAGTGCACCACTCCGCAAAGCACCGCCCTTTTTCCACTCGAGGGGCCTCCAACGTTCGGCATCAGTCTGCCGAGCACGGATGTCCTCACCTCGGCTTTCCTGACGGAAGCGAGCACGTGTTTCGTGAAGGACATCCTCTCGTCAAACGTGACACCGAGGTATTTAAGCGTTTTGGAGGTAGGGATTACGGTGTTTCCCAGCGAGAAGCTGATACCGTTCCTATCCCTCTTATATATTCTATAACCTAATGCCCTTAATAGGGGATAGGCATGATTTTTATTTTATTTTTTATTATATTCCTTTTGTTGCATATTAACATAAAAAACAGTTTTGCATTTTTTTTTTAATTTAAAGGCTTAAAAAAAATTAATTCTTAAGCGCACGAAAAACACTCCGATTGAAAGCAATGAGATAAGAAATTGGCTGTGACGTCCCACCCTACTCAGACTACAACCTACAGCCTACACAGTCTGTCATGAACTTATTTGCTTATATAACCCAAATGTTTACCCAAATAAATTTTATATTAAAATATATAAAATATGAAAGATCGAGGCCCCAGTACTTCGAAACATCGAAAATATTGTTTAGATAATAGGCTGAGGGACAAAAAAGTTTTAGAATATTTTGGCAACAATCGAGATAAAAATTTTAATCTGTGATTCAAAAACATTCTTTTACAATTAATCATTTTTTATGAATAAAAATTTCGTGCGATGTGTTATTTTGAAATTTCAGTAATTTTCCTGCATGTGGATTAAATACCAATTTCAATTCTCTAAGTTCAGCCGTTTGGTCACAATTTCGAACGGATAAATAAATTAAGAATGACGGTATAGTATTTTTATTGTTGGTTATAAGTACTGTAACATGACTTTTGGGCCTGTAACAATAGGCGTGCTGAGTTAGTAATGGTAAGGGCGGTCAGGGCAATAAACAGAGATATATTTGCAGGGACGTGTTTAGTCTGTCTTTAAAAATAAACAACCAATGTACCTGAAAACCAGAATATTAGAAATACGGCCCATTCTAGGTAAATGATATTAATATTTATGGGCTGCTCTCCTTTTTGGTGGCCACATGCTGTTAATCCTACTAAACTGTCGTTAAATAATTATAGATTACCAAGTCATGTTACAATACTTTGAAAAATACTATATTGAGAACTGACACGCTTGGATACGCAGTCTGGTGATCAAATATTGTACTAGGCCCGTGTAGTACTGTTTGAACTTATTACATATGTTCTAGTGTTGAATTTTTGTTCGAATGTCGATAGAAGTTGTGAAAAACTATAAAAGTAGAACTAATTGTAGTGTTTTTGGCTGTCATTTAAGACTGGACAAAGGTAGAAATCTTAGTTTTTTTCTTTTCTTAAGAAAAATGGAGGGAAAGTTAATATTAAGTCCAGATTGGGAAAAGATTTGGTTATGGATAGGAGGAAGGCATGGGAATATATTTTGAGTTAAAAAGTAACTGATACTATGCGAGTTTGTTCATTACATTTGTCGCAGAAAAACTAAACTGCACTAATATGTTTGCACCTGGAAGTTGCATATTTAACTTTTAGCTGCTTCTGTCCAACTAAAACAAGTTTTATTTCATGAGACAATGAACATAATGCACTTGTTTACAAACATAATCCATATATTGTAAATTCAGATGACCGACACTCAGATGTACCACATAAAATTAAATGCCCGGCATTTAACACCTGCTCAACTACAAATTACACTTCAATAAATCTACTGAAATTACACTTAAAATACTGTTATTTGATGCCTACCTTCTGTTATACACCTCGATACATGTGTAGCGCTTAAAAATTAAAAAAAATTCGTAAATATTTACTCGCATTTTCATAAAATAAAAATGTTCTGTGCTTAAATTAACCTGTTCGCTATTATGCTAATTGACAGCTGAATACTAGACACGGCAGCCATATTGCCTTGGAGTACAGCGCCGCCAACGGTAATGTCACTTCATAATAAGGATTTCTTGGCTATACCTTTTTCTCCTTCTTCTTCCTCCTCTTTGGACACATTTTTTGTCAGTCGGGTCTATTCTGTTCAGTTAATTGTCAGGTCTTTCTATATATCTCGTATACCAATATTTATTAATTCTTCTGTTAGCTGATCTCTCCATCTCTTCGAAGTTTTTCCACTGGTCGACGGGTATTTAATAAAGTGCCCTTTATACTGCAAATCGCTCAGCTCTCCGTTCTTGTGTGATAGGGTAAACTGTTGAACAGTGGATCGAAGTACACAGTGGATCATTGTATACAACATACTTATGTATACAGCGCATGCGGATATTTACACGTTTGTTTAGTACATTTGAACATCACCCACCTTAAGCCACTCACTTAGGGTGTTTGCTTGATAAATGACGGTTGTGTGTACAATATTCTGTTTTAAAGTAGGTACACTATTATTTTATATTTACGAGTTTGGTCTTTTTGTGAACATATGTTTCGTGTTTAATTTTATGTTGAATTTATCACATATAGTATGATTTATTAGCAACATTTTGACATTTGAATGAGATTTCTCAATGCTATCTTCTTCATAAAATTCATAAAATTCTACATCTTTGTCTTGCTATAAACAGTGGATTAAAACAAACATGTACACAGTGGATCATTGATCCACTGTGAACACATGATCCAGCGACATGTGTACCATCAGCGTCTCCAGGACCATCTAATAGCCCAGATATGTTCCTCAGTCCAGAAGTCTTTAGAGGACCTCTGAAAGCTGGTCCTAGGAAGACGAATCGAAACCAAAGGAAAAAAGGTCGTAGCATGATAGCTACATATACTCCTGAAAAGAATGAATTGGCTAAGATTGCACTAAAAAATAAGTTCCAGAGAAAAGAAAAAGGTTAAAAAAGTCACCAAGCAAATTCTTCAAGATATTTCTTCATCTTCAGATATTTCTATTCATCTTAACAGCGATGATGACTGGATAGAGGAAGAGGAATCACCATCATTGCCTGAGAAATTTCCTCAACTGCCAAGGAATCCCACCGAAGGGTATTTTGGTTGAATTTGCCGGAAAGAAAAATTTAATATATTATATTGGCAAAATTCTTGAAGAAATTCAGGAGTCCAGTGAATATCAGGAGAGCTATCTTCGAAAAAAGACTGTCTTTTTCACATGCCAGATATTCCGGATTTGGCCACTGTTCTTTTCCATGACATCAAATTGATTTTGCCAAAACCAACAGTGATGGGTACTACACAACAAAACGACAAAAGTCATGCTACACGTTTGCTGTGGAGCTGAGATCCATAATAATTAATTAAAAATATTATTCCGCCTCATTGCATTGTGTTTGATTATACATTTATTTTTCTACCAATTTTATAAATATTATTACTTTTTGATGAAGAAAGATGTTTTCTTTTCGTTTTCTGATTAGATTACAGAATATTTAACCTAGTAGGTTGTTCCTATAAATTGGAGAAGTTAATTTAGGTAACTTTGGTTCGTTTAATTTTTTGTTTTTGTTATTGCTGATATACGTATTATTTCTTGATGTTTTTGTATATGTTGTAATTTTATAAAGACTGTTTGACAATAATAAACAAATTGTTTCAAATATTATGTGTTTAATTTTACATGATCCAGTGTTTACACGCTCCCGATCCACTGTATATGCTGTCATGTGGTACAGTGGATCAAAAACATACTTTGTATTTATAATTTTTTAAATATTTTCTAATAAGTTTATGTTCAATAATTACCTTTGGATAGATAGGTAATACCCTATCATACACGATATAAAATTTGTATTGCAGTGTGACTTAGCATTATAAATGTGTACACCAAAAACAAAAAATTGATCCACTGTTAAACAGTTTACCCTACTCGGCCTTGAGTATATACCTATGAAATCCTAAAAATGGTTCCGAGTTATGTAAAAATTGATTTGGGGATTTCTGTATTTTCTTTGGCCATCCTTTGCCATTATATTGAAACTCATAAAATAGTAATTATACTTATCTTGCAGAGTCTTGCAAATATTTGCGCCAATTTTCTCGCTAAAATGAGTCAATGAATGAGCCAAAATATTCCAATGACATCATGTTTGCTTTTGATAAGAATATTTAAGAATTTTTAAATGTTTACTTATTGTTTAAAATTACTAATAGTTTAAGAGTTGTTTAGTTGCATTCTATTATCAATAGAACATGAAAAAATACTTTAAAAAATCAATATTACAATTTACTTTTCATTTATGTATGTAGATTAGTTATTGAATAAGATATTCCTTAGTTGAGATATTGAAATAATATCGTAGTAAAAATATTTTAATTTTAGGGATTTTTTTGTGGTGTATTGGTTTGGGGTGAGACCTTGGTAAGTCATTATTTGGTTGTTAAGGAATAAAATGCTTGTTTACATTATTAATTTGTAAAACATTCTTTAGGGTTCTACAGGTATGACCAAATAACCTTTATCTCGTCTCTCATGTGTTTGTCTGTCTGTCTGTTTGGTAGAAATTGTAGCGAAACTTCTACACCTAGAGAGTACAAATTTGGCATGAATATACAGTTTTTTGACCCGCGTATATGAAAAATACTAAGACTTTTTTATAAATCGCCCAAAATATATAAATAAATTTGTATTTAACGAAGAACAAATAGTAAAAAAAAAAAAAAACTAGTATATCAAATACAATTGAGAAGTGACATTACCGGTGGCGGCGCTGTGCTCTAAGGCAATATGGCTGTCGTCTCTAGTACTCACCTGTCAATATGCTAACAGCGAACAGGTTAATTTAAGCACAGTACATTTTTGTTTTATGAAAATCCGAGTAAATATTTGCGAAATTTTTTAATTTTCAAGCGCTACAAATGTATCGAAGTGCATAACAGAAGGTGGGCATCAAATTACAGTATTTGAAGTTTAATTTCAGTAGATTTATTGAAGTGTAATTTGTAGTTGAACAGGTGTTAAATGCCGGGCACGTAATTTAATGTGGTACTCTGAGTGTCGGTCATCGGAATGTACAATATATGGATTCTGTTTGCAGAGGCAATGAACATAATGCACTTGATTATGTTCATTGCCTCATGAAATAAAATTAGTTTTAGTTGGACAGTAGCAGCTAAAAGTTAAATATGCAACTTGCAAGTGCAAGCATATTAGTGCAGTTTTGTTTTTCTGCGACAAATGCAATGAACAAACTCGCATAGTACCAGTTATATTTTAACTAATATTTATTCCCATGCCTTCCTCCTGTCCATAACCAAATCTTTTCCAAATCTGGACTTAATATTAACTTTCCCTCCATTTTTGTTAAGAAAATAAAAAAACTAAGATGCCTGTCTTGCATGACAGCCAAAAACACTACAATTTGTTCTACTTTTGTAGTTTTTCACAACTTCTATCGACATTCTAACAAAAATTCAACAGTAGAACATATGTAATAAGTTCAAGCAGTACTAGAGCGCCTAGTACAATATTTGACCACCAGACTGCATATTCGAGCATGTCAGTTCTCAATACTCTTAACACGTAAATAAACTAGCAAAAATTTACACGATTTTCGCAAAAAATAAAAAAAAACACTTGTCCCACACCCTACTTTTCAAAGGGCTTGATCTAAAAATCTAAAAAAAATGTCAACAGTGTATATAGATGGGAACCGAAATAGTTAAATAGGAATTTTTATCAGATTAGGTTATCGAAAAACATCGATTTTTTTTACGTTGAAAAAAAAAATTACTGTGTGGTATTAAAACGAATCTGTCTGGCGTAGATTAAGGAACGATTTTTTTTTAAGATCTATTAATTTTAACACAATTTTTGCCAAAAATATTCTGAAAACTTTTCTCACACCCTATAACTCAGGGCGTCAATCTGAAATTCTGAGTAATGCACATTGATGTGAAAAGTTCAGAAGGGATTTTTGATTTGATTATTGATTTAGCAAGTTTTTGGCAATACCGTTCTAACATTGTTCAACTGGCTAACAATGGTGGGGGCATTTCGAGGTCGGTCGAAACGTCAGGGTTGAGAGATTCGTTCAATTCGTTAAAGACTGTCCTTAACACTCCCAGATTACTTTTGGTTCGCTACACGCTACCAGGTTTCTCAAGCAAAATGCTTGGAAGGTTCGTACGACTCCGGTGGTGGTTTACTCACGACTCCCTGTCTCTCACAAGAATTTCCCAGCCCTTTTCTTAAAACTAATAATTTGATCTCTGATCCCCGATTTTTATCCCCCTTTTAACTTATCTTGAAGACTCATATTTCAACCCCCAAATAAATAATTTTGATTTTAATTACCTACGAAGTCCATATCACTGAAAATATATAGTCGCCTATCAGCGTCTGTGTAAACATTTGCCCATGTTATTTGAGATAAACAATAACAATCTTTTAAACAAATCATATAATATACGACCGTAATTCTCTACCCTTGTCTTTCAACACGTAACTAGAAAACTATATGAAAGCTCAACTAATAGTCCAGTAACCTTGTCATGATTATGGGGCAAAAGTTGCATCAAGAGGGGGTAGTTAGTTTCGTCTTTTTTTCTTGTATGGGATATGCCTGAGATGCAAAATCCAAGTTTTCGACCTCGGCAGCCCTCCGGAACACTTTTGAATTTCTCAAAAACTACTAAATTTTCGAACTTTTTTCGGTTTCTTACCATTATGACCATAAAGGAACACGTTTTTGACAAACATTATTCAATGCATTTTTAAACTAGATTAAATTTGCTACAATTTAAGACCAGAATGGGTTCAGTAGCTTCAATAGTTTCTGAGATACAGCTTTTCAAAATTTGAAAAAATCTCCAAACTTGAAAATTTTATGCTAATTTTCATGTTTCATCATATACAATTGCCTTTATATCTTCAACAACCTGTCTAACATGAGTCAGTGAAGTAAACATTAATAAATAGAAGTAATGGTATCTATAGCATGTAGGTAAGAATTAATTATTATAAATAATGGTAACTTTCAACTACAATACGAGTGTAACAGTTTTTCGACGAAAAAATCGATGTTTTTAAAAAGTTTTTTGCGAATAACTCGAAAAATATGCATTTTATCAAAAAAACTGTAGAAACCCAAATTGTAGCTTTGAAACAAAATCCTTTTTTTATTATTTTAAAAGCTAAAAAACAAACAAAATCCTTTTTTTTATTATTTTTCTACGACCAATACGAACCGAGATACGGCATGTTAATGGTTAACTTTTTTTCGCCAAATGCATAATTTGAAAGATTCAAAGTCAAATAACAGGAAAAATTTGCATTTTTCGAAGCAAACTCATTGAATCTTTTTTAAAGTATTTGATTAGACCTTTCAAACAAAAAAAAGAAAAAGTCTCTAGTATAAAAATTAAGCGACTTATGATCAAAATAAGGTCGGTATCTACTTTTTTCTACGAAAAAATCAGTGAAAACAACCCCCTATTTACCCCCCTAATTAAAATTGATCCTCACCCGTCTGTGGTTCTCTTCATATATGTATTTTCAGTACACCCAAGAAGTTTGACCAATTTAAAATGCCTAATTTTAGAAAAATTGGAGTTTAAAGAAAAAACGATTTTTTGCGATTTCGTATTTTTCACCCTTTTCTTCAAAATATCTCCGAAATTACTGGAGATACGAAAAAAATGATAGAGCACTAAATTGTAGCTTTTTTAATGACTTAAATTTCCCTGTGCATATATTTTCTGTACAGTGAATATTTGGCGAGATATAGCCGTTTAAAACCTCTATTTACAAGCGAACACCACCTTATTCGAGCCCTTCAAACTCACCCCATTTAAAAACTAAGGGATCTTAAGGAATTTAATTTACATAATCTTATAGCTCTTGAAAAGCCCTACAAAATCGTTTTTGAAAAAATTTTCTATCACTAAAAATGAAGGAGCTATGTTTAAAAAACCAATAAATTTTTTTTCGAAACATTCGAATAGCACGGTTCGGAGCGTAATAATCTACATAACCAGTATTTTCGGCAGCAATATAAGGTTTTGCAATGTTATTTTATAATTTTTGACAATAAGGAGTAGTTTTCACTTCTAAAAATAAACAGTGCCCATGAGCATGATATAGCATACAATTTTCAAGTTTGGAGATTTTCTCAAACTTTGAAAAGCTGTATCTCGGAAACTATTAAGACTACCGAGCCCATTTTGGTCTCAAATTATAGAAAATTTAATCTAGTTTAAAAATGCATAGAATGGTGTTTGTCGAAAACGTGCTCCTTTATGGTCAAAATGGGCAGAAACCGAAAAGAGTGCGAAAATTTAGCAGTTTTTGCGAAATTCAAAAGTGTTCCGGAAGGCTGCCGAGGTCGAAAACTTGGATTTTGCATCTCAGGCACAACCCATACAAGAAAAAAAAAAACGAAACTTACTACCCCCACTCGATGCAACTTATGATGTACTAGGTTACTGGACTATAATCTTTGAGGATGTTTATCTTAAAATAGATTAGTTTTTATATTTAAATAATTTGAATATTTTTAATTAATTGAATAATTTTATTTCTGAAATTACCGGTCGCAAAACTAGACTATTTGTTTAACTGGCTAATTATGCTTTCTGTGCGCCCATCTCGTAATTATAGGATTTTATGATTTTTAATATATAACCACATTTTTTTGTCACTTATGCAGGTATCTACAGAACCCTGAAATGTGTCAAAATTCACACATCACATCAATTTTTTTCTCGACTATGGAAATGTTTTATAATGGTTAATAATTACATCTGGTTATCTGGAGTAAAACAATGATGGAACTGTATTTTTAATTATCACGTTATAAATGCCAGGCTGTATTAGTTATCAGTTATTTATGACCTACATATTAGCTGACGATATCACTACTTTTTTATGACCTCTTCTCAAATACCGAATTAGGTATTAAGTAGTATTAAATGGTTTAAAATTGTTTTTTAGGTAAGCTATTATACAAGTTGTATCCAAATAGTAGGAACACAATTTTTCTAAAAAACGCGACATATGAGCAGTAGTGGCTGGTGGGTAAAATACTTGGGGGGACACTTTTTGATCCATATATTGCAATGGTGTCCAGACTACGGCCCGCGGGCCTAATCTGGTCCAACAATAAGGTTCAAACGGCTCGCATGAAATTTCTGCCCCTTGTTTTTTTAGAATCACCTTCCTCTTCAAAAGATTTTTGGAATTTCTCCACTTCCCCTGTCTTTAATTGATTTTCAGAATTTCTTCCCCACATTCTCAAATGATTTTCAGAATTTCTTCCCCACATTCTCAAATGATTTTCAGAATTTCGCACACCCGTCCTCCGAGATTTTTAAATATCTGGTCTCCAATCAACTCAATCTGGCCTGTGAAACATATTTAGAATTCATATACACAATGTATTGGAACACGATTTTTCTCAAAAACGAGATGTGTAAGTTGGTAAAAAAATAGACCTAAGTTGACCATAATAACATTAAAAATTATACTTCAAAGTATGACGAGAATAATTTTTTATTATATATATTTTGTTTATTAAGCTCCGAGATACAGATAGATGCGTCGTTCGAAATTGTAGCGTTGGGTACCCTATTCTAAATTATTACCATTGTTTTTTACTGAACTTTCTATTAATGTTCTATTTACATTTTTGTTCGATTGTGAAATATTCAATTTTGGTCAATGAGGACCAATATTTTTTATTAATAATATAGTTTCATAGTTCAGCACGTTAATATAACGCACTGTATCTAGTTTCAAGTCTGAGTACTTATCTCAAATCAAAACAAACGGACTAATCTAAGCCCTCCGGCCAAAATTCACTAACACATACACATTAAAACTCGCCGCTGTTGCTCTTTCCAATTCATTTTTATTACTTGCGTAGATAAATACACTAGAAATCGTGGCAACGCTGTGTCTCGGAATACTCCGAGGTAGAGTCCACAGCATTGTTTTCTAGATCTAAATTTTTAGTTAGTTAAAATTTCTGGCGCACAGCAACAAAGGCTATTTGCCCCTATACGCAGCCCATCTAAATGACTACACTACATATTAAAAACAATAAATTAAACAATATCTAATACATACATGGGCCAAAAGTCAACCTGACTGATAGTGCCCAAAGAAGAAAAACACTTACATGAAAAATCTTTGAATTAGAAATAATAAAAATAAATATATGCAGATATATTTAGCTAGTTTAATGCAATTTTAAGTATAAAAGAGATTTTAAATTCAGTTATTATTATTAAAAAAATTTAGGACGACACTGTCCCAGCGCCACCCTGTCTCAGCCAGGACTGCATGTGAGCAAGTTAGGAAACAAATTTTTGACCAAAGTTTACTCAAAAAATCAAATGGTAATATTGAAATATCTCAGAACAAATCGGAAGTACAGGGTATCAATCTCATTACTTATATTTTGGTAAAAACAGCGGGGTGGGGGCCATCTTCCTGACCGTGTGCCCGAAGTAACCTTAAAACAAACAGACATCAAGGTGTACACTTGTATAAGACAGTATGTTCACTGTTATAAGTTATAACCTATTGATTAGCGTAATGTTAAAGAATCCCATAATTAAACTGACATTGCTGTTAAAAATTACCATAGAATCATCCCATGTGTGTTTGCCATATGTTTTCGCCATTATTTTTCTACCTATCACATCCTGTTTAAACTGCCGACAGCTTCTTGTAGCAAATGACAAATAGTTTTTACACCCTCCACCCTGCTGTTTACATCTGCTTGACAGAGTTAACTCAGACATTTATAAACACTAACGCGACTAAGACCGTTTTAAAGATTATTCGTAATTTGATTTAGCGAGTTACAACGAGTTAAAAACCGTGCAATGAGCGACAAAAATTTTAATGACAATCTAAAAATAGTTTTAATTTAGCAATTTTGTGAATAGTATTGTTGATTTTTAAACAGATAGTCGTGTAAATAATGTCAGACAAGGTCTAATTGTGATGCTAATTCTCAGTAACTAGCGGATGTATAGTTACCAGCTCAGTCCAGTGTTAGAGTGACATCAGCTACTAAAACATATTATAAAATGTGCACAATTCTAAAAAGTGAAAAATAGAAAGTGCAATATAAATTTAATAATATATTTCATTCAGTTCTATTGCAGAGTTTGGTGAAAAAATATTGTCTTATAATTTTTGTGTGTGTGTTTTTTTGGTGAAAAAAATGGATAAAATGGATCGGAAAAAGTATAGTAAAATTTCGGACTTGACACCAGTTTCTAAAGTGAAGTTTGAGTGTTCAGCTATGGCGGATTATTCTGAAAAGGATTTTCAGGTGTTTCGGATGAAGCTCAATGCTTGGCAAGGTATTGTTTCCATGTCAATAAACTCTTGTAAATAAAATAAAATTTTGTGATTTTATTTGTATCAATGTTTTGTGTTATATGTATAAAATAATTAAACTGTGTTTTGAAGTATTACCGCTACGTATAACCCGGCTTACCATACGTCCCGGTTTGAAGGTATGGTCCCGACGTCCCGGCCAGTTTGACATTTTGTCCCGGTTATTTAATTAAAGTCCCGGTTAAAAATAACAAAGAATTTTTAAAGAAATTTCATGCTAATGGTAAATATGAATAACTTTTTAATAATAAGTTGTGTTCAATTAAGAGTAACTAAAAATTATTACTACGTAATTTTTGTTTTTTGTTAACCACTCCATTATTTAGCCTTTTCAATCATAAGTACTTAGCGTACAAGGCGCTATTTTCTGTTTTGATCAAAATCTTAAAATTGTCCCGGTTTAAGAAAAAAATATTATGGTAAGTTTACGTATAACAATATACACATCAGATTTGGTATCGAATTTTTGTCTATTTAATAGGATATTTTTAGCTGCAGAAAACATTGTTAAAATATCTCTTAATAACTTAATAATAAATATCAGACAACAATGTTCTGTACTTCTTTAAATATATTTTTGGGTTTCAAATAACTTTTATATTTACATAGTTTCTGAGTTGCCGTGGCTCCGTGGTAAGACGGTTGCCTACGGATACAGGAACGCTGGTTCGATACCTCCCACCTCCTTCGGATTTTTATATCCCGATATTGTGCAAACAGCTCTGGGGTCGGCTCAGCCTCAAGCATTTAACGAGTACCTGTTCATTTATGAATGAGTACCTGTTCATTCAGGGATAATAGGACCGGTCGAAATGTCACACTGACCACGTGGCTTTCATATCTATGATGGGCGGTCTAGAACCGGAGAATTTACCTTCTCTGTTCCTTATACTCCTCTCTAGGCGTTGGGAACCTATTATTTATTTTTATTTTATAGTTTTGTGTAGAAATGTTCAAATAAATAATCGCGGGGAAAATATAAGCAAATATGTATTCAATGAAAAAATTAATATATTTTATTTAAATTTTGCGTAGCAAATAAAACCTCGTAATGCGTCGATAAACCAAGAAATGTTTATTTTTGAAAAATCTGTTTTTGTTATGGGATTTTTGTGTTGAAAAATGTGTTAAAAAACTTTTCTTCCTCACCCTATTTCCCAGAGGGGTTCGTCTAAAAATCTGAAAAAAATATCAATAATGTACCTACATTGATCGGATCCGAAATAGTTCAACAGAATTTTTTTTTTTCAAAAGATTATTTTATTTTTTATTCTTGTGGGATTATTATGTCTGCAGGATTTTAAATAAAATATGCCAGTGTTAGGTTTTTACCAACCGCCAACATATATAAGGGAGGTATTGTGATCATACCGATTTTGAAATTTCGAGATTTCGATGGATCTCTACGAATTAAGGTCCCTACATAACCTTTTGACTATTTCTAGCATGATGTCTGTCGGTCCGTCTGTCTGTCTGTCTGTCTGTCTGTCTGTCTGTCTGTCTGTCTGTCTGTCTGTCTGTCTGTCGGTCCGTCCGTCCGTCCGTCCGTCCGTCCGTCCGTCCGTATCAAAAAACGTCTCAAATAAAAGTTATTAGTTATTGTATTTATAGCAACTTTTGTTAAATAAATTTTTTCGAAATATTTTTCTGTTAAATTTTCGCAAAAATCTTAAAACCGACACGAGTAAACTCCCATTTCTAGTCAACCGATTTTTACCAAAAGTTGATCAACCCGTGCCATTGATGTCAAAAGCTTAATTATGCAGTTTCATAAAAATCCTTTTAGCCGAATATGCTCTGCACGTGTATACAGACGAACAGACATCATGCTAAAAATAGGCAAAACGTTATGTAGGGACCTCAGTTCGTGGAGATCCATCGAAATCTCGAAATGTCAAAATCGGTATAATCACAATACCTCCCTTAAATATGTATGTTGGCGGTCGGTAAAAAGTAGTGCTTAGGACCATGACTTTACACATGTCATATAGCCGCTAACTAAACACGTTGGACTGTTTTATTATTATATTTGTACGTTTCACGTCCATGTTGGACATAAATTCAATTTTCCGAAAGATGCACTTTACTTTCCATATTCCAGCTCTCTTCCCATACTATAGAAAAGATTGTAGTTCACAATTGTACAATATCTCTCCTTGCAGTTGACCGAGCTGCTTGAGACCTCTCTCTACTTGTGAGAGAGTATGTAAGGTATTTCAGGAAATGCATCGACTGAATTACGCAATATTGCTACACGGAGTAATGTGAAAGTCATAATTCGCTTATCTATACATAACATGAATAAATATTATTTACCTTTTAGGTTTAAAGACCTTGGCATATTGATATGCCAAAGTTATTTTGCTAAATAAAGGTTATTTGCTCTTTCAAATACAAAATTGACGAAATCCTTTTTTTTACATCTTCAATAATTATATGTGTCTAATGATGTCTATTTATAATAGGTTGATGCTCTGTTCTGCCGTTTTTTGTTTCGTCTAGCCGGGTTGACTTTCCAATAATCTTGAGATCATAGGTGCACTAATTTTTCTATTGCGGTCCTTTTACTATCGGACTAGCAGAATACCTGTTCTTCAATCCAAATACAAATACACGAGATAAGTTCAATCAATTTGATCATAAAAGAAATATAACTATTTAAATAAATATTAAATATATATATATATATTCAAAATAAAGCTAATAGAATATATGGGCAACCGTTAGCTTCTCCAATGTATAAATAAATAAATATGTACATATAAGAATAATCCTGAACCATATCAGAGGTCAGTAACATTAAATAAATATTCAAGAATATAATTTATAACACGTCTCAACAGCACATTAGTCTAAATAGAAATGTGAGTGTTATATCCTTTTCACACTAGAACTTTAAGATCGGATGTTAAAGTGAATGTGTCTTTAAACGATAATGTGAAAACGTATGACCTCGTCTAAATACAAACTATGTTTAAGATAGAGATCTGCTTCTTAAACATCGTCCGCATTGCCAACATAATTTCTATTATAAAAAAATACTCTTTGAATTTGTGCTGTCAACATTTTGTATTATCATAAACAAGAATACTGTATTATATCGACGTTATAAGAAGTTAATACTTATTGTTATAATAAAATTATTTATTTTAATAATGTGTTTAATAAAATACAGAGCTACAATAATTGAGATAAAATGTATCGACTTACATATTAATACATGTGTAATATATTCTTTATTGTAGTGTATTTATTGTAGAATGAAATGAAATATCCATATTCGTTTATATTAATGCAAAATGTGCGTCTGCGCAGACAGTTCAAAACTGGTAATTTCCTGACGGTAACTTAAGGACAAAATTACTTAGCTGATGACAGCACTGGGAATTTAAACATCAAGTGTGAAAGCAAACCGATGTTAAACATGGGTGAACTTTAAGTTCACTCGTCTTAAAGTTCTAGTGTGAAAAGGGCATTACACTCCCACCGTCCTTCCACAATCCCTTTCTAGGTTGCTGGATTGAAATGTTAATAGAATAACGCACAAATTGTAATATTTTATCACAAAAAATTTTGTTTTGTTTTCTTCAATATGTTCTACCAGGACTGTCTTTTATGTTTCGGGATTTGGGATCAAAAACAATTATTTATCAACAAAAGTGGCTTTATTGTTTTTCAAAATATTCTCCATAAAAATCAGTACACTTTTGCATGCGTTTGAACCAATTTTCGAAGCACTTTTTCCACTCCGATTGAGGCATCCAACGAGGATTATATGGGATCCAACGCGAACAAATCTTTTTGACGGGCAAATGTTCATGCAATAATGAATGTATGCTGGTCCCACTAATGCCCAAGAATACTTTAATCTCACGATGTCACATGGTGATCTTCACGATCAGTTCACACACAGCATCAATGTTTTCCGGAATAACAATCGATTTTGGACGACCTTCATGAAATTCGTCCTTAAGCGAACTACGGCTACGATTGAAGTCGACAAACCATCGATAAACAGTAGTCCTTGGTGGTGTTTCATCGTCAAAAGTCGAATTAAGTTCATCGATGCACTGTTGTTGGATTAATCCACGTCGAAAGTTGTAAAAAATAATTGCTCGAAAATGTTCACGATTTAATTCCATTTTTATACAAGATGATTTTTTTCAAGTTACTGTAAACAACACAAATAGCGCTCGTACGTCAAAACGTTCTGAGTACGTATACCGTCAAAAATGTCCAACTTTACGATAGAAGCGTCAGTTGCCAGATGGCAGCAAAAGTTTAGCGCAATCCCGAAATACAAGGTGTCTCAAAAGAAATTTTATATTTATTTAGCTTACTGCGTGAACGCAACGTATCCGAGGGGCGCGGGGGTTATGTCAATCGGTAGCCTGGCTCTTGGGAATTGAGTCGCTATGGAGCGTTTCTTGGGAGCAGACCGCGCGTTATGCGTGCGAGAGTTTTACAAAAACGGTGATTCGGCGACTGTAGCGCGTAGAAAATTCTGCAGTATTCGAGGTTTTCGCCACTTAAATGATGCGCCAAGCATTCCTCTCATTCGACATTGGGTTAAAAAGTTTGAAGAGACTGGTACAACGCTGGATAAATCAAAATCCGGGCGACCTAGGTCATCAAGAACGGTAGAAAACGTGGAGAATGTTAATCAGTCTGTTCGTGACGACCCGAACCTTTCATTTCGGAAGCGCGCAAGTGCTTTAAATGTGCATAGATCATCATTACATCGCATTATGCACAAAGACCTAAAGCTGCACCCCTACAAAATTCAATTGGTGCAAGAATTAAAGCCCCAAGATGCCAGTCAGAGGCTTAATTCAGAGCGTTATGTGGAGATTTTAGACAACTTCTTGGTACCTGAACTGCAAAACTTTCCTGGCTATAACCAAAGAACATGGTTCCAACAGGACGGAAAAACTTCGCACACGTCCAATATGTCTCTGCCACGTGTTCGTGAAATTTTCTCAGGCAAATTGATCTCCCGGAGAGGTGACATAAATTGGCCTCCACGCAGTCCAGATTTAACCCCTATGGACTTTTTCCTATGAGGTTATCTTAAATCTAAAGTTTACGCCATTAAACCGACTTCACTGGCGCATTTGAAAGAAAATATCGGTCACGAAATGGCAGCCATCCCTGAGTCCACCTGCCGAGACGTCATAAGTAATTTTACTGTTCGATTAAATGAGTGCCGAGAACGCGAGGGTCTACATTTAGACGATATTATTTTTAAGAAATAAATCCCCAAAAAGTGTATTTTAATAATTAATAAACATTTTTTCTATATACGGCTTACTTTTTTTTTAATCGATCCACTAAATATAAAAAATTTTTTGATACACCTTGTATAAGAGGCAACCCTCGTATAAGGTATTTTCAAATGTTTAGCTTAGTTCGAACCAGATTATGTTTGATGTTTTACTTAAAAATAAATAGTATGCTAGCTATTTTATGGTATATATTTATCCCACTTCATTTACCGCTGTACAATAAAATAAACTATAATATTATTTATTGTCTTTATTTGTCCCACTCAGTGCGAATATTTACAAGGTTCACTGCGGAAATGTGTCTAAATAAATGCCATTTACTACTGTACAAACTCCGGAAGACTGCTCTACTTGTTTACCACTATATATGGTATAAAAATATGCTATTATTCCGAATTTCGATAGTGTCTGGGCCTATGGGTTTTGGATAATATATTGTATACCTTCATCTATATCTCTATTTCTTGTCACGCAGTTTCCACTTCAACTTCTTCGTCCTTTTATCGTAAACCATCCTCGCAATATGGTATGCGCAAAGTTGAAATTTGGCATGCTTATATGTGCTCATCGAAAAAAATATATATTTTTTTTAAATTCTGAGTAGGGTATCAAATGAAAGCCCTTAGTATGTGGATTAACGATCAAAATTTTATTTTTGCAAAATAAATTATTCTGAAGCGATTTTTGTTAAAATTGTGCAAAAAAAAATTGTCCCACACCCTGTAGCCCAGATGGTTTAAACTAAAAATCTGAAAAAAATCTGAGTAATGTACATTGGTGTGAACCGGAATAGTACAACAGGAATTTTTGATCAAATTATGTTTTCGGAAAATCACGTATTTTTTGTGTTTATTTTGTTGACGTAAATATTTAATATGTTATGTAAGACAGTAAACCAGTATGCCTTCATGGTGTAGTGGTTAGACATCTCGCTTCCTAAGTTGCAAACTAAGGTTCGCTTTTTGTTACAATTTTATTTTTTCTGTTTTTTTTTGCATTTTATTTTGTAAAATTATTATGACAAAATTCTAGTTATATTTTGGCAAATGTTGCATTTAATTTTTAAAAGCTTAAATTTAATAACCAGTGGGAAGTGTTGAAATTTAATTCTATGTTTCAAAGTATACGAAATCAGAGGGCCGGAACTTATGACTTAAAACAACCAATGGAAGCCATAGGCGCAATTTTCAAAATTTAAATGAATCTTGCTACATAAAAAAAAAAAAAAATACTACACATATTTAGAAACCTAAATAATGGTTTTAGGCATTCGAATTAAAATTAACAAAAAAAATATTTTAACATAAAATTTGTTTTGGCATCCCAAACAATCATCATTCACTTACTAAATACCTGCGAAACCCTGAAATGTGTGAAAATTTACACTTCACATCAATTTTTAAGTTTGCAGTGCCAAGGTGGCGAAGCTTGAACTAATCTAATAAACAACTTTTTGACGTACGTACGTATTGTAATCTGACATCTTTAACGAATTTAATTATATTTTTATGGCTTCATTTGTATTTTGTAATATTTTAGTTTCAATAATAATGAGGGATAAGGGAAAGTTAATATCGATATAAGAGAAAGTCCATAGACTTGGAAAATGTAATTAAAAGTTTAAAATATTTAGAAAAACAAAATAATATCTATTGTTTAAAAAAGAAACATGAGTAATACAAACAAATACAAATGGGAATAGTAGTATGGACTGTAGATCTTTGCTATTTTGCAATTTATTGTTCACACAATGAAAACATAGTGGTATAGTCTATTTCACGATAAGATGAAGTGACTATATTCTTATGGTCCTAAACACAGTGGGTGGTAACTACAAATAACTCTAATCCCTTGTTTGTACCCATAAACTAGCCAGAGATGTATCAGGTATATATAATGACACAATTGTAACAAGAAATACATCCTTCTTACTGTTTGCACTATTCGGTACTTTATTTAGTTGCCGACTATGGTAACTTGCATTGTCCATAACAATAACACTGTTAGCCGGTATATTCGGGAGTAATTTATTTTCGAACCAGTTTTCCAACATTTCCGCCGTGGTATCGTCATGGTAGTCGAGTCTAGAATCTTTGATATTTTTCGCAGAAAGCAAGAGTGCATTCAGTATCCATTCAGTTTCAGAACCTGCATGAAGTATCGTAATACGTTTACCTTTATTAGACGGTGCTCTCGTTTGACATTTATTTGACGTATCCACCCAACCTTTTGAGTTTGTTTCATGTGTGTCGTACCAAGTTTCATCTAAATAAATTATTGACCTTTTATCTTCTCTGTATTTTTTAATGTTTTTTAAATAATTTTGTCTCAAAAGTTTTAATCGCTCTGACTCCATAAGGAACTGCTTTTTATTTAAAGTTTTAAATTGAAACCCTATACTTATAAGGGCACGCCATAAGGTCACCTTTGAACAATTAATTTCACACTGGTCTTGGATTAATCTTTTGAGCAATATGTCCAATGTTGGCACATTTTGTTCGGTGTACATTTGGTAAATTTTTTGCCGTATTACACCTTTCTGGAAACCATCCAAACATTTGGATATGCCTGAATCCTTTCGTTTTCTTCTCCTATCAATGGATTTATTTACAATATTCCATACTGTTGTCATCGCTACTTTCGTTGCTTTGCTTGTCTCTTCTAAGGCCGCTTGTTTGTTTTTGCGGTTCCTTAAATATAAATACACATTGGCCACAATTTCTTTAGCTTCTACAGGTAAATATATACAAGTTTTTTCCCGATTTTTTTTTTTTTTTTATTGTATCTTGCACTATATCATCATCTTCTATCATGGTCACATAGTCATCTGCTTCATTTGCTTGCACAGAAGTTAATTGTTCGTTCCAAGGACGCCACATTTTTCTAACACGTACTGAACTATTTAACACAAATCACAAGTTATCTGATAGAAAATTCAAAGCGAAGTGAAAAGATATTTAAAACATCTGCAATTTATACCTAATACATCACTGACTAGTTTTTGGGTGCAAACAAGGGATTAGTGTTATTTGTAATTACCACCCACTGTGCTTAGGACCATAAGTAGATAGTCACTTCAACTTATCGTGAAATAGACTATACTTATTGACGTACCATGATTATCCATTTGTAAAAATATGCTTTTTACTGTAAAACAAAAGTATTTAAAACATGTTTCATTAAATTTATAATAGTGAATAGATAATTAAAAATAACAATGTAACTATATAATGTTTATTTATATAGGGGAAGAGGGGGCAAGACGACGATACGAGGTAAGACGGGCCGTGGTAATATTTTCTATGTCAATAGTGACATCTATATTTCTTTCATTAGAATATATTAGTTCCTAATTCTAGAAGATTGTGTACAAATTTATATGCCATTAGCGACAGTTCTGTGCTAGTTATTGCGCATTTGTTGTTTTTGACAGTTCTGGTCTAACAAATCCTTGTATGTTAAACCTTCCCAGGTAAGTGTAAATTAAATTATTTTATTTTTGTCTTGTTACTATTCTTAAGAGCACTTATATTTGTACTTATTGTAGTAAATATGTTTGAATTTTTAATCTATAAAACACATAATTACTACTATAACCTAAAATCTTTTGACTGGGGCAAGATGGGCGGGGTAAGATGACAAGATGCCCGTCTTACCCCGTATTTTTAAAAACTAGTTTATTTGAAAATTTATTCAATTATTTTATTTTTATTTATTTTTCTTAAACGGTGTTGAGATATTATGTTTCCCGTCACACTGTACACACCGTCTACAGCCACTAGACGTTGCCTTTATGAAGCTTCTAAGCACGTTCTATGATACTGAAGTGACAAGTTGGCTTAGAACACATCCAGGTCAAATTGTGACTATGTTTCAGATCGCCTTGTTGTTCGGAAATGCCTTTGTACGGTCTGCAACAATGTCTACAGCCATAAACGCGTTTAAAAAAATGGGAATTTGGCCAGTCAACCCAGACATTTTTACTGATGAAAACTTCTTGCCTGCAGAAACAACGAACATTGCTTCCACATCCGTTCAAAATATTATACCTTTAACTGATAACTTACTACCTAATACATCGTCCACCAATGAACCTCACACTCATCAACCTCAAGCTAGATGTTTAAATGACCAGCAACCAGGATGTTCAACATGGCCTTCTCCCAGTGTTTTCAAAGTTATGTCGCCTGAACAAGCCTTACCTATTCCTCATGTTGGTAAACGAAAAGTGAAATCAACGACAAGGCGACGAGGTAAAACAGCCATTTAAACTGAGTCTCCATATAAAAATGAGCTGGAAAGTCAATCAAAAAATAAAATAATTTCCAAGAAAAATCATTTTCCAGATAAAAACACTAAATTAACAAAAAAGGATGATATACGTAAAAACAATAAAACAGCTAAAGGCATTAAAAAAACACAAAGAATTATCTTCTGAAGATGACTCTGACAATGATGTTGCTTGTTTATACTGCAACTTTCTTTTCTTCGAATCCACAGAGGGATGGATTTCCTGTATTAAGTGTGGAAAATGGTCGCATTGTTCCTGCGCGGGCGAAGAAGACGACGATGACGACGTGGCACATATTTGTGCGTTTTGTACTAATTAAACTATCATTAAAGATTCGTGTTTTGTATTTTTTTTTTATTAATAAAGCTTCAACCCCATCTTACCCCATATACGGGGCAAGAATGGACATATGCGCACTTTTGGATTTCGTTTATTTTTTCCTGTTACAGTGCAGTTCTTACATCTTCCTTATTCACTTATGATAACAGAAGGTCTAACGGTAATATTAGTATATTTATTGTCTTTTTTTACCAATCTGTTTTAAAAATATAGTACTTTGATGCTTAAGGGCACCGTCTTGCCCCCCCTTCCCCTACAATGTGAAAAAGAATGAAAGGTTGGGTGCGGCGATCTTTTTTTTCCAGGAAAAGGCATCCAGGAAGACAACAATAATAATTTGTACTCATATTCAAACACATTCAGTGACCATTACTATTAGTAATATGCTGTAATAATACATATCACACTTGTTAAATATAATATAAACACATAAAACAAATGCGTGCTATAATAATTCAATGTCTGTTAGATTATTGAAAAATATCAAAAATTCAATCCTTGACTGAGGATTGAACCCACAACCGTACGGATTTAGTGTCCAACATTTTTTGCCAATGAACCGTGAAGGTGTGAAGTTATGAATCTGATATTTGTAGACTAGCTTTTGTCTACAGATATCAAATAAAAAAGGTTGTGGGTTCAATTCCCGGTGAAGGATTGCAGTTTTGAAATTCCTACATATTTCATTTGAATTATTAGTGGCGTGTATCAGATTTATTTGACTTATATTAAAACTAGCTACCCCGCCCGACTTCGCTCGGGGACACATCTTTATTATTGACCAACACTTTTTTGGACAACTTACAACATACCTATAGTATTTCCAAAATGAAATGGCCACTCTTTTTAAGAAGATTAACAACGCGGTAATGGGTTTATGGCAGTAATCTTAAGACTCATTGCTGTAAAAAGAATATAAGGGATATTAAGGTAATTTTAAATTAAATAGAATATATGTAACACTATTTCAATTGAAGTTTTTTAAAAACCATTAAGGATATTTTCCAAATTTATAATCCTATTGTTTCTAAATTTTAGGGGTTGTTATACTTGTTTGTTAGTTAATTTTCAACGTTCATAGCGTGCATACATAAACAACATGGCTCTTTGGCGACCATTTGATTTTGCAGAAATTCCTAATTTCTGTAGTGAAAATAGTGAATCTGTGCAAGGTGATTCGGAGTGCGAAAATGTGGACGTGGCTACTGTTTTAAGGCTACCGCCATATTATTGTGTTTTGAACCGTATAGAACTAATATGGAGCCAATTAAAAGATAATGTGCGCCGGAAAATACAACACCGACAGAAAGTGACACTGTAGTACAACTAATTAAAGACGAAACATGTGAAATAAGTAGTGATTTGTGGAAAAAATGTGTAGAACATGTAAAGACAATTGAAACATTTTTTTTTATAAATCCACCAAATAAATCTTCAATAATTATTAATTTAAATGACAGTGATAATAGTGATAATGATTATTATTTTAATAATTTTAAATTACCATAAATTGACAAGTTCAAAAAAGAATGATTTTTATTTGTGCAAATTTGTATTTAATATAGACTATAAAGACTTCAAAACAAAACGATTTTTAAACATGCCTATATTTATAATTCAAATATAGCCAGTCCTAAGCCTGATAAAAATGTGAAGGAATGTCATATGAGTATATACAGTTCATTCTAAACAGCATATAGGAAAACACGTTTATTTTAAATAATTGTTACGGTCCTGGCAACTATTTTACCAGAATCATAAACTCAGCAGGTATAATGGTTATACTATCAGATATTATTGGAATCAGCAAGCGAGAGTGGCCATTTCATTTTGGAAATACTATACCTACTCGTAATTAGGTGACAGGATAGAAGACAATACTATAAACATGTGAAAGGCCAAGATTAAAAAGGATTATTTATCGGAGAATATTTTTCTAAACAATGTTTTTAGTTTTAGCATTAGGCGCTATCAGGTAAAGGTTGTTGTTAGAACTGCACAGCTATCTTCAGGGTTTGACCCTGCGACTTACTAACAGTCGTCGCAAATCAAACTCTAAAAAATAGGGGGCGCTTGAACTGAAATGGTAAAATGGTAGGAATCATCGATATTCTAGGGCAGGGGTCGGCGCCCTCGCTATCGAGACACACACATACTGAGCCCAATATCCACATCGCATCTATTGGTGATTCGACTTGAGCGATCAGCGCTAGATTAGACGACCTTGCGAACCACGAACATTTATATATTTTACGTTTTTATGCGCCCTCAATAACATTTGAATTTATATTGCGCCCTTATTGACAAAAAGGTTGCCGACCCCTGTTCTAGGGATTACCACCTTTTTGCCGGTACCGCAACCAGTCATATTATTTGTCTCTACTATATACACAGACTAATTCTGTAACTTAGTTACTATGATCATTGTAACTAAATATGTCACAATGAGCAAGGTCAGTTACTATCATGAATGAAAGTCATTATACTTTTTATAATATTTTATCTTGTAGTAACGTTACTACACAGTAAATTTTTACAGAATTGATCTGATAGTCTCTTAAACCGTTCACCTGCCAGCGTGTTACATAATTTTTGCGGGTTCCTCAACAACATTATTGGTGCATTTACTTTCAAAGTAAAATAGTGAGGAGGTAATTCTGACGAGTCTAGAAAATTTAGGAATTCGACTGAACAGTGAATGGCATTTTGTTCAACGAGAAAAATGCCTTAAAAGTTAATAAATGCACCATTTATACTTATGTTTTGCTACAAGCGAAGAAGGAAGATTATTAATAATTCTAAAATTTTGTTTCTATTGAAGGGAATTTCTACTAATCAGATGTTTTTAAACAAGCTTTTAACGTTGAATTTTTCACTTCCCCTGTCTCACATGTGCAAGAAAATCGTTTAATGTTGACAAAACTATTGTTAATATAATTAAAACCCCTTGTTATTTCATGTGGGTGTAACGTAAGTGTTATAGGGATTTGCAGCTAAGCACCCTACCATCTGGTGAGCGTTTCATGAACTTGTGTACTACATATAACATTTCGTTTTGCGTGTTGGTTTTGTACGAAGTTTGTTTTTAAAGTTTTATTATAATCATTGAAAAATGTATAATACATATTGTTGTGTGCCTATGTGCAATTCATTGAAAAGAAGAAACCCGGAAATATCGTTTCATTTGTTTCCACCAATATCAGACACCGTACGGTTCGAAACAAAATTGGGAAAGCAAGAGGTTAGGAATCGACGCGATGTTTAGATAAACAATTTAAAAATTGGAAAAAAAGTGAGCCCTTTTATCAAAGTTTGCTCATTACATTTTAATGATAGTGACTACAAAAATATTTTCAATTTTGTATTTATTATCGCATATCTTGAAAATTCCTGTTATTGTGTGTGGGTTTGTAATGCACAAGTCTGTAGGCATAATGCATAAATCTTTATGAACTCTCTGTTTTTTTCAGTGACTCCACACAATATTATATGCCCAGCATTGTAGATTTCTACCCCTTCCTAAACAACACGGGAATTATTATTTCCCCCCATAATATTTTTAAAATAATCGACAATGGAAAACTGTGCCGCCATAACTTAAAACCAGATCACAAAATGTAGTATTTAAGATGTTTACAAGTAATGCCACTTAAAAAAAATGTCCTCACAATACGTGTGTATACTTACTTGATTATAAAATTTTAAAACAAAATCAGAAAATCCCATACAATTATTTATTTTTTGTCGTTTTTTGATACACTTTTCGCTATTATTTACTAGTAAATGTCAAGTGGTATCTGATTTAGAATGGTTTCAAAAAGATCCGCGTGGCGCTACGATCTTAAAATTTTTCCCCTATAGTTTACAAATATTTGACAGTTTTCTTCTGTAAAATAAATTACCAGTTTTCTTTCTATAAATTTCTAGAGAAATATGTAGATATTAAGTAGTTAAATAAATGTTTTAAGTTCAAAGTATAATATTTTATTATTGTGTAAGTATAACCTAGCACCAACATTATAACCTCTGAAAATATTCATTTACAAACACAAATTTTATCGTCATTTCGTGTATTTTTTTAATACACGGTTATAATTCAAATATACTGTATGCAACAAGAAAACGTAAATTTGTCCAAAAATTGTTATACACCAATACTGTTTACATACGGTGACAGATGACTATCCTTCTTCGTGTCAAAAGTTCAGCAGGCGATGGTGGCGCCGTTTCGGTAATTTTAGTCGCGAATAGTCCATTACTTGTAGCGTGTGTCAAATTTATTTGACTTCTATATTTACATCTGTTACAATAGTTCAACATAATACTGCCAGATAGAGTCTCTGTTATGTTCATTTGCTTATTCGCAGATTTTTGTTTGGGATGGGTTTTTCAATCTGCTAACGTAATTTCAAACATAGCTGGATTGATATCAGTAGAATAATAATAAATACGTACGCCACTGACCTACAAACACATCATTTCATGAAAGATTTCCGAGAATCATGTCAATTTCTCATAGTACCATACCCATAGACTCACACCCATACCATACGCAAAACGTGTTCGCGACCGCATGTGCTAGAGGGCGTCCAGATGACGTCATGTCCTGTTTATGTCTTTCAGAGATTGCAAACATGTTTAACAATAACAGATGCCGTTAGGCGCATGTTTATTTAGATACGAAAAAGGATATACTCTATTATTTACTCAATTGATAAGGGACTAACAACGTTCTGATTATAAGATGATTATAGAATTCTCTTACCTTGTAAGGTCATTTGTGAAATCATGAATGGAAAATACCACACATAAATTAAATTAAAAAAAAGTTAAAGATCGCGTTTTCGCTGAGTTACTAAATTCTTTAAAGATGAATAATATGATGATGTCCTTGTAAAAATTAAATGCAATATTTAAACTTACATATTACGGAAACTCTCATCAAATGTAAAACTACGTATCACATAACGATTCATCGTGAAGGTAAAGTTAGCTAATCATTTTTCAGACTGCAAAAAAAGCCAGGTGAGGGTTGGGGACCCATCCTCAACATAGAATATGTTAGTGGTTTTGTGTGCATTTCTTCCTGCAGGATTAACCGCAGCGAGGAAACCGCACACCTCCATATAGGCCACTGTGGTGGACCCATGGACACATCCGTAGAGGTGAACAGCCTCCTATTTATGAGACGTGTATAAGTCAGTCGTTCAATCAACGCAGTTGGTCATTTTGCGCCATAACTGCAATGATAAATTTAGTGGCGAAAAAATAACTAAATCGATTTTTTTGCATGTGAATTATAGACTAATATTGCTCTTCACTCTTTTATTTTACTAAAACATACCTTTTGAAGTCATATTTAGTTTGTGTTCGATAGTCATTTTGAATATTTACAAATTTTAAAAGTGTTTATTTAATATAGGGACATTTGTACTGGTATCGCTAAATAAAACAATGTTTACATTTGACATTTTATAATACGTTCTGATGTGTTTTGATACTTGTGTTCACATATCTAACTTGTAATAATTTCTAATAACCTTTTTTATTTAGTTTGCTGTTTATTTAGCAGATTTGTGTTTAGTTATATATTTTTTTATAGATAACTTATAGAATTCCATTTGATATTGTGTGTAGTGCATAGCTTTTTAGGTTAAATTCAACGTATTTCTATTTTCTTTTCTTTGATCATATTTTTGGATCACATCAGCCCTTTTTAGGACTATTTGGCCTATTAGAATAGTTTATTCGTTTCTATTCTGTTCTTATTCTTATATTTTCATTTCATTTCGATACAAGTGATTGCGTACGAATATTACATTAAATGGATGCGTTAAATGGATGAATGTAAACGTACTAAATATGACGTTACAAAAACATGTGACGTTTCCAGTGACGCAACTGCACTGATTCGCCGACTACCCTATAACACAGATTTGTATGTATTATACATTTTAACTCATTGTGTATAGTTCAAGGATGTCAGAGAGAGGTTAGGCCTGTGCTATGACCTGTCAGCAGGGCCGGCGCGAGGCATCTGCAGCATGTGCAGCGGCACATGGCCCCGCGCATCGATGAGGATCTTTTTTTTTGCTCCTCACTTGGATCTGGCAGGTGAAGACTCTTCTCGCACATGGCCCCGCAAATCCTAGCGCCGGCCCTGCCTGTCAGTTGCTTTAGCTGATATTTTTCCTGAGGGAATCGAACTTACTGTTTTTTGTATGAAGTCTTGCACCTTATTTTAATGTGTTTTATTATTAAACTGTGATATTTGATGATAATTGGTCTCTTTACAACCTCTTACCATCACCCTGCGTCTGGTCAATTTTTTTAACAGACTTTTTTCTTATTTATTTATTTTTGTCCGTGCAATGTGTATTTTAATGAGTATTTATTTGTATTATAAGATTTATTTATTTATTGCTCAAATTATTGATTGTAATATATACCTTAGTCATTTAGGTGGACTGTGTTAGGCGCTAATAGTCAACGTTGCTGTGCGCCAAAAATTTTATCTAACGACTCTTTTCTGTGCAGAAACGAAACAATGGTTAGAAATGAATTTAATTTATTTCGATATATATATTTTTTTACACAGACACTGCCGACTCCGCTGTGAAATTTCGAACGCCTATTTAGATGCACTCCGCAGCTTACAACGCTCTCACCAGCGCCATGCTCGCTCGGCGCCGCTCATTGATGCGGTCCAACGAAAAATCGTAAACTTACAAACTTTATAATGGAGAGCGATTACAAATACCATTAATAACACTACAAATGCAATTTCAACTTGCTATTAATTTGTAAGCGATGTATTTTTTAATGTAATGCGTTCTTTAAAGAGAATCATAAAATCATTCTCAATTTATATAATTCATTAATTATACTCTATTTCAAAAAGGCTGATAGTAATAAATCATTTTGTCAGGCAGTTACCAGTGGCGTGCAGATTTTAAACACGTTTAAATTGGTTTTGTGTATTTCTATATTACTATTTATCATTTCGTTAAACGCACGCCTGTGACCATATTTATCATATCATTAAACACACCCCTGTGACCATATTTTTCCTAAAAATTTTAGGGTCAAATTTTTATGGTCTATTGTGTTTAACCCTAGTTCGTATTCCCATATTAATATGTGCGGCACACTCGGTTGTTTTTAACAATATTTCGTTTCGAACTATTCATATTTTGTCGCTTCTGTGTGATAAAACAATAACTTTTTACAAATAATAAATTTTATTACTATCAGTCTTTTTGAGATAGAGTATGGTATTAGTATATTTTATGTGTGGCCCAAAACAAATCGTATTCTTATAATATGGCCCAGGGAAACTAAAAGGTTGGACACCCCTGGTTTACATCATTTCTTTACAAATGTTCCGACATTTCAAAGCCAAGTCGATATATTTGCACTGTGTTAACAACATCTAACTGATATCCGTATATTAGTTAGATATTTTTGCATAGAAGTCGTTATTACGAATCGTTTGAGCGGTCAAACGCGCGTACAGCTTCTCCGATTGCTGAGATTTGACTGCCGAAATGATGTGGAATAGCTTTATTTTTGCCTTGTTTGCTTACACATATTGGCGCCTTAACAAAGGGGTCGCGAAAAGTCACAGTATCACGCGTACATCTGTCACGTGATATTTCCATGTGCCTCCTACTATTCTACGTGTAGCAGTAAGCGTTTGATACCTATATAATTTCGTTACGCTCGATTTTTAGGAACGACTCTATACCAGCTGCAGACAAAGACTTATTCTACGTCGAAAAATCATGGATCACAAAATTGGTAAATGTGACATAGCAGAATAACAAAACTAAAATGAACATGTGGCAATTTTGAATCTAATTTCGACATTCCATGTTTTACTAAGGTTTTCTCTCTGTGTTCGGTAGGGATCTAGTATAACACTTTCTCAGGCGCGCACCCAGAATCTTTTCTTTCAGGCCAAAGCCAAAGTGAACTTCGGGCGAACACGCTTCCACTGGAACCGCATCCTTAAGTGGGAAACAGAATGCAACGAGTTTGACGGCGCGTTGACGCCGTTCGTACGGCGCTATCTGTCAGAAGAAAGTTAAAACCAAGCTGTCGTACGCAACTGCACAGAATGGACAACGTCCTATGGCGTTCGAACGCCGTTGATACTGAATGTTCGTCAACTTCCAACTTTTGACGCCGTTGAACGTTGACGCAGAACACCTAACCTCAGTTTTTACTGAATGGTAAAGTATTTGTATGTATAAATAACTTGCATACAACATAAATAACATCACACTCAAGTCTTCATCATCCATTATACTTTTAATAAAAGAAAGCGCATGTATAAACACAGATATAGGTTGTCAAGTGACACTTAACGGCGTTAAAAATTATTGCATTGTGTGCAGGCGAAAATCTCAACGGCACTAACGCAACGCTGTCGCAAATGACGGCGAGCTGACGGCGTAGCGCGCTGTGCATTCTGTTCCAGGCTTTAGGTTAGGGATTGTTTTTCATTCGTCAGTTCTCTATCGTCGATTACCAACTCTTGTACTCTACTAACTAAATAGAGTTGGTAATCGCTACATCCTTGGTTGGGATTCTTCGTAGTGTCCTTCGCTAGAAGTTCATTTCCGTTAATAACATCTTATCACGTATCTTTACCTGATTTTTATGACATTATATTTTCGAAAAATGATGATAGTCTTGAAATATTTTATCATTTGATATCTATCAAAAACGTATTAGATATTTGAACATTAGAACCTAGCATTAAATTGGGTCATAAATAGGGACAACTCTCGATGACAGCGCATTATTTGTGAGTCACAAATTGTGACTTACAATATGATCGAGAAAAAGGCTTCTTCTATATAGTAAGCCTTGAATTATTTTTTTTTTAATTATTAAGTTTACAATTCTGTGCTCTTTATCAACCATCAGCTGATTGTAATCTAAAATGTTTAAAATACTACTATTTATTGTTTTATTTATTCTAACTTATAAATAATATTCTAGTTATACAGATGTGTTGTGTGAGGTGCAAATAGCTATTGTTGCTGAGCGCCAAACATTTTAACTAACTTACTAAATAAAACTTTCTACGGGTGGTCACGCATGCGCGTCAATTTTTTACACTGCTTGCAATTTGAACAGCTTTATGTATTTAGAATTGGACACATAATGCATTTATTATTTGATGGTCGTAGATTAAAGATTTGATTAAAAACAAAGTGGAAAAATTTTGTTGTGCTACAACACAAGCCCGAAACTAAGACGTGGGAAAGGCGCAACTGTGTATAGAGCGCAAATTTTGGAATCCTTTTTTTTTTTCTTATCAACTAGTTTGATATTTAAAAAAAATTTATACTGTAAGTTTTTTATTCATTACAGCTACCAACATATAATGGAAACTCCAAGTTTCACCATAGACTGCTACAAAGGCTACCTTTTAAGTTTTTACGAACACTAAGAAAGATTTTTTTTTTTTGGTGCAAACTGTTTTGTTTCTTTAAAAATATTCGCCTTTAAGATTTATACACTTTTGCATTCATTGAAACCAATTCTCGAAAAAAAAAATCCACTCCGAAGTTGGTATCTCAGAAACATGGTTTTCGAAGGCTGCAACAGCTTCCTGAGGTGATGAAAATCGCTATCCAAGCATTTTTTGTTTGACATTGAGGAACAAAAAAAAAGGCGTTAGGGGATAAATCAGGTGAATACAGGCAATGAGACATTAATTCGATGTTTTCTCCTTCAAATAATCAATTGTTTGACGTGCTGTGTGGGAGCTTGCATTGTCATAATGAAGAATGATGCGACGTTTTTGGTTGTTTTTCCTGATTTTGTCGATGACTTCTGGCAAACTAATTGTTGTATACCATTCAGCATTAACTGTACTCCGATCCTCTAAAGGAATTATTTTAGCATTCCCTTACACCAATCAACACGAGCCTTTTTTGAGCTTCGGTCAAATTATGCGGAATCCATCGGGAACAGATCTTTTTCACAACTAAATGTTCATGCAAAATCGAATGAATGCAAAAGCGATATGCCAAAGGATGCCTCTATCTTACGGTACGTCACATGCCGATTTTCTTCAATCATTTTGCGCACAGCCTCGATGTTTTTTTTTAATCACAACCGATTTTGGTCGACCTTCACGAGATTCGTCACTGACGGACGCACGACCACAACGAAATTCTGCAAACCAACTACCCGATAATTACCCACTACCCGTTAATTACCCGCTACCCGGAATTACCTACTACCCGATAATTACCCGTTACCCTTTAATTACCCGGTACTAGGGTTTGAATTTATTTTTGAATATCGATATATGTGCGATTCGATATATCGTAAGTGTAATATCGATATTCGATATATATCGAAGTAAAAATATCGGTATTTTCGATATATCGAAATAATTAACACGTAACATGTAAGATATATAAATTAAAGTTTTTTTTTTTTTGTTGGCTTGGCGGGAAAAGAAGTCGCCACTTGACAGACAATCACTTTACAGTTGGTACTCACCCAGCTACCAACCAACTTTCTAATATTTTCCTAGTTAACTGCTCTCTTAATTAAATTATAAAATCAAAATTTCGTCTTACAGGCTATTCCAAGCGATTAGGCGGAACTAAATGGAAATTTCGTTATTTTAGGTTGTCACGAAAACGGACCTTGCTTGGGTTATTTCATGTTTCAGTTTTGGTATATGAAAATTTAAAATTCCAACAGTGAAACCACGGAAACGAATGACATATGCCAAATATTTTAATACATTTTTCCATATTTTGAAAACAAAAACCTAAATAAATGGGAAATTTTTATTAAGAATGACAAAAAATTAAAATGCGATGAAAAGGACATTTAATAATGACAATCAATTTAATCTAGAATTTAAATGTGATTATGATTTACAAAGCTTAAACAAAATGACCAAAAGTCCGAATTAATAGATAAAAATTACTAGATTTCAAAATCTAGTACCGTTTGGAATAGCCTATAGTTTGTTTTTACAAAAGTGAACAGCGTATATTTGAATGTAAAAAATATACAAGAATATCGATATTTTGTGCGAATATCGTTCCCATCCCTACCCGGTACCCGTTAATATATAAAAATGAAAAATAAGTGTAGCAAAATTGATGTGAAGTGTGAATTTTCACACATTTCAGGGTTTTGTAGGTATTTAATAACTGTAAACAGCCAACAGAATGCTGGATATCTAAAAATAATTTTTTGATAAACAGTATTTGAACATTCTTATTCGTTGAGTACTAAGATCTTCAATTTATTTATTTTTTAAACTAAATTTAAATAATAATCCATAATTTAGCCATTAATTAAAAAATAATTAATTTCTCTGGTACGTTTCCGGCTCAGGTCAATGTACATTACCTATAATATTTTCAGATTTTTAGCCAAAATCGTGTGAAAAGACACAAATTTAAAAAAACAACTTTTCGTTCCTTAATCTACGTCTCAAGAGCATCCTTTTGATACCACACAATAAATTTTTAAAAAATTATATTTCTTTTCAACGACACTAACCCCAACAAGATCAACCATCTGTGAGATAGGGTGGGGGACAAAAGTTTTTGGCATATATTTAGCGAAAATCTCATAAAAAAATATTTATTTTTTGATTAAATACATATTTGTTTATATTTATTTCGAGATGTGGTTTTTGAACTCTTTTTTTCCTACATGTGGGACAAAGAGTTATATATGCATTCCAAATTTCAACTTTCTATCTTAAGCCGTTTGGCTACAATTTCTACCGTACTGATAGACATATGAATGACTTTATAAGGGTTTTTTTTGTGGTCATACCTACAAAACCTTAAAAATAAACATACATAAACATACGCATACTTAATTCCTACTATTGTAACCAAGAACAAAACAGTCACAGATAAATAAATACTCGAAATACCTCTCACAATTACCCGTTAATTACCTGCTACCCGCTAATTATGCGCTACCCGTTAGTAATCTAATACCCGTTAATTACCCGCTAAATACCCGATACCTGTTAATTACCCGTTAGTTAACGGGTAATGGGTTGATAACGGGTAGCGGGTATTAAAATTCGAACTCGGGTACAACCTTAACGGGTCGGGTAGCGGGTACCCAGGTACCCGTCGTCATTCCTAAGATAAATCTTACATATAATATCGCAGAAGTGTTCCTGGCGATCAAAATTTCATAAAAAAGAGAATTTCTGATGACGTCGGGGAACCTGCACCTTCAGCTCAAACTATTCCCGATTTGCCAGGATATAGTAAAAGGAAGAGCTCATATTCCAAGGATATAAAAACAAATATAAGGTGTCCAAAACATCAAAAATATATTTGTGCAGAACATCGTTTCAAACAGTGCAGTAATTGTGAATGCTTAGAAACAATGAAAATAAGGTCCGGTTACTGAAAGCTTAGTAAACTATAAGCAAATGGTCAACTACGGTCACAATAAAACAATCCCATAAGTTACCATAGTAACTATTTTCTAACTATTTCGTTATAGTTAACTAAGTTTTCAGAAACCGGCCCTAAGTGTACTGAATTAGGAATTATTTAATTTTTAAATTTAGTTTTCGTTCCTATTTTGTATTATTTTATAGCGTAAATAAAAAGTATATACATTATTTAACGATTTTTGATTATAGGGTCGTAATGACCCTGGTGTACGGATATCGTAATTTCGTAAGGTTGTATTATCTAGGGTTAATAGTGCAATTCGGAGCAAAACTGTAAGCTACAGACAATCGTATGTAAAGGTGCCTACAGAAGGCGTGGCAAGTCACGGCCAATGTTTATACTTGTCTAGTTCCGCGGATCGTGTGTAGGGGCAACAAGTCACAAGTCACAGCCAGCGTAGGCTGGGTTTACCACTGGCTGACGTTCGTTGCCGCGGCGGTATTCTATCACAAGTCAAAGGAGTTTGACCAACATCGGTGCAGACTTGTACATGCATGTTAGCACCGTACACACGACGCGCATATACTTGTCATCACATCAGTCGAGAGTGTTGTGCTCAAAAGGAAGGTTATAACCATTTTTGCGTAACTATGAAGTCTACTTAAAGTAAAAAGTATTTTTTTGTACTTTTAATCTAATTTAAATATCACAATCAAGGTCGAAGCTGCGACCATAACCTCACTTTCACTGTCAGACGCCATTTTACAAGCGCTGGCCCATGCTCGCTATTTTTGTACTTGGCCAGAAGGGACGCTTCGTCTATAACAGGGCTGTTCAACCTTTTTGTATTTGCGATCTACTTTTTATAAATAAATTGTTACCGCGATCGACCAGAACGCATAGCGGCCCACCGGGACGGCATAGAGTGCTTACATCTACTTCAGTGTTGTTCATTGGATTTTGCGCACGATTACGATTACATTTAAATGCCGCAATATTAGCGCGGTGTTTTAATTCCAGTTTTCGAAAATACCACGGACCAAGAACTTCTCAAGTAGGGTACCGTTCCTGTACACATTTACCGCAGCACGAGAATTCTTGTGATACAAAATGTACACTTCGAAAATATCAATTTTTTCATGAGTAAAATTCCTGGTGAGGAAGTCCTCCCCCGGGAAGAAAATATTGAAAAATGTTTTTTATATTGCCATTTTAAAGCTGGTTTTCTTAAAAGGTTAGTGAGAAGCTTGTTTTAATTTTTACTTTATATTTATAAAATGTATTTTTAAGTACATGGAAGCGAGAGAAAACTAAAGATCTACTTAAAATCACGCCGCGATCGACTGGTTGGGCAGCCCTGGTCTATAGGCTATACAATTATAAGTGTCCGCCAGTGCTACATGTTACTGGCGAACGCTGGCATACCGTCTGTAGGCACCTTAAGGAGTAGTTTTATGTGTTGTTATGGATAGTTCCTTGCAAATTCTTCTTTCTGTAAGCTTACAGGTTTGTTGTTTTACAGAGTTTAAATTGTCTATCTTGTTTTAATTAATAAATTAATGTGGTTAGAGAGAAGACCTCTTCAGGATTTTTCGAATTCTAGCCGCCTTAGTAAATAGAGAACAAGAAATGCAAACTTTATCCATCATTATTTACCCCTCCTTAGTGGAAAAGTTTGGTATGCTTCTATAATTGGTTGCATTTCTACAACATCCGGCCGAACTTGATAACTCCGATCATTTTCTACGAATAGCACTAATATTGTTAACAAGTGCAAATAGTAAACATGTTATCTGTATTAGTAACTATAATAATAATTGGTGTTCGCAAAATCAAGAAGCTGCTTATCAAGCTTCCTTTCATTTTTATCGTCAAGTATGGGTTGCAAAATTCCATATTGTAGTTGCCAAATATTTGCACGTTTTTTTTTTTATCGCAGATTCGATATATGATATTGGCCAATTTAATGCAATCGATATTTGTGATATTCTTTAACTAATATCAACAGGAAAAAATGCCGTCACCTGTCCTCCAATTATAATTATCAAATATTTTTGAAATAAATCGCTTAAGTCCAATTTTACTAAAATCGAATAAATGTATTCAGTGAATAAAGTGAACAACATCGCAACAGTTTTTAATATTTTATGAAGCAATTGACATTCCTGTGAAAAGAATGACACGATATTGTAAAATTCATACGTTGAATAAATTTATTCGATGTTGGTGAAATTGGACCTAAGATAAATACGAGGGTGTTTGATAAATTAGTGACTTTAAAAATAGATGGCGTTCAGATCGCAAGTTTGATACTATTTCTGACATTTGCCATTTTTTGTAGATATACACAGTACGTTCTGTGAAATAGTACATTTTCAACAGCGTTCGGAAGCGGATAAATTTTCTATAATGGAAAAAATTGAAGTCTGTATTACTACTTTTTTCGTGGAAAAAGGTGTGCTTTTAATGCAGAAGTAAACATGGTGGTTACAGTAGAAGCGAATTAGTCGCGCGAATCGTTGGTTATCGCTTGTAGTTTAAACGGGTTTGTTGTTTCTCGCGACGTACGCATTCTCCATACATTT
This sequence comes from Liopterus haemorrhoidalis, assembly GCA_963971575.1. Classification (NCBI taxonomy): domain Eukaryota; kingdom Metazoa; phylum Arthropoda; class Insecta; order Coleoptera; family Dytiscidae; genus Liopterus; species Liopterus haemorrhoidalis. The sequence goes on along the minus strand of OZ020616.1, from coordinate 16,701,165 downwards.
TAAATTAATTTTTGGGAATTTGAAAATTTCAAAATTGTAATTGAAAAATAAATATTTTTTTTTTGACAGTGTAAGATCAGAAAGGTCAATAGGGCAAAAAAAAAAAATGAGATGAGATGACTTTAATAAGTTGAAGTATTCAGTAAAATGACAATATATGAATGTTCTGTTAATCCAATACCTTTTTTTTTGCTCAAATATAAACTTAAATATAAATATAAACATAAAGTTAAATATATATCAACGGTATGTATAAGCCACACAGATCTAATTCGGTGCATATTTTGAAATAAAAATTTTAATAATTTGATTACAGATTGTTAGTTTTTAGACACTTTTGAGAACTATTCAAGTTTAGTAGAACTTTGAAAAAGTATTAAGTATCAGTTAGAAGTACCGGTTTCTGGAGAAGCGAAAAAGTTTTCAAAAAAGCTTAGAATTCGTCGATTTTTGCCACGTATTAACTTAATCCGATGGAGCTGAAATTTTGGAGGAATTAAAATGGGGGATCCAATATAAAAAATTTAAAAAACTTTAATAAGGTCCACCGTAATACATATAAAACAAAAAATGTTATATCGTATTTATATAATTGATCACTATTTATTCAGTACTCAAATCCTAAGATAAGATATAAAATAGATAAAGCCAGTTGCATGATGGCTCTTCGAACGCCATGTCATGTGGCTTAAATTTGTTCTAAAAACAGTGAAAACAAAGTAAAATGAAGACAACAAAGGACAGATATGGTAAATACATTTAATTTTTAGTTGTATTATAATAATTCTTGTTATGATCTATCTTATATTTTTGTTACGTCATCAATGATACCTGTTATAGATAATTTGGAATAGACTAATCTATTATTTCATAATAAACTGAGGTATTTCGGAAGGAATTGTTGAAATCCAGAGAAATAAATGGTCTTAGGTCATGTTTGAAACAAATACCGAACAAAAAGTGAAATTTCGAATAAAAAAATTGATGTGAAGTGTGAATTTTCACACATTGCAGGGTTTCGCAGGTATATAATAAGTGAAGGCGGCATGCTGAGTGTGTAGGACAAATTTTGCTTTGTAGTAATCACGGTAAAATGAACGATCTTTTTAAAATAATTTATCGTCTGTTAATCTCAGCTTCTAAGCTTTAAAAACAAATTTTATGTTAAAATATTTTTTTGTTAATTTTAATTCGAATACCTAATATCATTATTTAGGTTTCTAAATAAGTGCAGTATTTTTTTTATATAACAAGGTTCGTTAAGATTTTGAAAATTGGGCCTATGGCTTTCATTGGTTGTTTTAAATCATGCGGTCCGCCCCTCTGGCTTCGTATAAATGACACAGAATGAAAATATAATTCCAATTGGTTATTAAATTTACGCTCTTGAAAATTAAATTCAAAATGTGCTAAAATATAACTAGAATTTTAACAAATTAATTTAAACATAATAAATATGAAAAAAAAAACAAAAAATAAAATTGACTCCACAAGCCAGGAACGAACCTGTGTAGTGAATAACGATCCTGTGTGGTTGTCGAGCAACTGAGCCACTAGACCACCAAACACTTATCAACTGAGTGTGTTATAAGAGTATAATAACATGTATGCATCGTCAACCAAAAAACACAAAAAATGCGTTATTTTCCGAAAACATAATCTGATCAAAAATTCCTGTTGTACTATTCCGGTTCACACCGTTATACATTACTTAGAATTTTTTCACATTTTTAGTTTAAACCATCTGGGCTACAGGGTGTGGGACAAAAATTTTTTTGCACAATTTTGGCAAAAATCGCCTCAAAATAATTTATTTTGCAAAAATTAAATTTTGATCGTTAATCCACGTACTAAGGGCTTTCATTTGATACCCTACTCAGAATTTTAAAAAAATATTTTTTTTTCGATGAGCACATATTTGTTTATATTTTTAGAGGGATATGTTTTTTAGATGTTTTAGTATTTTTCCTATGTGCGGGTCAAAAACCTGTACAAGCATGCCAATTTTCAACTCTCTAGGTTTAGCCGTTTGGCTACAATTTTTACCGAACAGACAGACAGACAGACAGACAGACAGACGACAAAATGACGGTATAAGGGTTTTTTGGTCATACCTACAAAACCCTAAAAAAATAAATAAAATAAAATAATAATAGCCTTAATATCTGAAAATTTTAACTAAAATGAAAGATCAAACTAAAATTTTGAAAATAACAACGTGGATACCTTAAAAATATCTCAGTTTTTGAACACAAAATTTGTATCTCAGGTTAAGATCAAAATGTTTATACAGTAAAGCGTCGAATATCCGTGTCTCAATTATCTATGGAATCGAATTAACCGGGGTCTTAAATAGAAATATTAAAAATTCGTTGGCAAATAAGAAAAATAAAAGAAAATGTATTACAAAGGAAACAATAAAAATGTACACTTTCTATTAAAATGGACGAGACATTTGTTTTTGTTATATGCACATATAATTATTTTGCACTAACGCAACGCTGTCGCAAATGACGGCGAGCTGACGGCGTAGCGCGCTGTGCATTCTGTTCCAGGCTTTAGGTTAGGGATTGTTTTTCATTCGTCAGTTCTCTATCGTCGATTACCAACTCTTGTACTCTACTAACTAAATAGAGTTGGTAATCGCTACATCCTTGGTTGGGATTCTTCGTAGTGTCCTTCGCTAGAAGTTCATTTCCGTTAATAACATCTTATCACGTATCTTTACCTGATTTTTATGACATTATATTTTCGAAAAATGATGATAGTCTTGAAATATTTTATCATTTGATATCTATCAAAAACGTATTAGATATTTGAACATTAGAACCTAGCATTAAATTGGGTCATAAATAGGGACAACTCTCGATGACAGCGCATTATTTGTGAGTCACAAATTGTGACTTACAATATGATCGAGAAAAAGGCTTCTTCTATATAGTAAGCCTTGAATTATTTTTTTTTTAATTATTAAGTTTACAATTCTGTGCTCTTTATCAACCATCAGCTGATTGTAATCTAAAATGTTTAAAATACTACTATTTATTGTTTTATTTATTCTAACTTATAAATAATATTCTAGTTATACAGATGTGTTGTGTGAGGTGCAAATAGCTATTGTTGCTGAGCGCCAAACATTTTAACTAACTTACTAAATAAAACTTTCTACGGGTGGTCACGCATGCGCGTCAATTTTTTACACTGCTTGCAATTTGAACAGCTTTATGTATTTAGAATTGGACACATAATGCATTTATTATTTGATGGTCGTAGATTAAAGATTTGATTAAAAACAAAGTGGAAAAATTTTGTTGTGCTACAACACAAGCCCGAAACTAAGACGTGGGAAAGGCGCAACTGTGTATAGAGCGCAAATTTTGGAATCCTTTTTTTTTTTCTTATCAACTAGTTTGATATTTAAAAAAAATTTATACTGTAAGTTTTTTATTCATTACAGCTACCAACATATAATGGAAACTCCAAGTTTCACCATAGACTGCTACAAAGGCTACCTTTTAAGTTTTTACGAACACTAAGAAAGATTTTTTTTTTTTGGTGCAAACTGTTTTGTTTCTTTAAAAATATTCGCCTTTAAGATTTATACACTTTTGCATTCATTGAAACCAATTCTCGAAAAAAAAAATCCACTCCGAAGTTGGTATCTCAGAAACATGGTTTTCGAAGGCTGCAACAGCTTCCTGAGGTGATGAAAATCGCTATCCAAGCATTTTTTGTTTGACATTGAGGAACAAAAAAAAAGGCGTTAGGGGATAAATCAGGTGAATACAGGCAATGAGACATTAATTCGATGTTTTCTCCTTCAAATAATCAATTGTTTGACGTGCTGTGTGGGAGCTTGCATTGTCATAATGAAGAATGATGCGACGTTTTTGGTTGTTTTTCCTGATTTTGTCGATGACTTCTGGCAAACTAATTGTTGTATACCATTCAGCATTAACTGTACTCCGATCCTCTAAAGGAATTATTTTAGCATTCCCTTACACCAATCAACACGAGCCTTTTTTGAGCTTCGGTCAAATTATGCGGAATCCATCGGGAACAGATCTTTTTCACAACTAAATGTTCATGCAAAATCGAATGAATGCAAAAGCGATATGCCAAAGGATGCCTCTATCTTACGGTACGTCACATGCCGATTTTCTTCAATCATTTTGCGCACAGCCTCGATGTTTTTTTTTAATCACAACCGATTTTGGTCGACCTTCACGAGATTCGTCACTGACGGACGCACGACCACAACGAAATTCTGCAAACCAACTACCCGATAATTACCCACTACCCGTTAATTACCCGCTACCCGGAATTACCTACTACCCGATAATTACCCGTTACCCTTTAATTACCCGGTACTAGGGTTTGAATTTATTTTTGAATATCGATATATGTGCGATTCGATATATCGTAAGTGTAATATCGATATTCGATATATATCGAAGTAAAAATATCGGTATTTTCGATATATCGAAATAATTAACACGTAACATGTAAGATATATAAATTAAAGTTTTTTTTTTTTTGTTGGCTTGGCGGGAAAAGAAGTCGCCACTTGACAGACAATCACTTTACAGTTGGTACTCACCCAGCTACCAACCAACTTTCTAATATTTTCCTAGTTAACTGCTCTCTTAATTAAATTATAAAATCAAAATTTCGTCTTACAGGCTATTCCAAGCGATTAGGCGGAACTAAATGGAAATTTCGTTATTTTAGGTTGTCACGAAAACGGACCTTGCTTGGGTTATTTCATGTTTCAGTTTTGGTATATGAAAATTTAAAATTCCAACAGTGAAACCACGGAAACGAATGACATATGCCAAATATTTTAATACATTTTTCCATATTTTGAAAACAAAAACCTAAATAAATGGGAAATTTTTATTAAGAATGACAAAAAATTAAAATGCGATGAAAAGGACATTTAATAATGACAATCAATTTAATCTAGAATTTAAATGTGATTATGATTTACAAAGCTTAAACAAAATGACCAAAAGTCCGAATTAATAGATAAAAATTACTAGATTTCAAAATCTAGTACCGTTTGGAATAGCCTATAGTTTGTTTTTACAAAAGTGAACAGCGTATATTTGAATGTAAAAAATATACAAGAATATCGATATTTTGTGCGAATATCGTTCCCATCCCTACCCGGTACCCGTTAATATATAAAAATGAAAAATAAGTGTAGCAAAATTGATGTGAAGTGTGAATTTTCACACATTTCAGGGTTTTGTAGGTATTTAATAACTGTAAACAGCCAACAGAATGCTGGATATCTAAAAATAATTTTTTGATAAACAGTATTTGAACATTCTTATTCGTTGAGTACTAAGATCTTCAATTTATTTATTTTTTAAACTAAATTTAAATAATAATCCATAATTTAGCCATTAATTAAAAAATAATTAATTTCTCTGGTACGTTTCCGGCTCAGGTCAATGTACATTACCTATAATATTTTCAGATTTTTAGCCAAAATCGTGTGAAAAGACACAAATTTAAAAAAACAACTTTTCGTTCCTTAATCTACGTCTCAAGAGCATCCTTTTGATACCACACAATAAATTTTTAAAAAATTATATTTCTTTTCAACGACACTAACCCCAACAAGATCAACCATCTGTGAGATAGGGTGGGGGACAAAAGTTTTTGGCATATATTTAGCGAAAATCTCATAAAAAAATATTTATTTTTTGATTAAATACATATTTGTTTATATTTATTTCGAGATGTGGTTTTTGAACTCTTTTTTTCCTACATGTGGGACAAAGAGTTATATATGCATTCCAAATTTCAACTTTCTATCTTAAGCCGTTTGGCTACAATTTCTACCGTACTGATAGACATATGAATGACTTTATAAGGGTTTTTTTTGTGGTCATACCTACAAAACCTTAAAAATAAACATACATAAACATACGCATACTTAATTCCTACTATTGTAACCAAGAACAAAACAGTCACAGATAAATAAATACTCGAAATACCTCTCACAATTACCCGTTAATTACCTGCTACCCGCTAATTATGCGCTACCCGTTAGTAATCTAATACCCGTTAATTACCCGCTAAATACCCGATACCTGTTAATTACCCGTTAGTTAACGGGTAATGGGTTGATAACGGGTAGCGGGTATTAAAATTCGAACTCGGGTACAACCTTAACGGGTCGGGTAGCGGGTACCCAGGTACCCGTCGTCATTCCTAAGATAAATCTTACATATAATATCGCAGAAGTGTTCCTGGCGATCAAAATTTCATAAAAAAGAGAATTTCTGATGACGTCGGGGAACCTGCACCTTCAGCTCAAACTATTCCCGATTTGCCAGGATATAGTAAAAGGAAGAGCTCATATTCCAAGGATATAAAAACAAATATAAGGTGTCCAAAACATCAAAAATATATTTGTGCAGAACATCGTTTCAAACAGTGCAGTAATTGTGAATGCTTAGAAACAATGAAAATAAGGTCCGGTTACTGAAAGCTTAGTAAACTATAAGCAAATGGTCAACTACGGTCACAATAAAACAATCCCATAAGTTACCATAGTAACTATTTTCTAACTATTTCGTTATAGTTAACTAAGTTTTCAGAAACCGGCCCTAAGTGTACTGAATTAGGAATTATTTAATTTTTAAATTTAGTTTTCGTTCCTATTTTGTATTATTTTATAGCGTAAATAAAAAGTATATACATTATTTAACGATTTTTGATTATAGGGTCGTAATGACCCTGGTGTACGGATATCGTAATTTCGTAAGGTTGTATTATCTAGGGTTAATAGTGCAATTCGGAGCAAAACTGTAAGCTACAGACAATCGTATGTAAAGGTGCCTACAGAAGGCGTGGCAAGTCACGGCCAATGTTTATACTTGTCTAGTTCCGCGGATCGTGTGTAGGGGCAACAAGTCACAAGTCACAGCCAGCGTAGGCTGGGTTTACCACTGGCTGACGTTCGTTGCCGCGGCGGTATTCTATCACAAGTCAAAGGAGTTTGACCAACATCGGTGCAGACTTGTACATGCATGTTAGCACCGTACACACGACGCGCATATACTTGTCATCACATCAGTCGAGAGTGTTGTGCTCAAAAGGAAGGTTATAACCATTTTTGCGTAACTATGAAGTCTACTTAAAGTAAAAAGTATTTTTTTGTACTTTTAATCTAATTTAAATATCACAATCAAGGTCGAAGCTGCGACCATAACCTCACTTTCACTGTCAGACGCCATTTTACAAGCGCTGGCCCATGCTCGCTATTTTTGTACTTGGCCAGAAGGGACGCTTCGTCTATAACAGGGCTGTTCAACCTTTTTGTATTTGCGATCTACTTTTTATAAATAAATTGTTACCGCGATCGACCAGAACGCATAGCGGCCCACCGGGACGGCATAGAGTGCTTACATCTACTTCAGTGTTGTTCATTGGATTTTGCGCACGATTACGATTACATTTAAATGCCGCAATATTAGCGCGGTGTTTTAATTCCAGTTTTCGAAAATACCACGGACCAAGAACTTCTCAAGTAGGGTACCGTTCCTGTACACATTTACCGCAGCACGAGAATTCTTGTGATACAAAATGTACACTTCGAAAATATCAATTTTTTCATGAGTAAAATTCCTGGTGAGGAAGTCCTCCCCCGGGAAGAAAATATTGAAAAATGTTTTTTATATTGCCATTTTAAAGCTGGTTTTCTTAAAAGGTTAGTGAGAAGCTTGTTTTAATTTTTACTTTATATTTATAAAATGTATTTTTAAGTACATGGAAGCGAGAGAAAACTAAAGATCTACTTAAAATCACGCCGCGATCGACTGGTTGGGCAGCCCTGGTCTATAGGCTATACAATTATAAGTGTCCGCCAGTGCTACATGTTACTGGCGAACGCTGGCATACCGTCTGTAGGCACCTTAAGGAGTAGTTTTATGTGTTGTTATGGATAGTTCCTTGCAAATTCTTCTTTCTGTAAGCTTACAGGTTTGTTGTTTTACAGAGTTTAAATTGTCTATCTTGTTTTAATTAATAAATTAATGTGGTTAGAGAGAAGACCTCTTCAGGATTTTTCGAATTCTAGCCGCCTTAGTAAATAGAGAACAAGAAATGCAAACTTTATCCATCATTATTTACCCCTCCTTAGTGGAAAAGTTTGGTATGCTTCTATAATTGGTTGCATTTCTACAACATCCGGCCGAACTTGATAACTCCGATCATTTTCTACGAATAGCACTAATATTGTTAACAAGTGCAAATAGTAAACATGTTATCTGTATTAGTAACTATAATAATAATTGGTGTTCGCAAAATCAAGAAGCTGCTTATCAAGCTTCCTTTCATTTTTATCGTCAAGTATGGGTTGCAAAATTCCATATTGTAGTTGCCAAATATTTGCACGTTTTTTTTTTTTATCGCAGATTCGATATATGATATTGGCCAATTTAATGCAATCGATATTTGTGATATTCTTTAACTAATATCAACAGGAAAAAATGCCGTCACCTGTCCTCCAATTATAATTATCAAATATTTTTGAAATAAATCGCTTAAGTCCAATTTTACTAAAATCGAATAAATGTATTCAGTGAATAAAGTGAACAACATCGCAACAGTTTTTAATATTTTATGAAGCAATTGACATTCCTGTGAAAAGAATGACACGATATTGTAAAATTCATACGTTGAATAAATTTATTCGATGTTGGTGAAATTGGACCTAAGATAAATACGAGGGTGTTTGATAAATTAGTGACTTTAAAAATAGATGGCGTTCAGATCGCAAGTTTGATACTATTTCTGACATTTGCCATTTTTTGTAGATATACACAGTACGTTCTGTGAAATAGTACATTTTCAACAGCGTTCGGAAGCGGATAAATTTTCTATAATGGAAAAAATTGAAGTCTGTATTACTACTTTTTTCGTGGAAAAAGGTGTGCTTTTAATGCAGAAGTAAACATGGTGGTTACAGTAGAAGCGAATTAGTCGCGCGAATCGTTGGTTATCGCTTGTAGTTTAAACGGGTTTGTTGTTTCTCGCGACGTACGCATTCTCCATACATTTTAAATTAATTTTTGGGAATTTGAAAATTTCAAAATTGTAATTGAAAAATAAATATTTTTTTTTTGACAGTGTAAGATCAGAAAGGTCAATAGGGCAAAAAAAAAAAATGAGATGAGATGACTTTAATAAGTTGAAGTATTCAGTAAAATGACAATATATGAATGTTCTGTTAATCCAATACCTTTTTTTTTGCTCAAATATAAACTTAAATATAAATATAAACATAAAGTTAAATATATATCAACGGTATGTATAAGCCACACAGATCTAATTCGGTGCATATTTTGAAATAAAAATTTTAATAATTTGATTACAGATTGTTAGTTTTTAGACACTTTTGAGAACTATTCAAGTTTAGTAGAACTTTGAAAAAGTATTAAGTATCAGTTAGAAGTACCGGTTTCTGGAGAAGCGAAAAAGTTTTCAAAAAAGCTTAGAATTCGTCGATTTTTGCCACGTATTAACTTAATCCGATGGAGCTGAAATTTTGGAGGAATTAAAATGGGGGATCCAATATAAAAAATTTAAAAAACTTTAATAAGGTCCACCGTAATACATATAAAACAAAAAATGTTATATCGTATTTATATAATTGATCACTATTTATTCAGTACTCAAATCCTAAGATAAGATATAAAATAGATAAAGCCAGTTGCATGATGGCTCTTCGAACGCCATGTCATGTGGCTTAAATTTGTTCTAAAAACAGTGAAAACAAAGTAAAATGAAGACAACAAAGGACAGATATGGTAAATACATTTAATTTTTAGTTGTATTATAATAATTCTTGTTATGATCTATCTTATATTTTTGTTACGTCATCAATGATACCTGTTATAGATAATTTGGAATAGACTAATCTATTATTTCATAATAAACTGAGGTATTTCGGAAGGAATTGTTGAAATCCAGAGAAATAAATGGTCTTAGGTCATGTTTGAAACAAATACCGAACAAAAAGTGAAATTTCGAATAAAAAAATTGATGTGAAGTGTGAATTTTCACACATTGCAGGGTTTCGCAGGTATATAATAAGTGAAGGCGGCATGCTGAGTGTGTAGGACAAATTTTGCTTTGTAGTAATCACGGTAAAATGAACGATCTTTTTAAAATAATTTATCGTCTGTTAATCTCAGCTTCTAAGCTTTAAAAACAAATTTTATGTTAAAATATTTTTTTGTTAATTTTAATTCGAATACCTAATATCATTATTTAGGTTTCTAAATAAGTGCAGTATTTTTTTTATATAACAAGGTTCGTTAAGATTTTGAAAATTGGGCCTATGGCTTTCATTGGTTGTTTTAAATCATGCGGTCCGCCCCTCTGGCTTCGTATAAATGACACAGAATGAAAATATAATTCCAATTGGTTATTAAATTTACGCTCTTGAAAATTAAATTCAAAATGTGCTAAAATATAACTAGAATTTTAACAAATTAATTTAAACATAATAAATATGAAAAAAAAAACAAAAAATAAAATTGACTCCACAAGCCAGGAACGAACCTGTGTAGTGAATAACGATCCTGTGTGGTTGTCGAGCAACTGAGCCACTAGACCACCAAACACTTATCAACTGAGTGTGTTATAAGAGTATAATAACATGTATGCATCGTCAACCAAAAAACACAAAAAATGCGTTATTTTCCGAAAACATAATCTGATCAAAAATTCCTGTTGTACTATTCCGGTTCACACCGTTATACATTACTTAGAATTTTTTCACATTTTTAGTTTAAACCATCTGGGCTACAGGGTGTGGGACAAAAAATTTTTTGCACAATTTTGGCAAAAATCGCCTCAAAATAATTTATTTTGCAAAAATTAAATTTTGATCGTTAATCCACGTACTAAGGGCTTTCATTTGATACCCTACTCAGAATTTTAAAAAAATATTTTTTTTTCGATGAGCACATATTTGTTTATATTTTTAGAGGGATATGTTTTTTAGATGTTTTAGTATTTTTCCTATGTGCGGGTCAAAAACCTGTACAAGCATGCCAATTTTCAACTCTCTAGGTTTAGCCGTTTGGCTAAAATTTTTACCGAACAGACAGACAGACAGACAGACAGACAGACGACAAAATGACGGTATAAGGGTTTTTTGGTCATACCTACAAAACCCTAAAAAAATAAATAAAATAAAATAATAATAGCCTTAATATCTGAAAATTTTAACTAAAATGAAAGATCAAACTAAAATTTTGAAAATAACAACGTGGATACCTTAAAAATATCTCAGTTTTTGAACACAAAATTTGTATCTCAGGTTAAGATCAAAATGTTTATACAGTAAAGCGTCGAATATCCGTGTCTCAATTATCTATGGAATCGAATTAACCGGGGTCTTAAATAGAAATATTAAAAATTCGTTGGCAAATAAGAAAAATAAAAGAAAATGTATTACAAAGGAAACAATAAAAATGTACACTTTCTATTAAAATGGACGAGACATTTGTTTTTGTTATATGCACATATAATTATTTTTATTTACGACCATCAAATAATTCATTCTATGTCCAACTGTAAATATATAAAGTTTCTCATAACCATGTATAATACGACGCGCATGCGTGCTTATCCGTGGATAATGAATTTTTTTTTTAGTAAGTTAGTTAAAATGTTTGGTGCTCAATAACGATAGCTATTTGAATAAATAAAAATATTTTAAATGTTGCTGTACGTTACAATCAGCTGATCCTCGATAGCCATCTTGATGACGTAGGTTCTGAAGTTTTTCAATTGACGCTCAGAATATTTGTGTTTTTAAATTAAACTGATTTTAATGATAAAACTATATAGCTATAGATAATATATTGTATTTGCCTCGCATATATTGGCTATATTATACTCGGATGATTAAAACTTTCGCCTACGGCTTGGGTGGTAAACTTCATCCTGAACTGCAATAACCGAAACTGCAATATAGCCTCTATTATATGCTTGTAAAATAAAATACTATTTTGGGCGACCATATCAATAAAATTTCTTTTTTATCATCTAGTACTAAACGAATAGTAAATCTTTTTCGGTCTCGGCCGATTCGATTACTTTCAAACCTTTATTTTTATTTACTCTATATCAGAAAGACTGATAGTAATAAATCTTTTTGTCAGGCAGTTACCAGTGGCGTGCACATTTTAAACACGTTTAAATTGGTGTTGTGTATTTCTATATTACTATTTATCATTTTATTAAACGCACGCCTGTGACCATATTTATCATTATCATTAAACGCACCCCTGCGACCATATTTTTCCTCAAAATTTTAGGGTAACGTTTTTATGATCTATTGTGTTTAACCCTAGTTCGTATTCCCATATAATATGTGCGGCACACTCGGTTGTTTTTAACAATATTTCGTTTCGAACTATTCATATTTTGTGGGCCGCTTCTGTGTGAAAAAACAATAACTTTTTACAAATAATAAATTTTATTACTATCAGTCTTTCTGAGATAGAGTATAGCTACTAACGCCATCTATGTATAATTTCTTAAGTTACACGAAAACATCTGACAGTTTTTGTGAATAAACTAAATTGACTCTATACTACAGTGTTTCTCAACCAAACACGCACCCCGGACCAGTATAATATATAATTTTCTAACGCGGACCACTAATAAAATAAAAATTGTTGGTTCATTTTTTGCAAGAAAACAAATATATTTAATGTGCCACTAAATACATTTATTTTATTTGTAGAAAATCACAGAAAGTTTACAGAAAATAAATAAAATATAAATTATTTACATAAAAAATGTGCATAAAAATGTTTAAAAAACTGCAAAAAACATATAAAAATTTTCGCGGACCACTAAAATTTTTCTGGGGACCACCTGTTGAGAAACACTGCTATAGTATGTATTGTTTAACATGTTACTGTTAACAATTTATAGTTAAACATTTAAAATTAAAATAAAAGAAAAAAAAAGATATACAGAAGGCTACTGATGGAGATACAAACCTTTATAATTGTAATAACTGTTCAATAACCATAAATTATGTAGCTAAGTAAGCAAATTACATTTTCTAATTAAAATTACTTTTAAACTGCGTTCACAGCTCTAAAATTAGTATACTATACGCTATGACTTGTGCACTGTTGATTGTCACTACAAGTTTGTCATATGGTAACGCAAGTGACCGTTCACAGCTCTAAATTTAATAGACTATGCGTTGTCGACTGTAGAGACATATGAACACATATTAGCTATCTCACTTTACATAACCTAAAAAATTGATGTGAAGTGTGAATTTTCACACATTTCAGGGTTTTGCAGGTATTTAATAACTGAATGATGATTATTTGGGATGCCAAAACAAATTTTATGTCAAAATATTTTTTTATGAATTTTAATTCGAATGCCTAATACCATTATTTAAGATTCTAAATATGTGCAGTATTTTTTTTACATAGCAAGGTTCATTAAGATTTTGAAAATTGCGCCTATGGCTTCTATTGGTTGCTTAAATCATTAGCCCCGCCGTCTGATTTCGTATACATCATACAGAATTAAATTACAATTTCAACACTTCCCACTGGTTATTAAATTTACGCTTTTAAAAATTAAATGCAACATTTACCAAAATATAACTAGAATTTTGACAAAATAATTTAAACAAAAGAAAACTGCAAAAAACACAAAAAAAATTAAAATTGACAGAATTCGAACTCTAGTTTGCAAGTTACCTGTTTGAAAAATTAGAAAACCAATGACTAAACGCACATCGCTATGAGCGCTGACGTATCAACTTGGTTACATAGCGAATTAAATATTTAACATATTTTGGTTAAAAACACAAAAAATGCATTATTTTGACAAAAATCGCATCAAAATAATTTATTTTGCAAAAATAAACTTTTGATCGTTAATCCACGTACTAAGGGCTTTCATTTGATACCCTACTCAGAATTTTAAAAAAATATATTTTTTTTTTTTTTTTCGTTGAGCACATATTTGTTTATATTTTTAGGGGTATATGTTTTTTAGATGTTTAGTATTTTTCCTATGTGCGGGTCAAAAAGTTATACAAACATGCCAAATTTCAACTCTCTAGGTTTAGCCGTTTGGCTACAATTTTTACCGAACAGACAGACAGACAGACAGACGACAAAATGACGGTATAAGGGTTTTTTGGTCATACCTACAAAACCCGAAAAATACTATTACACAAATTTCAACAAATTTCGGAAATCGTGAAATGACAAAGAATTGCTGCAGTTGCGGCCATAATTTTGTTATTAAAATTTAGTAAGAAATCACGATCTCGCTAATGGGTGGTTCGTAAAAAGTCACATAAATGCATTTATTCCTTCGTAGTTGGTTTGAAAAAACATAGATTCTTTTTGCATGAATTTTTACAGCTCTGAACGCAGTCTTTAAACGTTAAAACTGTCTATTAAATATTAAAACTGTCTATTAAATGTATCCACAACGCACTGCGTATTGTCAACTAATTTTAGAGCTCTGAACGTAGCTTAAGTCGCTCAAAAAATATAATGTGCACCATTGCCAGTAACTTCTTTTTACCTCATCTGTTTGAAGGTCTCGGTTGCGCCACGGCCATCAGATTCAGATACGGATGAAAAAGATGCACTTATTGGCCATAGTACACAAATAACTATAGGTCAGTCGTTTAATCGACGCATTGGTCATTTTGCGTCATAACTTCAATGACAAATTTAGTGGCGAAAAAATAACTAAATCGATTTTTTTTTGCATGTGAATTATAGACTAATGTTGGTCTTCACTCTTTTATTTTACTAAAACATACCTTTTGAAGTCATATTTAGTTTGTGTAAGAGACTCATTTTGAAGATTTACAAATTTTAAAAGTGTTTATTTAATATAGGGACATTTGTATTGGTATCGCTAAATAAAACGATGTTTACATTTGACATTTTATAACACGCTTTGATGTGTTTTGATACTTGTGTTCACATGTTTTAGAATAATTTCTAAAAACCTTTTTTATTTAGTTTGTTGTGTATTTAGCAGTTTTGTGTTTAGTTATATATTTTCTTATAGATATCTTATAGATTTCCATTTGATATTGTGTGTAGTGCATAGCTTTTTAGGTTAAATTCAACGTATTTCTATTTTCTTTTCTTTGATCATATTTTTGGATCATATCAGCCCTTTTTAGGACTACTTAGCCTATTAGAATAGTTTATTTGTTTCTATTCTGTTCATATCCTTATATTTTCATTTCATTACGGTACAAGTAACAGCGTTAACGAATATTACATTCGTGAACTGAACGCTATGTAGACGTACTAAACATGACGTCACAAAAACATGATTCATTGCTGCATTGATTCGCCGACTGCCCTTTATTAGTATCAACCTAATATATGTTGATACCTTTTCAGGACCTTTCGGTCAATAGGTGTAACCCTCAAATTCAAAAAATTTAGACAAACTGAATTTTTGAACTTTACTCGTTGTTTTGCACATTCCAGTCAGTACACATAAGCAGTATTTAATACATATTCATTTATATGAAAAATAAAATATTTGTGCAATTTTGTTCTCGTTTCTTTTCATGGACAACTTTTTATTATTATGCAAGATATCTTAACAATAAAGAACAATAAATTAATATTTTTATGTTTCTTAATTTTACTACTGTCTGAACCATGTTTATTCTTGTTTAAAAAGAATTGTTAGAAATATGTATTATTGTTAAAACGTAGCATTATTATGATTATATACCATTACGCAATTATTTAGCGTGCAGATGCAATCGCTAAAGTTAGGTCATATTCCTTGGACAGGTTGAAGTTGTGTATACCGATTTTCAAAAAGCATTTGATAAAATTAACCAAGATCTCCTTATAGAAAAAATGATTGGAATTGATATACACGGCATCTTGCTGAGATGGCTTAACAGCTACATCAGAAATAGATCCCAGACTGTGGCAGTAAATGATAGCATATCAGATTTTATAACAATTTCTTCTGGGGTTCCACAGGGATCTCATTTGAGCCCGCATCTCTTATAAATTATGTAAATAACATCTACACAGCCATAACATATTCGAACTTCCTTTTATTCGCTGACGACCTTAAAATTTTTAAAAGTATTACCTGTGTTCAAGATTGTGAAGAGCTTAATAACGATTTAAAAGACTCCTCAAACTATCTTACCTTAATCTAAAAAAATGCAATGGTATATTTTTTACTAGAAAACGGCTACCTATTAAATTTACATCAGATTGACTGAAGTAAATATTATTAAAGATCTTGGAATCTATTTTGACGGAAAATGGTTTATAACCCATCTAATAGAAATTCCCAGATTATATTTTATTACGAAAAATTTTCTTCAGGATTAACATATTTCAAGTATTTTTACAATTCTATTTATTTTATAACCTTCTTCTTCACCTCATAAACTTCCCAAAGTAATCTCACCGAGCCATAGTTTTCACTACCGTACTGATACTTTATATTGGGCACGGGCCTTTCACTCCGAAGAGTGAAGTTTCAGGTCTACAACTCCCACGGTGACCCAATTCCGGATTGGGAGCAGTGATAAATTTATGATGTGATGCTTTATTTCTCATTTTATTTATTTATTTATTTTAATGAGGATGAGATAAGAAGGACGATTACAAATATCCATGCCCTGATCGGGATTCGAACCCGAGACCTTTAGCACGAGAAGCAGGGTCGCTACCTTTGCGCTACCGAGGTCGGCTCTTGATTTCCTTGTGTCGTCTGCTGATGAAAAGTTGAACTACTGAACTTTTAAAAACTATATTTTCTCATTGCGGTGTTTTTATGTCGAACTTGCTTTTATTTCTACGTTTAAGTGTTTTTACAACCTTAGTTACCATTATTAAATTTTGCTAATAGCACGTACTTTTCCGTCACTTAAGAAATTATTTTTACTCCAAAGAGGTCATAAACCATCTGACCACGACGAGAAACGATCTCCCAGTTAGCAATATTTAGTCAGTTACCGAAACAGCTCCAAACAGTCAACATCGTATCAGTCCAAATACAATTTATTTAAAAACTTTAACGCTGGCATTTAAAATCCTGAAAACACAATAATCCCACAGAGGGTATCGGCAACAACTCATCAGTTGCTGTATAACGGCGATTTTAGGAACTCGGTACCATCTTTTTTTTTGTAGGAAAAGGAATATTATTTGCCCCAGTTGACATTATTCAAACTGGGGAACCCTATGCAGTACTATAATCGTAAAGTTCAGCAGAGAATACATTGTACATACGAGGGGCGGTTGAAAAGTAATCGGCCTAGACAAGAAAACACAACTTTTTCTGCAAAACTCAATTTATTTCTCAACATAGTCTCCTTTTAGAACTATACACTTCGTCCAACGATTCTCCAATTTTTCGATGCCCTCAAAATAGGCCTCTGTTTGAGCGATGACCTCCTCATTCGACCTAAATCTCTTACCACAGAGCAATTTCTTCAAGTTTGGAAATAAATAATAGTCGCAGGGGGCCAAATCTGGCGAATATGGTGGGTGAGGCAATTCATGGAGTTTTGCCATTGCGACTACGCACTTGTGGATCGGTGCGTTGTCCTGGTTTCACTTTTTTCTTCGCCAAATGCGACCGCTTTCGCTTCAAATCGGCGTCGAATCGGTCCAAAAGCTCTTCATAATATATGCTTGTGATTGTTTTGCCATTTTCTAGGTAGTCGATGTGAATGATACCGTGTGCATCCCAAAAAACTTTGGCCGTGACTTCGTTGGCCGACAGATCAACCTTGGCCTTCTTCGGCTTCGATTCGTTAGGAGCAGTCCACTGTTTCGACTGTTCCTTGGTCTCTGCTGTGTTGTGATGGATCCATTTTTCGTCTAAGGTTACGAAACGGCACAAAAAATCCTTTTTATCGTGGTTGAACATCGCCAAACATTCCTTCGAAATGGTCAGACGATCGCGCTTGTTATCGACAGAGCAACTGCGGCACTCATGTGGCAGAGAGCTTCCTCTTTACCAAATATGCATGCAAAACGTTGAGCACCCGTTCGGTTGCGATGCCCGCAGCCTCAGCTATCTCCCGCTTAGTGACTCGTCGATCGTCGATTATCATTCCATGGATTTTACCGACCATTTCTGACGCTCATCATAAAAATGTTCTTACGACCGCCTTTAAATTCAACTGTCCAAGATTTAATTGTTGATATCGAAGGCGCAGAGTCCCCATAAACATCAATTCGGTGTTGATTAGAGATGGGAATTTCGGCTCAGTTTGCGGAACCGGATCAGTGGAGGTCGGTTAGTTTGTTGAGCCGGTTCATTGATCCGGCTCAGTGATCCGGTTAAGTAAACATGTTTTCGAGCCACAGGTCGGTCGTTAGTTCGTAGGTAGAACGGCGCTTAGAGCCGGTCAGTTGTCGGTCGTTCGCTTGTAGGTAGACGTCGCTTAGAGCCGACTCTTTCTTAGACCGGGTCAGTTGTCGGTCGTTCGCTCGTAGGTAGAACGTCGCTTAACCCGGTCAGTTGTCGGTCGTTCGCTTGTAGGTAGACGTCGCTTAGAGCCGGATCTTTCTTAGACCCGGCTCTTTCTTAGACCGGGTCAGTTGTCGGTCGTTCGCTCGTAGGTAGAACGTCGCTTAACCCGGTCAGTTGTCGGTCGATCGCTCGTAGGTAGAACGTCGCTTAGCCCCGGTTCTTATCTAACATTTTTGAAACAAACAATTCACTTTATGTAGCTACTGTATTTTAAACCAGATGTGTTAAGTTTATGGCGATGTTTATTGCCCTTATAAATCGGACCTGGGATTTGGGCAATATTTTTAATATTTTTATATAGTATGGTTATAAGAAAATACAGACTAAGCCTATTAATTTCAAATAAACTGCCCTACAAATTGATGACAATAAATAATACACTTTATGATAATACATTACAAGCCGAGTTCTCGCGAAGTTCAACATGACATCGATCCAGATCCGGATCACTCCGGTCACTGCTCACAATCGCCCGACCACACGTATCCTTGAAACTTGAAACTATACAGTGAGCCGTGAGCCGTGAGCCGGCTCATTTCAATTTGGTGAACCGTGTCACTTCGGTCAGTGTACTGAGTCGGCTCAGTGAGCCGGTTCGTTCATGAACGACCCATCTCTAGTGTTGATCTCATCATTCGTTATCTTTTTCAAAAACAAGTATCTAATCACTGCACGATATTCGATTTTATTCATTTTTGTAAAAATGCAAAAATTGTTTCAATGACTATCAAACACAAACTAAATGACGCAACTGGTTGAAAATTTTACAGTAGTCATTTGAAGGTAAGTATTTACGATAAACAACATTGATTTAATACTGGTGGCGCCATCTCTTGCCTAGGCCGATTACTTTTCAGCCGCCCCTCGTATATCATATAAATTAGAGGGTATACGATACAAAAGTGTAACTTAGGGGGAGGATATACAACCACACATAAGCATAGGGTATATCTATTCATTCGAAACAAAGCAGAAGGTATACCCCGAATACTCAGTACTTCCGTATAGCATCCACTACAGCCCTGAACCTCTATTTATAGACTTCTTTCACGACATCTTCTCACTTGCTGCCGTTTTAGTTTGCACTGGTTCTCTTTACAATTATGTCCTCTTTCATTTGATTACCAACTACATAATATTGTTAGTCTATGTTAAATTATGATCTATTTTATATGTGATACTATTTTAATTATTAACAATAGACACATTTATAATGAAATGGTGAAACTTATACAACAATAGCATGGCATATTTTTTTGCAAATTCGAACAGGTGAAATTCTAAAACCGGTGCTTTCTACATAAATTAAATCGTATGACATTAAAATAATGCCGAATTAAAACAACTTTCAAATTTGTTTAAAATTAAAAACACTTTTTTATAAGTCTGGACTTTATATGCTTTATATTACGTAAGAAATAAACTGATAAACGTTCCATGAAGAGCTACATTAATCCATAATTGATCCATTCTAATATCTAATCTTTGTCTTCAGTTTAAAGTCGATCTAAAAATTATTATCTTGTTTTTAAGTTCTTGAAAATTACATGAAGTTTCGAGTACTATGGCTACCGTAAAAGCACGAATATATTAGGCAATTTTTACTCATTTAAATCTATTAAAACGGGGATATAGGGATGAAACGATAATTTTTATACTAGTAAGGTATCGAAATTTTTCTTTTGATACTAGTATTTTAGTACTCGATATTTTATTGGTAATCGGTTTTAATTATTATTGGTAATATTTGTATAGTAATGTGAATCAACAATCCTAGCTGTGAATTGGTATTTGATAGTAGTATTAGGTAATGTTGTAATAGTTTTGACTTTAACTGGAAATTCTAACTGCACCTAAAATTAACTACAAGGTGTCTCAAAAGAAATTTTATATTTAGTGGATCGATTAAAAAAAAAGTAAGCCGTATATAGAAAAAATGTTTATTAATTATTAAAATACACTTTTTGGGGATTTATTTCTTAAAAATAATATCATCGAAATGTAGACCCTCGCGTTCTCGGCACTCATTTAATCGAACAGTAAAATTACTTATGACGTCTCGGCAGGTGGACTCAGGGATGGCTGCCATTTCGTGACGGATATTTTCTTTCAAATGCGCCAGTGAAGTCGGTTTATTGGCGTAAACTTTAGATTTAAGATAACCCCATAGGAAAAAGTCCATAGGGGTTAAATCTGGACTGCGTGGAGGCCAATTTATGTCACCTCTCCGGGAGATCAATTTGCCTGAGAAAATTTCACGAACACGTGGCAGAGACATATTGGACGTGTGTGAAGTTGCTCCGTCCTGTTGGAACCATGTTCTTTGGTTATAGCCAGGAAAGTTTTGCAGTTCAGGTACCAAGAAGTTGTCTAACATCTCCACATAACGCTCTGAATTCACTGTAACTGCACGCCCCCTTTCGTCTTCAAAAAAGTATGGGCCGATAATTCCTCGCGCCGACATCGCAGCCCATACGGTTACTTTAAACGAATGTAGGGGTTTCTGATGTTTGCGTTTCGGATTCGTTGCACTCCAGTAGCGGCAGTTCTGCTTATTTACGTGGCCATTAAGATGAAAATGAGCTTCATCTGAAAACAAAATGTTGGTAAACGTTGAAAATCGCTCAATCACCTGATTTACGAAATTAAGCCTCTGACTGGCATCTTGGGGCTTTAATTCTTGCACCAATTGAATTTTGTAGGGGTGCAGCTTTAGGTCTTTGTGCATAATGCGATGTAATGATGATCTATGCACATTTAAAGCACTTGCGCGCTTCCGAATTGAAAGGTTCGGGTCGTCACGAACAGTCTGATTAACATTCTCCACGTTTTCTACCGTTCTTGATGACCTAGGTCGCCCGGATTTTGATTTATCCAGCGTTGTACCAGTCTTTTCAAACTTTTTAACCCAATGTCGAATGAGAGGAATGCTTGGCGCAAAAATGGAAAATGTGTTATCATATATAAAAAAAGTTATTAATTTTATAAGATCTCGAGGCTTAAATCAGCGACAATTTTCTGTTTTCTTAAGTGAATTACAATGCGAATATTCGGGTTTGTCCTACTATACCGAGGTACGTTGGTTATCCTGCTGCAAGATTCTCAAACAATCCTGGGATTTGAAAGAAGAAATATGTCAGTTTTTAATAACTAAAAATCAAGACGTAAGTTTGTTTTCTGATCCAATATGGTTGCAGGATTTATCTTTCATGGTTCAACACACACTTAACACAACACTTAACCGATTTAAATTTAGCGCTGCAAGGAAAAGATCAGATCATTACGAACATGTGTGACAAATGTAAAACATTCAAATGTAAGCTAGTTCTTTGGGAAAAGCAACTGAAAGATGGAGATCTAGCACACTTTCCGACGTGCAACATGAACAAATCAAGTTTAGATACAAATGTATCGTATCTGAGATATTAAGAAAAGGTTTTAAGTCTTAGAACTGAATTTGAAACAAGATTTGCAGATTTTAATTGTTTGGAAAGCAATTTTTCTTTGTTTTCTTCGATTTTATCAATAAATATAGATTCAGTACCTAGTCATATGCAAATGGAGGTGATCGAGATGCAATGCGATTCAAATTTGAAGGCAAAATTCATTGAAACTGGTGTGCCTGAATTTTACAAATATTTACCAGCCAGGTTTCAAAATACTCGAAAATTCGCATATAAAATTATATCCATGTTCGGAAGTACTTATCGGTGCGAGCAGTTATTTACACTTATGAAAGGAAATAAGTCTCCTCTCAGATCCAGAATTAACGATGCTCACCTTGGGTCAGTTTTGAAAGTAATAACTGCGAACAGGATTTCTCCCGAGATAGGAAAGATAGTAGCAGAGAAGAGAAGCCAAGTGTCAGGAAGTAAACATTAAGTTTTTCTTGTTATTTTTTTTTATACTTTACTATTCGAAATAAACCTCCGTTTCTATGAACATTGAATATATTTTTTTTTTGCGGCCCACCTAAACTTAAACCTTTTTAATTTGGCCCATGTTAACCTTTGAGTTTGACATGCTTGGTTTAAACCATCTGGGCTACAGGGTGTGGGACAAATTTTTTTTTGCACAATTTTGGCAAAAATCGCATCAAAATAATTTATTTTGCAAAAATAAAAATTTGATCGTTAATCCACGACTAAGGGCTTTCATTTGATACCCTACTCAAAATTTTAAAAATATATTTATGTTTTCGATGAGCACATATTTGTTTATATTTTTAAGGGGGTATGTTTTTTAGATGTTTTAGTATTTTTCCTGTGCGGCTCAAAGAGTTGTATAAGCATGCCAAATTTCAACTCTCTAGGTTTAGCCGTTTGGCTACAATTTTTACCGAACAGACAGACAGACAGACAGACAGACAGACAGACAGACAGACAGACAGACAGACAGACGACAAAATGACGGTATAAGGGTTTTTTGGTCATACCTACAAAACCCTGAAAATGGAAGATTTCAAAAAAAAATTATACTTTATTTCAAATACCATACTTCTCTGCTAAACTAACTTTTTCCGAAAATTCGTTGTTTTGCTTGACATTATTATATTGGATGGTAAGCAAAGCATCTATTGTTTGAATGTCCAAGCGGTTTTTTTGATTATCCCATGATTGATTCATTAATGAGAAAATTCTTTCGACTTCTGATGATGTTCCAGGCAAACAAAATGCAAATTCTAGAAGCTTCTCCATATTTACCAAACGTGTCGATTGTTCACGATAGTGGACAAAAATACATTTCTAAATTTCTTCGTTTGTCAGTTTATCAGTAGTCCAAGATGATAGTTTCTCCTTTGCGAATGACTTTATAAGCATGTATTCATCGAAGAGCATGTCGCGATCGATGAATTTTTTCACCATATTTTTCAGCTGTGTAATCAAATGATTATTCGAGCTCTGCCCATTCCGGAAATTTTGTCATGAGTATCCATGTAAATACTTCTGAACCGTCGACAGATCGTTCCCAGAGCTCAATATAATCAATGATGGCTTTGAAAAAATTTGAAACTTTTTCCTTGACTGCCTTGTTATTCGAATCATACTGTAAATCATATTGTAAATCGCATGAAGATATATTTGCTTTCCATGAAAACACATTAAAATTGTTGGTTTTCTCAGCATTTTGTATATTTTAGTTTTATCTCCGAGTGTATGAATGTCGTCCATTGGTCGAAATTTCGAAATTCAGCCCGCCTAAAATTTTTACCGAGTTTCAGATATTACTAGACGCATTATATTTTTATTATTCATAAAATTTCAAAAATCGGGATAAGTAGTGTCCCAATCGGGACTGTCTCGGTGAAAACTGCGCAGATGGTCACCCTATGCATACCTCATAGTGTATGCGGGGTTTTAGATGACTGTTTTTGTGAAGTTCATTGTGAGACCCACTGTTTGTCTTACATTATTCAGTTGGTATATCATTCTCTCGATTTGTTGTTATTACTTATACACTATTAAATATACAGTTCTCAGTTCTCTTATTAACATCTGTTGATCACATGCTTCTATTTTTTAGCATATTTGCAAAGAATGATTTATAAATCTATCATAACATGATTATTACAGACTTTTTATAATTGTTACTAATTACCAAGTGTTTTTTAGAGTAAACAAACTGCAGACAAAGAATGATAAAAATAGCAATAAAATCAATAATGATAACTTATCAAATTAAAATATATCAGTTAGAAAACAGAAAAAATATAGATCGTTTTTACGTAACAAAACTCTTCTCTTGGGTTTTGTCAGATGAGAAAAATACGGATAGCCGGCAGACCACTAATTTTATATATAATCCATTGCTCATCTGAGTAAGCCATGATATTTTTGTCGTTTGGTTGCAAAAAATTTGACATTAAAAAATAATGACATTCTTCCAATCTTATTTGTATATTTTTTATGTTCAATTAATATACTTGAATATATTATCAACTCATATTAAATAAAATCTATTAAACAGAAAAAACTATATTTTTTGATATTTTATTTTCACATGTCTAGATATTTTTCGTGGCTACCAACAAAACTGCCATCCTACCATAGCCTACTCAGATAAAGAAACATCGTGAATGGATTTTAAGTAAATATTTATTATATATACAATATATGTTTCATAAAATAAGAAAAGAAAATCAAAAAGTGATGAAAGGGAGGCGCAGATATTCAGAAAATCACTTGAAGAGCGGGGGTCAAAAATTCAGAAAATACTTGAAGTGTAGGAAAGGCAGAAAACGTGTAACAAACTGTCAGTATTATTTATTACATATTAAAAAAGTTGGATGTTTAAATTTCGCGCGACCCGGAAAAATACGGATCAAACCCGGAACCCGGACACAAACCTGTAAAACCCGGAACCTCCGGGTTAAATCCGAAGAGGTGGCAACCTTATTTTAGTCCCACCCTACAATTAAAAATTTAAATGAATTTTTATTTATTTTTTGTTTCTTTTGTAATTTTACTTCCTTATTAGTTGAAATAAACCATTAACCTTTGTTAAATTTTATAAAAATAAAATATGGTTTTTATTTTTTAAAATTCTGTGCCTCAAAGAGTTAAGAAGTTTCAAAGTAGGTTATCAACTACACAAATTTTTAAATAATATTTATTTTTTTGTTGTATATAAATTTGTTTATATTTTTCCACGATGTGTTTTTTAGGGTTTTGTAGTTTTGTGTAGGGTTTTGTAGGTATAGAGAGTTGAAATTTGGCATGCTTATACAACTCTTTGACCCGCACATAGGAAAAATACTAAAACATCTAAAAAACATACCCCCCTAAAAATATAAACAAATATGCGCTCATCGAAAACAATTTTTTTTTTTTTAAATTCTGAGTAGGGTATCAAATGAAAGCCCTTAGTACGTGGATTAACGATCAAATTTTTATTTTTGCAAAATAAATGATTTTGAAGCGATTTTTGCCAAAATTGTGCAAAAAAAATTTTGTCCCACACCCTGTAGCCCAGATGGTTTAAACTAAAAATCTAAAAAAATTCTAAGTAATGTATATTGGTGTGAACCGAAATAGTACAACAGGAATTTTGATCAGATTATGTTTTCGGAAAATAACGCATTTTTTGTGGTTTTTGGTTCACAAAGTACAAAAGTTATACCAATGTAAGACACTCACATGCAAGGCGTGCGATGGCGCAATGGGTTAGAGCACTGGTGTCGTAAGCTAAAATGCGGTGGAACGAAGGGTTTCGAGTTCGAGTACGGAGTAAATTTTATTTTTTCTGTTTTTTTTTTGCATTTTTATTATGTTGAAATTATTTTGTCAAAATTCTAGTTATATTTTGACAAATGTTGTATTTAATTATTAAGAGCGTAAATTTAATAACCAGTCTTATTATATGATTAACAGACGATAAATCATTTTTAAAATATCGTTCAATTTGCCGTGATTACTACAAAGTAAAATTTGTCCTACATACTCAGCATACCGCCTTCACTTATTATATACCTGCGAAACCCTGAAATGTGTGAATATTCACACTTCACATCATTTTTTTTTTTTTTTTTTTAACTCTCGATAGCTTTTCTATATGTGGATCAAAGAGTTGTTCAAGCAAACCAAAATTCAGCTTTCTAGGTCCAGTCGTTTGGCCACAATTTCTAGCGTACAGACCGACAGACACATGAGTGACGTTATAACGTTTTTTTTTTTTTTTTTGTCATTCCTATAAGACCCTGAAAATGACCGAAATACACAGTATAAAAAATATAGTTATTATGCTTCCATACGCCGAAATCGGTATGCCACCAGAGTGGCAATTTCAATATGACAACGACCCAGAAATTCATGAAAGCTCGTTAAAAAAATTTCACAAAAATAATTACCAATTTTACCTTGGCCTTCTCAATCACCGGATGTTAAGCCAATTAAAAATCTTAACGTTAGAGAACAACAATAAAGTTAAAATTGCGAAAGAAAAAATTTCTAATAAAGAGCAATTCTGGACTGTTGTTATGAACAATGGAAAACTATTTTAGTTGAAAATTATTTGAGTCTATGCCTAGGACAAAAGTCGGCAACATATGGCCCGTGATCCAGTTCCCGGCCCTTTGGGTATTCAGAGCCCGTATATGGGGAATGACAGTATAGACAAGGTAGAGGGCATGACTATTAGACTTATTTTCTCGGGAATTCTCGAGAAAAATAATTATTAGAATATATATCTTTTTTTAATGTTGCAAATATTGTAAAGGATAAAAACATGTAAAAATTATAGTCAACTTTAAAGTACTAAAGTATTCATTTAAATAACATTAGAACAAATGGATAACGGGGCTTTAAAAATGATTTACTAAAACAGCACGTAATTGCATATTAATTGGAAATACATATGTATAGAGATATTTTCAAAAAATTAAGAAATTAATAATAATAGTAATAATTATTTTATTTAACTTGTAGGTAATCTTTTACATAACAGTTTTAAACTGAACAAAACATGAAATGTAATTGATTATAATAAATAATACACTAAATTAAAATAAAATATTGAAACAATAAATGCAAATTAGCTAAATATTATAAATCGCTTCTTATCTGTTGTCACAGTTGCGTTGCGGGAGACAGAAGACAAATTTTATCAAAATAAAATTATAATCAGTGACTCACTAAACATTATATTTTTTAAAAAAAGTTTTTTAAAAGCAAAATACGTTGAACGTTGCGTAGAGAAAAATTTACATTTCTCGAGAAAAAAAAAAAAAAAAAATACATTACTCCAGAAATGAAAAATGAGAATTATAACTTTTTCTCGAGAAATTCTCGAGATGAAACACTAGGCATGATATGTGCCTTGGTTTTTAAAAGTTGCGCCCTACAGTGAAGAGGTCGACTTTGCCGACTTTGAAACAAAATTTCATACAGATTCGTTATTCTTTGACTGGGTTCATTATAAAAATCGCCGCGGTAAAGAAATCGAATTATAAAAACCGCTATAAAAATAAAACGAAATTTAGCGAAACAAACTTAACGGCAGTTAACTCACAAGTGACAGCTGCCTCACATCAAGTCGCTATTTCATCCCTCCAGTTACTACTTATTGCAAACTGCGCAGTTCGCATTTTTATTATGAAACCTCGCATATGCGAAATAATGCATACATTTATCGGCGAGATGTATGTATGTATATCGATAACTTCGTAATTAATCCTAAAATTATATCTGCAAATATGGTAACATTCTGTTTCATAACAGTGACAAGTGTAATGCATATGTAATTTTCTGATAAGTCTACTGCAATATATATTTTTAGAATATGATGAAAAAATCTTCCTAGATTATGTTTAATAAATTGCAAGCATTTCCTTGTTATGTTACAAAATATATTACTAAATAATAACCTATTTGAATATTCAAAGACTACGATAAAAAGATTGTTATTGATAAAGGCCATTAAAGAAAGTAAATTACAGTAACACAGTAGTACTAAAAAAGTTGAAATATGAAAATTTTCCAACTGAGGATAAGATACATAATACACAAGTTTCGACCAACCATATTATCCCTGCATAAACAGGCATTTATTTTTAGGATTTCGTAGGTATAATCAAAAAACCTTAAACCGTATATCAAGTGTCTCTATGTAGTTAGATATTATAGCCAAATTTACTGTACATAAGTCGATATTATACAGTTCAATTCATTGACCAAAAAATTGATCCAAATTTTTATCAATTAATTGACCAATTTATTAACACCTAGGATGTAAAATCAGCCCAACTTCGAAAATATACTTATACCGGATGAAACCACAGAAGACAACGGGCAGAAAATAGAAAAGAGCGACTCAGTTAAATACTTAGGTCTCCAAATTGATAAGAAACTAAATTGGAAAGAACATATAGGAAACACGACCAAGAAAATAAGAAAAATGTTTTATGCCTTCATAAAATTAATTAACACAGACAGTGAGAAAAGTATATTTTGGACTCATCCAATCCATAATCTAATACGGTATTATTGGTTGGGAGAGCACCCTTAAAACAATAATAAAACAACTAACCTTAGCTAAAAAAACCATATCAAATATTGTATTTAAAAAACAAAAAATCAGCTGTGGCCACCACAGGACCACCGCCATCATAAAGTACTTGTATAAAATACATTCTAGCAGCAGAGTAGAAATAACTTGGTCTAATATTTTCTAACAGAGATATTATTTATCATGACCATGAAAACGTTACATGTAAGTATGAAAAAAAGTCCGAGAAGAACCAAAAATTTCATAATAATGCAAGATAATGCAAGTAAATATTTAAAACTTTTAAAAAATTGTGATAGGTACAATTATAAATTTTGATTTTTCTGTTTGTTTAAAAATAATAATATCCTGATAATAGATGTATGTTAATATAAAAAAATAAAGAAAGAAAAATATTGATACATTTGCATGTTATGGCAATATTATATTATTTAATTTCTGCACCCATATTATTTATGTATAAATATTGTACATTTCTATACCACTTCTTTACATTAAGGGCCGCTTTTACAAACCTCGGATACGTAGCGGTATAACTATCTAAGGTATAAGTTTATTCCGATGTTTATTCCAACGTTCGCTTTTACAATGCATTTTTTATTCTCGGATAGTTATCCATGGTTTTATTGTAAATAAAATAAAGTTGGTATTGTTTGACACATAAACTGACATATTAGAAAAGTCATATTTTAAATTGACATTACTATTAACAACACATTTGAGCATGTTTGGGGAAATATTGGCAGATGTCGAAATATTCGACTCAAATAATTATTTTATTGTGCTATATCTACCATGTTAGTGTCAGCATCTCGTGTGCAAATATTCATAAAACCGCTCTCTAATAGAATCGAGCCCAAATACCACCCATGTGTAAATTTTTATAAGATCACTCTCTACTAGTAGACTTCTATTAGAATCTATACCAAATGCCGTCCCTTTGACGAGCCGTTCGTGAGCGGTGCAGATTATGCACAAACGCACGCGGTGGCCCTGATTGTGGTTCATATTTATGTACTGTAATCCCTTATCACCGCGGAGTTTATGTTCTACTAACATACTGTGGACAAAAAAACGCGAATAATAAGATTATGCATATTCCAGCGGTAATCGGCTGCTACTGTTCATTGCTACTCTTTTAAAAAATAAATCAAATTATTATTTCCCAACTGCGTGTAATCAAAACTACTGAAAAAATACATGGATAACGAGGGATTACGTACTATTATTATTTCGTATGGCAATGTCTAGGTTTTAGAGATTTTAAGGTCGCGACTAGCGTCCTCTGACATGACCTAACGATTACTTTTTACAGTAGCCGAGACCACCGTGCCTTATGAAGCATTTCCCATATTTCCGAAAATTAATTCAGAGATACAGGCATTCATTGTAAAGAATCTGAGCCTATGGTTGCAACAGCTAAGTTTTTTTTTTTTTTCTTTTAATCTTTTTGCCCATACTAGGTCGATCTCATGATTCCACACTTTCAAAGCAAGCGAGCTAACCACTACGCTGCTGCTACCACAATTATATAACTGTAATAAAAATTCAAATAAAACTTCATAATGTGACATTTATCATATGTCAATTTAATTTTTTTACCGTTGCTGGGTAACAAATACTTATTCGCCAATCAGAGCAAGGGAATAACTTATACTGCCCTTTATCTGAAGTGCCGTTGGCCGGATAAGATATTCTGGTGTTTATTCCGATATTTATCCTATCCGAGCTTTATCCGAGCATTGTAAAAGCGATTTTTTGACTTTATACCGGGAATAGCGTTATCCGAGATTTATCCAACGATTGTAAAAGCGGCCCTAAATCCACACTTACAATAGATAAATACGCTCCCTTGTAGATAATTTCACAACATACTTTTAACCATAAGGTTAAAAAGTTAGAACTTAATGCTTGGGTTATAACGTGAGATACAGAATAAGAAACAAGGTTAATATTTTAACGCCTAGTTAAAATGTTAATTTTTAACCATCATTTTTAACCAAATCTTTTTAACCACAAAAGATACAGAATAGAGACAAAAGTGAAATATCAGGTCAAATCGGGAAAAAATATTTTTGAAGATTTTGTTGTTTTCACACAATCTTTGCCAAAAATATTTATTTTTCTTCCTTCACACTCTTATTACTTATTAAGAGGGTCCAGTACAAAAAAAAAATTGTTTGAAATATATCGAACTTTTTTACCGACCGTCAACATATATAAGGGAGGTATTGTGATCATACCGATTTTGACATTTCGAGATTTCTATGGATCTCCACGAATTGAGGTCCCTACATAACGTTTTGACTATTTTTAGCATGATGTCTGTCTGTCCGTCCGTCTGTCTGTCTGTCCGTCTGTCTGTCCGTCTGTCTGTCTGTGTACACGTGCAGAGCAAATTCGGCTGAAAGGATTTTTATGAAACTTCATATTTAAGCTTCTGCCATCAATGGCACGAGTTGATCAGCTTTTGGTAAAAATCGGGTGACTAAAAATGAGAGTTTACTCGTGTCGATTTTAAGATTTTTGTGAATATTTCACAACAGAAAAATATTTCGAAAAAAATTATTGAACAAAAGTTGCTATAAAAGCAATAACTAATAGCTTTTATTTGATACGTTTTTTGATAAAACGAAAAATTTCGAATAATTTCTGTAAAATTTTTCGAAAAAGTCTCAATTTTTCAAAGTCAAAATTGTCAAGTCAAAATTGTAAAAAGTCTCAATTTTTTCATACTTTAATGTAACGTTTCCATGGTCATGATAAATAATATTTCTGTTAGAAAAAATTAGGCCAAGTTATTTCTACTCTGCTGCTAGAATGTATTTTACGATGGCGGTCGGTCCTGTGGTGGCCACAGCTGATTTTTTTACGTCATAGGCTTAAATGAAAGCTCTAGGTAGGTGAAAATTCCGAAGTAAAGCCAGTGGGTATTGAACCTGTACCCTTGTGCTTTATAGGCAACCATCTAACCATGAAAAAACTGTTGTTCTCTCCACATCTTTAAATAAATATTTTAAATGCGTAGATTTTTCTTGCACGTCAGAATTCATTGTTTGCTGTAAGTTGACGCACATGTGCAATGTGACTCTTGTAACGCTGTCTGGTTCTCAGACTATTTTTTTGCTTCGGTATTATGACTATGACGTTAACAATAAACACGACTGGATTAAGATCCGAACACGGGACGCTTGGGACAAAACCAGGGCCGGCACGTAATTTTGCAGAGCTGGGTGCAGGAAAAATAAAGTAATTTTGCGGGTTCGGCTTTAAACCGAACTAATAACCGGAATCTAATTCCGCTTAAACTAAAGAAACAGGCTATATACATTATTTTGTAGACCTGACCAAACTTGTAACACAAATGTGACGATAGAAGTGATTTGCAAGTTCAGTGAGCGCCGTATAATTTACTTGTATTGGTTTTAAACATACAACGCGTTATTTGGAAGTTATGACTAGTAACTTCCATCGTATGATATGTAAAATCAGTTTGATGAGCGCTCCACCTAAGGTGTTCGAATTTCCTAAAATTCAACTCAGTATTTTCGTTCTGAGTAAAAGGCATTACAAATATTTTAATACTTTAGGCTATTTTTATTATAATCTTTAAAAACGTAAACTGCTTGCAAATACTTATGTACTTGTTTACCAAGATTCAGGGTCGTCCAACGAAAATCTGTGCCCGGGACAAAGCCTGAATTTAGCGCTCCTCCTAACGTCCGAAACGTCCGACGTAGTGATGATATTCGCGCCCCCTAGATTAGGAGCCTGAAGCCGGTGCTTCATTCGCGCCGCGTTTCACACGGGTCTGCCAAGATTAGAAGCGATAGTACGCTCGATCTTCAGATACGCAAGAAAAACCGTGAGTCCGCGAAAAAGAAAATACTGAGAACTGCATAGATGTAAATACTTAGATCAATACTAAAATTAACACTCAAAAATAGACAGATGGAACAAAGACGACAGTCCATCACGGAAATATGCAATATACAGGATGTGGTAAAATGTACCAAGATCAGAAATTTGGAATGGAATCAGCATGTGGAACGAATTGTAAAAATAAATTCCTTTCTATTTTCTTGATGATCCATTCTTGCTTGCATGTGCAAGAAAGAACTGTCAAGAGGAAATAAACTATCCGGGCAACCACTTAAGACAGTGGTTCTTAACCTTTTTAAAAGTCAGCACCCCCCTTGAATCTGAAAATAAGCTCTCGCACCCCCTTGACAAATGTGTTTCTATTTTTATTTAGGAAAAGACATTTATTGCAAGATAATTTATTTATTGCATAAACAAATTAATACATTTACAATACATACTATGTTATTACATATACAACAATATCTACATTTTAATGGCTACGTTGTTGTTGTTTGTTCATTATTCTTAGCTTAAACCTAGGCTCTTTTTTTTTTTGAAAGAGCCACGCGTAAGGCTTCAGATTCATTTAGTCGATTTTTTGATGTGCCAAAGTGATGAAAAACTCATTTCACAAAAGTGCTTTTGCCAATTCTGGATAAAGTTCTAACTGCATACACCAGAACTGTTCTAAGTCCAGTTTTTTAAATTCCATTTCAATACGTCCAATAGCTCGTATTGCGATTAGATCGTCTTTTAATAAAACGTTGTCGTCCATTGAATTTAGGTCAAACAAAAATGGATTGTGTCCATCTATTAATTTTGCCTATATTTCCCGTGGAAAAAAGTATCCATCAAATGATTCACTCAATTGGTGGAGGTGTAATTTTATTTCGGGTATAATTGTTGCTTTTTCATTTTCCAAAACAATTGAATCCAGAAAAGGAAAATTTGCTAAAATCCCATTTTCAACTCGACGTCTCCAAAGTTTAAATTTTTCATTAAATGAGACTAATGTTTCACTAGCTGTAATTATGTTCTTACCAAATCCTTGCATTGATGTACTTAATTCATTTTGGTGGTTAAATGATAACAGTCATAGGAGTGGGGAAGAAGACAATAAGGCATGTTTCTCATAAGTGGTTAGGCGGTAATTTTCATTAACAATTTAGTAACTCCTCTCGCACCCCCAGGGGGGGCCGCACCACCGGTTAAGAACTACTGCCTTAAGATATAGAATTGGTTCTCATTGTCAACCATCTAGGCTGGACAAACAGGAGAAATAAGAAAAAGATATTTCAAAATACTCTTTTGCCAGTTCGTTGAGTAGTATCTTGCCCTAAATATCTACACGCATTATCCCCTACACATGAATTTTATATTTTGTTTTATTAAAAATATTTTAAATATAAAACTTTGATCATTAGAGTTTTATTTGTGTGGTTATTTTACTGACGAATGTTTTTTGTTTCAGTCGACAGTTCGGGACAGTATGTGCCTAAGGGACCAAACGTCCCTGCCAAAAGAACCAACATGACCCAACGTGATGATGTGTTGAAATTTGAACAGGGCCGTATCCGAGCTCTACAGGAAGAACGTCTACATATCCAAAAGAAAACCTTTACAAAATGGATGAACTCTTTTCTTCAGAAGGTAAGCATTATTAACGCTGTTTGGTGGCTTAACCGGGGCTTTCAATTAGTGTTGCACCGATAAGGATATTTGCTTATTAATCAGCCTTGCCTTATCGGCCGGTACCGATTAATCGGCTGCAACGTAGCGAAGGGCTGCCAACCGTTGGGAGCTAAATGTAACTACTGAGTAATGCTTGATTGTTATGCTAGCTCCACACGCACGACCGAGCGGCTCGGACAAAACGCACGGCGAACGATGGCGATACGAGTGCACCGTCCACACGCTCGCCAAGACTCGCGATACGCTCATTCATTGTTCAGACGTATAGCACGATGGGAGACGTAGAACTTGGAGCTGCAACAGTTTTGTGCGCTCTTAAGCCTGGAACAGAATGCACAGCGCGCTACAGCGTCAGCGCGGCGTCATTTGCGACAGCGTTGCGTAGCGCCGTTGAGAATTTTCGCCTGCACACAATGCAATAATTTTTAACGCCGTCAAGTGTCACTTGACAACCTATATCTGTGTTTATACGTGCGCTTTCTTTTATTAAAAGTATAATGGATGATGAAGACTTGTGTGTGATGTTATTTATGTTGTATGCAAGTTATTTATACATACAAAGATTTTACCATTCAGTAAAAGCTGAGGTTAGGTGTTCTGCGTCAACGTTCAACGGCGTCAAAAGTTGGAAGTTGACGAACATTCAGTATCACCGGCGGTCGAACGCCGGAGGACGTTGTTCATTCTGTGCACTTGCGTACGACAGCTTGGGTTTAACTTTCTCCTGACAGATAGCGCCGTACGTACGGCGTCAACGCGTCGTAGAACTCGGTGCATTCTGTTTCCCACTTTACATATTATAATTATTAATATACTGAACTGATGCGGACCCATGCATCATTCATTTTCTTCCTATCTTTATGGTCTCTGTTTTTTGGATCCCATATAACAATCCAAAAATTTCATGACCGTATCGTTCGCCCACTCACGCATTGTACTTATTCAAATTAATAACAGGAATAAAAAAATTGATGTGAAGTGTGAATTTTCACACATTTCAGGATTTCGGAGGTATTTATGAATGATGATTATTTGGGATGCCAAAACAAATTATATGTTACAATATATTTTTTTAAATTTTAATTCGAATGCCTAATACCATTATTTAGGTTTCTAAATATGTGCAGTTTTTTTTTAAACACATATATATAGATATATATATAGCAAGGTTCTTTAAGATTTTGAAAATTGCGCCTATGGCTTCCATTGGTTGTTTTAACTCATAACCCTGCATAATTTCAACAATTTCCACTGGTTATTAAATTTACGCATTTAAAAATTAAATGCAACATTTGCCCAAATAGAACTAGAATTTTGAAAAAATCATTTAAACAAAATAAAAATGCAAAAAAAAATTGAAAACATAAAATTACCTTGAGAGCGGAGGGAACCTTAGTTTGCAAATTTGAACGCGAGAAAGCTAGCCATTACACTATCAAAGCATGCTGGTTCACTGTGTTAGATAAGTTATTAAATATTTTACGTAGTCAAGCAAAAAATACAAAAAAGCGTTATTTTCCGAAAACATAATCTGAAAATCAAAAATTCCTGTAGTACTATTCCGGTTCACACAAATGTACATTACTTAGAATTTTTTCAGATTTTTTGTTTAAACCATCTGGGCTACAGGGTGTGAGACAATTTTTTGTTGCATTTTTGGCAAAAATCGCGTCTAAAAAATTTATTTTGCAAAAATAAAATTTTGATCGTTAATCCACGTACTAAGGGCGTCATTTGATAGCCTACTCAGAATTTTAAAAAAATATTTTTTTTTCGATGAGCAGATATTTGTTTATATTTTTAGGGGGATATGTTTTTTAGATGTTATTTTTCCTATGTGCGGGTCAAAGAGTTGTATAAGACAGACAAGACAGACAGACGACAAAATGACGGTATAAGGGTTTTTTGGTCATACCTACAAAACCCTAAAAATATCTGTTCAATTACAGCGCGAAACGTGTTTCTGTCAAGAGTTCTACGGCATACTGTAGGTGCGTTCGGCATAAGTTAATAATCTACATATTCTGCACAATTTACACATTTACACAAGAATCTTGTGTAAATTGTGCAGAATGTGTAGATTATTAGCTTATGCCGAACGCACCTTTAGTTAACAATGACGAGCGTGTGGACGAAGCATTCGTCGTTCGGGATAGCCGCTCGCGTTCGGCATTCGTATACTTTGATAAATACCGACATTATACGGAGCGATGGCGCATCATAGCGAAACACCACGCACTAAGGCGAACGAAGCCTCCACACGCTCGGATTCGTGTTGTTTCGCGTCGACTCGGCCAATGTGTGGAGCCGGCATTAGATATAACATGTAACATTGTAACATTGGCATCTAAAATTACCAATTATAACGCCAATTCATAGTTATTGTGGCTGAACTTTATCAGGCAACAATGTGAAAACATTTTTAGGGTTTTGCAGATATGACCAAAAAATCTTTATAACATCACTTATGTGTCTGTCCGGTAGAAATTGTAGGAAAACTTCTCAATATTTTATACTGATGGCAACCGGAATAGTGCAACAGATCATCTTTTAAATAGTTGCGTACGATGTGACAAATTGTAGCTAAAGCTTCATTCTTCAAACAAGTTGGTAGCTATTTGGTTCTATTGTGTAAACTACTTATTGTTATTGTACTTAGCAGTTTATTTTCGCCGCCAGCTTGAATCTGCCGCGGTTCTCAAAATAGGTGATGTGGGTAAAAATAATAATAATAATAATATCTTTATTATCAGAAAAAAAAATGATTCAATTTTTGTAAAGAACACGTGTACAAGTGAATAATTTTTATCGACTACTTGATGCGTGGAAGAACAATAACAGTCCAGTATTATGCGTCGTTATTAGACAAATAGAACGAATAAAACAAATCCAAAAGGCCTTATTTGGCAAAAAAACAGTCTTGTTCTACCAAGATAACGCACCTTCCTACAAAACGGTAATTGCGATGGAGAAACTGCATGAATTACGATTCGAATTAATCGAACATGCACCATACTCGCCAGAATTAGCTCCTTCCGATTTCTTGTTGTTTCCAAAACTCAAAAAATGTTTGGCTGGAAAGAAATTCTCATCAAATACTAGAGTCGTCGAGGCTGTAATGAATATTTCGAGAGTTTAGATAACTCTTATTTTTCTGAAAGAATGAAAGGTCTTGAAAAGTGTTGGACTATGTCTAGTGCTGAATAGAGACTATGTAGAAAAATAAATACAATTTTGCCCCAAAAAATTATGTTTTCTATCTCGTGGTAATGGTTGTACTCGTGCTTCGCTACGGCATTTCACTACATTAATTCCAAAAAAGTGAAACATAACGATTATAAAGTATATATAAAACCGTAGATATAGTAATTTTAACTATCGCTAGGCAGTGGAGAATAAATAATCACTTAGCACTGCCACCTTTTGACAAATTCCACAACTCTCAACATATTTGCACTTCGGGCTTCTGTTTACACTGTGATAACTGCGTTATTATTAATCTTTGATGTATAGTGTTAGATATATTATGATTCTACGTGAAATGGTCTAATTTATTATTCTAAAATAATTGATACATCTCTATAAAACTCCGATGTTATGCATCCACAAATTTTATAATACAAAAACTATTACGTTTAAAAACAGAAAATTGCCCAATACACGATATCGGTGCATCATAAATAGATCTTTCGGACTTTCTTTTTAGATCTAGTTAAGATCTACATTTTTTGTCTACATTATATCGATATATCTCTTAAGATTTAGCCTACGTAATCAAACTAAACAGCATGGAGAGTCAAAAATGATGGTTTCCCCTCATAATGTCCCCTAGGATGAAGGACCCATGGACGAAGTTGGAACCCACACTAAAATCTTCCTCGGATTATTTTATCCCCCTGTACTAAATTTGGTGAAAATCGTTCCATTCGTTTGGCTTTGCATAAAGAACAAACAAACAAACAAACAGAAATTGATTTTTATATATAAAGATAAAATTATCTGAAAATCACAAATATGTTTTAAAAATTACAGAACATTGTTGTATGATATCTATTATCAAGTGAAGGAGCGATAACATTTTTGCAACCATTTTTTCTGCAATTAAAAATATCATATTAGATAAAATTTCTGTGCAAAATTTGATGTATAGATTGTTAGTAATTTTATTTCAGATTGTTAGTTTTGTATAAGAAACTTGTACACTTTGGAGGTATACGTAGCGTTAAGACGTAGATTAAAGAGCGAAAAGGAGTTTTTTAATTTTAATCTCTTTTATTTTAACACGATTATACCAAGCCACTGTGGCATAATCGGCAATGAAATAGCAGACCGATTAGCCAGAACGGGCGTGATGATGGAGGGACAACCATACATCAAGCAAGCCCCGTTTAAAGATCTTTTACCAGTAATAAATAACGAGATATTTTCAAAATGTCAACATAAATGGGAGATCTTCGCTCAACAAAAAGGCTCATATTTCTACTCTATACAACCTCACCTAGCCGTAAAACCATGGTTCCATAATTTACAGGTAGAGAAGAAAACCATCTCAACAATTATCCGAATACGTTTTAATCACTGCCACTCTGAAGTCCACTTGAACAAAATCAATGTGATTAACTCCAACCTCTGCCCTTGTGGAGAGCCAGGTACTGTTGAGCACATTTTATTCAACTGCCCCAACAATTACCAACACTCCTCCAATTTATACCGAGAACTCCGAAATACAATTGAGACACCATTATCCATGAAAACAATTTTAACTCGACCAACCCCTGAAATATGCAGTACAATTTTACTCTACTTACACGCAATAAGAAGAAATTTATAGTTTATAATGCAGCTAGGCACTGGCGGAATGGGAAACCGAAGCCATAAATATAGAAGAAGAACACGATTATAGTCAAAAATGTGCTAAAAAACTTTCATCCTACACCTTATAACTCAGAGGGGTTAATCTAAAAACAAACGTAAAGTTGGTATGCTTGACAAAGTTTGGTATGTCAAACAAAAGTCTGACTGAATAAAATTTGAAAAGTTGGGTAGTATGAAGGATAGTATTGAAAGTTTGAAGGAAGTATTGTGTTCCACATTATACTTTTTACGTTTACTATGCAAAAAATCCGTAGTTCCACGTAGAAAAGTATAATGTAAAACAGACTTTAAGTACGTCAAGTCAAAGAGCAATACAAATGTTGTATTGAATGTACATGTATCTACGGTACAAAATGTAAACAAACTAATTCTCATTACTTTTTAAACATGCCTCGATATTTCAAACCCGCTATATTTCCAAAACAACGGAAAATTGTACCGTATCGTAATTGTCTTGACAAGAAACATAGTTATATCTAAATGCATTCTAGTTATTTGTTTTGGTTGCCATATAAGGCATTTAATGAATTTACAGAGTAATTTTACGTTTCGAGTCAATATTGATGTAAAATCTTTGCTCTTCTGTTACTCTCATATTTGTCAAAGAATCTTGTTCTGACTTGTACGGAAATGAGTTCCCACGACTATGTTTGAACACATTAGTTTTGTTTGGGCAGAAAGTGAATTTTTTTATCTGTGCATACGTTTAAAATGACATGTTTCAAAGTAATTTGTGATTTCCGCTGCTAAAAATTATTGAACTGAATTTGAAAAAAAAAAAAATATATACTTATTTTAAGTCATTTATTTTATTTGTAAACTCTAATTAAGAATAGGATTATTCTTAATTTCATCTCTCAAAATGATGTATACATTTTAAATGTTCTACTTACTCAAGTGCGTTTATTGAAAATAATAATACGAAGCAGAGAGGAAGAGAAACGGAGGAACAAATATAGTAGAAGAATTGAGAAGGAGCTATAAGGAGATACAGGAGCAGGGAAAAAACACACAGAATAGATAAATAGCTGAGTGTGAAAAAATATAAAGAGATAAAAGTGATGGGAATACCGAGATACCTAAAGGGGGAAAGAGGAAGATCAGGGGGTAAAGTCAGGAGAATAGCGAGGTTAAGATATGGCAACGAAGAGAGGAACAGATACTGGGCAAAGCCAGAAAACAGGCTATGTAGGATGTGCCAGGAAGAAGAGGAAACCTTGGAGCATTTAGCGAGGAGATGCAGAGAGGTGGCAGTCTGGGAAGAAGGGATAAAGGAACTGATGAGTGAGGAAGGCAAGAGAGAAAGATGAGCGAGAGAACTGGAAGCAAGAAGGAAGGAGATATGAGAGGGACGCCGGAAGGAGAATACGAGGAAAGAGAGGATCACTAGAAGAAAAACAAAGAAATTATGAATGAGGAATATAAGGAAGAATGATGGGTGAGAAAACTGGAGGCAAGAGAAAAGGAGATCGGAGTGGGAAGCCGGAATGAGAATAGGATGAAAGAGGGGAGCACTCATTCTTTCAAAATACAAAAATATCTGCAATCAAACGTGCAATTCGCAAGTTTTTAACTACAAACGACTGCAGCTCGTTTGCTCGTTCACTGTATCGCGGACCAGTATAAAAACTGGTGGCAAGAGGGAAGGAGATCAGAGAGGGAAGCTGGAATGAAAATAGGAAGAAAGAGGGGAGAACTCATTCTTTCAAAATATAAAAATACCTGTAATCAAATGTGCACTTCGTAAGCTTTTAACTACAAACGACTGCAGCTCGTTTGCTCGTTCACTGTATCACGGACCAGTAGAAAAACTGGAAGCAAAAGGGAAGAAGATCGGAGAGGGAATCCGGAATGAGAATAGGAAGAAAGAGGGGAGCACTCATTCTTCAAAATACAAAAATATCTGTAATCAAACGTGCACTTTTAACTACAAACGACTGTAGCTCCGAAAGTGTAGACGAACTACTTGTTTTACGCATGACGCACGGCAGTAGTGAGGGTTTTTAATAAAATAATAAGTAAATTTAGAGAAAGAGAGAGTGAAACTATCATAAACGTCTGTAATGTTAAAATTATTTTTAAGTTCTGAGGTGCATCAACTCTTCAGCTCTTATGTACCGGACGCCACTGGACTATTAGTCCAAACCAATTAACATTTATGTATTAAAAATAATGAATTATCAATTATATGTGTATATCAATTGATAAGTGTATTCATGGATACAATTATCAATTATCGATCACAACCATATGCCGCATTATATTTAATCATAATTTTTCACCATCCTATTCAAAATGAAAATGAGACATGATCCATATTTATTTATTTATTTATTTATTTATTTATTTATTTATTTATTTATTTAATACATCTGTTCCAACAGCATAACCAAAATTGGACAGGAACATAATTAACAATATTAAGACTTAAAAATTAAAAACTATTAAACATAAAAAATCATAATACACAAAAATGAATAAATTTATAGAACTTTATATGAAAATTATTAGAATTATAAGAACAGTTCAATTTTTGTATTTTGCTCATAATATGAACACATCCTGTTCAATGGGGATTTAAGGAATAGATTGGTATGTGCCTGGGGAAGATTAAAAAAGTGAGGAATGCCTTGTATGGAAAGATGGGATGTGGAAATTTAATTGTTGAAAGGAAAGTGGATCGTCAATTAGAGTTGATGCTAATTTTTTAAGATAGTTTGTGGAGCTTAACTCACGACGCTCAC
The DNA here is from genome assembly GCA_963971575.1 of Liopterus haemorrhoidalis. NCBI lineage: Eukaryota > Metazoa > Arthropoda > Insecta > Coleoptera > Dytiscidae > Liopterus > Liopterus haemorrhoidalis. The sequence continues at coordinate 16,659,412 of OZ020616.1, read as the reverse complement.
TTAAAGATTTGGTGGAAAAAATATTAAGAAGGGTACTATATGAGAGATCGAAAGGGGTAGGATCCCATAACTTTAAAGTAGATGAACTTTAAAAATTTATGTTGCACTTTTTCAATGGCATTCTTTTGAATCTCATAAATGGGATCCCATACTATTGAACAATATTCAATTTTAGAGCGAATGAATGCATAATAAAGTGTGAAGATATGTTTATATTCGAAAAAGTGCGTGAATTCCTGATAATAAATCCTAGCATTTTATAGGACGAAGAACAAATCGTATCTATATGCGAGTTGAAAGTAAGTCTACTATCAAACTCGATGCCCAGATCCCGGGTACTTTCGCAACGATTAAGAAAATAGTGGGATTACATTTTCGTGTAAATGTCAGAATTTTGCATTTAGAAAGATTGAGGTTAAGCTTGTTTAAGGTGCACCAATTAGAGATATTTTCTACGTCGTTTTGAAGAATGTGGCAATCATTATTTGAAGAGATAGTGCGGAAAATTTTGAGATCGTCGGAAAAAAGTAATCTTTCGCTGACTATTACATTATTAATGTCATCAATAAATATTAAAAAAAGAAGAGGACCTAAATTTGATCCTTGTATTGTTCATGTGATAACCAAACCATTTGTGAAATTAACCATATTTTATTCAATTGTTCTTTGCACGATGTCCCAAGGAACGAACTTCTACAAACCTTAAATACGTGCCTTTTTTTCCTTTTATTTGTTGGCTTTAGCTGCTTTGGCTATTAGCAAGTATAAATGAAAAGATTACAATGTTTTAAAAATGGTTTGTTTGGACAACTAAATTTTGTATGAATAAGTTACGATTGCGAAAATGAAATGGACATTCAAACAATAAATGGTTCGAATCGCTGACAGACAAATTATCACACGGACAGAAAGGAGAGAAGTTGTGATTAAATTTAAGCCGGATAAAAGTGCATATAAAAGATCTGCTTTGGTGAGAAGAAAACCAAAGCTTTCTAGGAAGATGAGCTTGAATTTGACCATAGTATGATCCTTAGAAGTGTAGAGAATCTGTGTATTCTTGTTGCCATTGGTTGTATATGGAAGATTTGAAGATTGACATAATCTCATTACTGTTTAGCGGAATATTTAACAGGGAGCCATTGACAGCTGCTTCCTTGGCTAGAAGATCGACTTCGATGTTGAACTCAAAATCTGAGTGGCCTTGTATCTAGTATATTTTTATAATTTTACCGCTGGTCGTTAAGGCATTTAAGAACATCAATTAGTGAATAGTTCTTTTTCTCAAATCCAGGGCAACTCAATTTTTGGACGGCGCTTTTACAATCAGAATAAATTACAAATTCATTATGAAAGTGATTTTGACAATGACAATGCTTTGAACACTCTATATAAATTCTTAAAAGCCATTAAAATAAAAATGTATACCAAACTAATGATATTCACTTCCTAGTGTACAGGTAAATGAACATATAAATGTGCCTTTTAAACAGCATTATCTATATGAATAAGATTAAGAATCGATCTATTTTGATTGTCATAGTTGTAATATAAGATGTAGGTAGCTTAAAATTTAGGTTAAGTTTGAAATAGCCATAAAATATGTAGTCAGATTGTAAACTTTACTGGCTAATAGCCCCACAAATAAGACCAAATAAATAAATATAAAAAAAATATCGGTCATCAATTAAGAATTAAAAGTTTCCCAACTTTAATTCTTACGTTTTTTAACAGTAAGTCACCTGTTGTCGCTATTTACGAATTGTTAAAACATATACGAGGGTTATCTTTTATGATTTACAAACGACCACTAGATGGCAGTATTGAAATGTGTCATTACTATATTCGAAAAATTTGACATTTGTTATTGTGAAATCAGTGGCAGCTTATAAATTGACCGAATAGTTTGTTGACAGTGAGCTTTAAAAAAAAACAAGTTTGTGAAAAAAATGCAAAAATGCAAATTACTCGTGAAGGTTTTCGTTGGATGATTTTTACGATTTTAGTAAAGGCCTAGCTCAAAAACAATGCATAGATTCGCTTCGTTCAGCTTTTGGTAATGAAGCACTGTTTACAATTGGTTTGCAGAATTTCGTCGTGGTCGTACGTCCATCAGTGATGAATCTTGTGAAGGTCGACCAAAATCGGTTGTGATTCAAAAAACATCGATGCTGTGCGCTAAATGATTGAAGAAGATCTGCATGACTTACCGTGAGATAAAGGCATTCTTTAGCATATCGCAGCCTGCAATACATTCGATTTTGCATGAACAGTTAGCTGTGAAAAAGATCTGTTCCCGATGGATTCCGCATAATTTGACCGAAGCACAAAATTTGCCAGAACTCATCGACAAAATCGGGAAAAACAACCAAAAACGTCGCATCATTCTTCATCATGACAATGCAAGTTCCCACGCAGCACGTCAAACAATTGATTATTTGACAGAGAAAAACATCGAATTAATGTCTCATTGACCGTATTCACCTGATTTATCCCCTAACGACTTTTATTGTGCCCCAGTGTGAAACAAAAAATACGTAGACAGCGATTTTCATCACCTCAAACAGCCGTTGAAGCCTTCGAAAACCATGTTTTTGAGATACCACTTCAGAGTAGAATTTTTTTTTTCGAGATATGGTTTGAACGCATGCAAAAGTGTATAAATCTTAAAGGCGAATATTTCGAAAAGCAATAAAACAGTTTATTCAAAAAAAAAAAAAAATCTTTCTTAGTTTTTATAAAAACTTAAAAGGTAGCTCTCGTTCGTTTCAGAAAAAAATAAATAAATAAAAACATGGAAATTGATGATTTTGTTCTTGTTGATTTGATACACCAGATCAAACAAACAAACAATAAACAAACGTGCAAACCATTCTTGCCACCGCTAATTCGTAATTGATAATACTTACTTGATAATTGTCTCGAATGTTTCTGACAATACACTAGACCAGTGTTTCTCTAAATGTTTATATTATTTATTTTTTTAGGCCCGGATGGAAGTGGAAGACCTCTTCGTCGACCTGGCCGACGGAAAAAAACTCCTAAAGTTGTTAGAAATCATATCTGGAGAGAAACTAGGAAAACCAAACAATGGAAAGATGCGTGTTCACAAAGTTGAAAATGTTAATAAAAGTCTTGCGTTTCTACACACCAAGGTAAGCTCCATGTTTTATTAATATAATTAAAAATGATGAACTAAAAATAGAAAACAAGTTATTTTAAAAAATATTTGAAAATTAAATTTTATCAAAATTAACAATTCAGTATTATAATTTGGGTTATCGACTTTCCGTGTTAGCGATACCGCGAACACGAAAGCGGCATTGTCGCTTGAGAAAATATGGTTTTAAACATTTTATTAAATTACTTTCTATTAATTCTGTGACAATTCCGGATTTATGAAATACAATACTTCTTCTAATGTCAACTAAGAATTTCCTCTTATTTGTTTGTTCGGCCTTTATTTGGCTAATGTGGAAATCCAGCCTTCTGTCCAGTTACTGGGTGAACATCTGGGAGATCTTCTCCCAGTTGGTCGTCCATTTTTAGAGTTTCGTAGGTATGACTAGGGATGTTCCGATACTACTGATACGATACCAGTATCGATATTTTTCATTCGATATCGCGATTTTAGTATCGATACTAATCTTCCGATACTTATATCAGTACATTTGACACAGTATCGTATCGAATCGTTTTTTTACCGACCGCCAACATATATAAGGGAGGTGTTGTGATCATACCGATTTTGACAGTTCGAGATTTTGATGGATCTCCACGAATTGAGGTCCCTACATAACATTTTAACTATTTTTAGCATGATGTCTGTCGGTCTGTCTGTCCGTTCGTCTGTCCGTTCGTCTGTCCGTCTGTCTGTCCGTCTGTCTGTCTGTGTACACGTGCAGAGCAAATTCGGCTAAAAGGATTTTTATGAAACTTCATATTTAAGCTTCTGCCATCAATGGCACGAGTTGATCAACTTTTGGTAAAAATCGGTTAACTAGAAACGGGAGTTTACTCGTGTCGATTTCAAGATTTTTGCGAATATTTAGCAACAGAAAAATGTTTCGAAAAAATTTATTGAACAAAAGTTGCTATAAATGCAATAACTAATAACTTTTATTTGAGACGTGTTTTGATAAAACGAAAAATTTCGACAATTTTTTGTAAATTTTTTTTTAAATTTTCCATGTCTCAATTTTTTCATTCTTTTATTTAACGTTTCCATGGTCATGATAAATAATATCTTTGTTAGAAAATATTATTGTTAGATTATATAACCAAGTTATTTCTACTCTGCTGGTAGAATGTATTTTATACAAGTACTTTACGATGGCGGTCGGTCCTGTGGTGGCCACAGCTGATTTTATCATACTTATATGTAACGTTTCCATGGTCATGATAAATAATATCTCTGTTAGAAAATATTTGGCCAAGTTATTTCTACTCTGCTGCTATAGTCTATCTTAGAAAGAGCGATAGTAATAAAATTTATTATTTGTAAAAAGTTATTGTTTTTTCACACAGAAGCGCCACACAAAATATGAATAGTTCGAAACGAAATATTGTTAAGAAACAACCGAGTGTGCCGCACATCTTATATGGGAATACGAACTAGGGTTAAACACAATAGATCATAAAAATTTTACCCTAAAATTTTGAAGAAAAATATGGTCACAGGGGTGCGTTTAATGATATGATAAATATGGTCACAGGCGTGCGTTTATTAAAATGATAAATAGTAATATAGAAATACACAAAACCAATTTAAACGTGTTTAAAATGTGCACGCCACTGGTAAATGCCTGACAAAAAGATTTATTACTATCGATCTTTCTGAGATAAACTATAGAATGTATTTTATACAAGTACTTTATGATGGCGGTCGGTCCTGTGGTGGCCACAGCTGATTTTTTTTCCACCTACTGACATTGCACATGGGAAGAGGAAACTAAAATCAGAAACAGGCCAATCTAACAAAACTGAACATGAACTGTCACTGTATTTGAAATATCCAGTTTCACCTCTGAAATTCAATTCGCTACTGGTTTGGGATGATATGAAGACAGTCTTCCCTAACTTCTCAAAATTGCTCAGAAGTTGTTGTCTGTAGTAGCGACGTCAGTTCCTTCAGAGCGCTTATTTTCGAAAGCAGGAGCGACTGTATGTAGAGACAGAAATAGGCTTCTGGGCAGTAGCGGCAGGGCGACCGCCATGGGGCGCCAGGCCAGGAAGGACGCCGGACGGTCAGGTCATCACTTGTATTTTAAAAGTGAGGGCTTCTTTTTTGCTCCTCACTTGGATTTTGGAAGTGAGGACCTTTTTTTTTTGCTCCTCACTTGGATTGGGAGGTGAGGACCTTTTTTTGCTCTTCTCTTGGATCTGGGAGGTGAAGACCTTCTTAATTATTTTTTTTTATGAGGGCGGCAAAAAAATCTCGCTCGGGGCACCAGACTTGCTAAGGCCGGCTCTGCTTCTGGGCAAAAGACTTACTAAACTGCTTTTTCTCGGTGCTTGCAATGAGTGTTTAATTATATTTTAAACAATCACTCAGTCCTATAGACGCCATTACCTTACCATTTCTTTACCATTTTTTAATACCAACCTGACATACAATTTCAGAGGTGCAAACTACTGAAATCAAAATTTCGCCTTTGTTTGTTTTTACAAAAGTGAACAGCATATATAGGCTATTCCAAACATTTAGGAGGAACTAGATTTTGAAATCTTGTAATTTTTATCTATTAATTCGGACTTTTGGTCATTTTGTTTAAGCTTTGTAAATCATACTCACATTGCAAATTCTAGATTAAATTGATTGTCATTATAAAATGTCCTTTTCATTGAATTTAAATTTATTGTCATTCTTAATAAAAAAATTCCCATTTATTTATTTGTTTTGTCTTCAAAATCTGTAAAAAAAGTATTAAAATTTTTAATAAATGTCATTCGTTTCCATGGTTTCACTCACAGAACAGTTTCACTGTTGGAATTTTAAATTTTCACATACCAACCTGAAAAATTAAATAACCCAAGCAATGTCCGTTCTCGTGACTCGTGACAACCTAAAGGAACGAAATTCCCATTTAGTTCCACCTAAACATTTGGAATAGACTTTATACTTTATTTATTTATTTTTGTAAAACAGTTAAATTGTTATTATAAGAATAAAATGTTTTTTACGTTTTATAGAAAATATATTCATTTTCCTTTGGATACTTGAAAATATCGATATTTTATTTCGATACGATACCTGTATCGATACCGGATCGATACTTTTTATTCGATATTATCGATACCCAAATATTGATACTTTCTCAGTGTCGCATATCCCTAACTCTGCCTCACGACTCCGCTTAACAAGGGCTCATCGAAAGGTCTGCGTTTCGAATTTATTGCTGTTTTGCTCATTATTTGATTTTGCAATGATGTTTCCTTTTTATTTTTGCTCATCACTTAATATTGGAATGATGTTTATTTTTTACTCCTCACTTGGTTTTGGAGTGATGTTACCCTTCTTCTGCTCACCACTTTCGGAATTATTTTTTTCTTATCAGGGATGATTTTTAATTGTTTGCCTCTCGCTGAAATCCAGGTTAACGACGGTCCTGCCTTTATCGTCCCTCATTTATCTGCAGAGCCGCAGTAAGGAAAACTTGCGCTAGGGGCAGACCCGTGTTTTGGTGCCCTTGGCAAATAAAAACAAGGTTCTCACCACTCAAAATTTAAGTGATGAGCAAAAAAAAAGGTCCTCACCTCCCAAAATCCAAGTGACGAGCAAAAAAAAGGTCCTCACCTCCCAAAATCTAAGTGATGCGTAAAACAAAAGGGTCCTCGCCTTCGCAATGGCGCCCCTTAGTCAAGCCCGTCAGCGCCCTTTTCCTTCGTGCGCCCAGGGCCGTCGCCTCCTCCGCCTCCCCCTTACTGCGGCTCTGTGTGTCTGTATCTACGGTAGAAACGGTTACCAAACGGATGGATGGAATTTTGTATTCGTACACACCTTGAGAATATATATATATATATATTTTTTTTTTTTTGAAAAACAGAATAGTAAATTAAAGACCTATATTTTATTTTTCAAAATTTGCCAAAAAAATTATTTGCCAAAAATGTGTTGATAAACTTTTGACCCCTACCCTATCTCAATAACGCATATCAATGTGAAGAAAGCAGTTCAACAGGAATTTTTGATAAGATTATTTTTTAGAAAATTTATATTGTTTTAACTTTTATAAGGACAAACCATATCTGGTTATTTTGGTTACTTTTATATTATATTACAGACTTTAAACGTCAGTTATAAAATCCGTTACACAGTGAAACAGACTGCAGATTTTTTGGTTATGATCATTAATAATTAAGATATCATTTTTCGACTTGGTATATGTCAAATAATGTGACATTTATTTATGTTCAATTTTTAATTATGTTTGTATTACCAACATGACAGAGTTTCAAAGGTACAAACTATTGAAATCAAACTTTCCTCTTGTGCGCCAAAAATTTTAATTATAGGCTATTTCAAAAGCCAGATTTACAAGTTCACATGTTTCCATAAAAGTATATTTACACAACAACAGTCACCAAAGTAACCAGATCTAGTTTCGTATTACAAAATGAGACAGATATAGGCTATTTCAAACGTTTAGGCGAAACTAGATTTTGCAATCTAGTTACTTTCATCGTTTGTATCGTGCTTTTTGGCCGTTTTGATAAAGCTTTGTAAATCATACTTGCAATAAACATTTTTTGGTTAAGGTTAATATCATTTTAAAATGTAATTTTCGTGATATTTTGATTTTTTGTGTCATTCTTAATACATATTTCCCATTTTTTTGTAATTTTTTTATGGCAATTAGCCAGGACAATTCTTATTTATTAAAATTCCATGCCTGCACGGGATTCGAACCCGAAACCTTAGCAACGCAGAGCATATGTGTTACCACTACGCTATGCCGGTCGGCAAAATTTTTTTGACATATGTAGGTCATTCGTTTCCATGGTTTCACTGTTGCAATTTTAAATTTCCGCATGCCAACGTAAAAAATTAAATAACCCAAGCAAGGTCCCTTCTCGTGGCAACAAAAAAAAAAACGAAATTCCCATTTAGTTCCTAAACGTTTAGAATAGCCTGTAACTAACTAACAAACTTTCCTCTTAGTTTGTTTTTACAAAAGTGAACACATTATATTTGCTCTTTGAAATAACTTAAAAACAAAAAATGGGTAACAAAAGAAAGGAAATTTGTTAAAAAAAACTATGCTAAAAAAAATTGTCCCACACCATAATCTATTATAGTCTGTTTCTTTGGTTTAAGTGAATTTTGAAATCTAGTAACTTTTAACGATTGAATAAGCCTTTTGACCATTTTGTGTAACAAAAACCTCAATCGTTAAAAAGTGACAGCATTGCTTTGAAAATGGAACGTTGAAATTATTTTTTACGCATTTTTTAAATAAAAATAGTGAAAATACACATTGTTTTTAGGGTTTTGTAGGTATGACCAAAAAACCCTTATACCGTCATTTTGTCGTCTGTCTGTCTGTCTGTCTGTCTGTCTGTCTGTCTGTCTGTCTGTCTGTTCGGTAAAAATTGTAGCCGAACGGCTAAACCTAGAGAGTTGAAATTTGGCATGCTTATACAACTCGTTGACCCGCATATAGGAAAAATACCAAAACATCTAAAAAACATATCCCCCTAAAAATATAAACAAATATATGCTCATCGAAAAAAAAAATATTTTTTTTTAATTCTGAGTAGGGTATCAAATTAAAGCCCTTGGTACGTGGATTAACGATCAAATTTTTATTTTTCCAAAATAAATTATTTTGAAGCGATTTTTGCCAATATTGTGCAAAAAAAATTTTGTCCCACACCCTGTAGCCCAGATGGTTTAAACTAAAAATCTGAAAAAATTCTAAGTAATGTACATTGGTGTGAACCGGAATAGTTCAACAGGAATTTTTGATCAGATTATGTTTTTGGAAAAAAAAGCATTTTTTGTGTTTTTTTGCTAATAATGTTGACAACTTATAGTTATATAATACGCTAAACAGTAACGTGTTTCTTGGTGCTGTGGCTAAGATACTTGCGTTCTGTCCAAGAATTCGTAATCGGACTCATGTTCGAGTCCTACGTGAGGAGACAATATTATTTTTTATTTATTTTTTGCATTTTTATATTGTTTAAATTATTTTTTCAAAATTTTAATTATATTTTGGCAATTGTTGCATTTAATTTTTAATAGCGTAAATTTAATAACCAGTGGAAATTGTTGAAATTATAATTTAATTATATATTTGAATGTACACGAAATCAAAGGGGAGGAGCTATGACTAAAAACAACCAATGGAAGCCATAGGCGCAATTTTCAAAATCTTAATGAACCTTGATATATAAAAAAAAAATACTGCACATCTTTAAAAACTTAAATAATGGTAATAGGCATTCGAATTAAAATTCATAAAAAAATATTTTGTCATAAAATTTGTTTTGGCACCCCAAATAATCATCATTCACTTACTAAATACCTGCAAAACCCTGAAATGTGTGAAAATTCACACTTCACATCAATTTTTTTATTTATTCAGTTAATAAATAATACATTCTGATTTAGTAAAAAAAAAAAATGTTTTAAATTTATTTTAATTTTCAGGTCAGATTAGAAAGTATAGGAGCTGAAGATATAGTAGATGGTAATCCTAGACTAATCCTCGGTTTAATTTGGACCATAATCCTGCGATTCCAGATTCAAGAAATCGAGATCGATGTGGTAAGATTTTTTTTTTTTTGTCACTAATACTATTTAAAAATAGTTATAAATCGGGATATAACGATAGTATAGAACCATCTACGCTAGCGTTTCTCAACCGAAAATGTATCGCGGTCCAGTAAAACAGGCACGCACCCAGGGTGGGGTTCACGGGCTAGAGCCCCCCCCCCCCGAGCTCAAAAAACTAGAAGGGAAAGTAGGGTCTGTGACTAGGTGGGAAGAGAAAATTCGATGCTCGTGGTTCCTCACGCTCGCCTGCGTCTTGGGCTCGGAATGTTCCACTCGCATCGAATTTTCTCATTTCAACCTTGTTCCAGAATATATTTTTACAAGAGTCTTTCGCAGGAAGACGCTAATGAATTGCCGTAAAAATACCTTTAACTGGACATCTTCGGTTAGGATAGGTTTTAGACTAAAGACGACGTGGTAAATTATTGTTTGTATTTGCTGGCCAATACGTAATGTGTATGTCTGTCAGCTCTTCGTTAGTGTACTCGTAATTCTAGACCGGGAGCTCATGACATTTTTTGTCTCCGATTTCATACAGCATGCCTTTTGGAGGAGAGAATATTTACCCTGTGACAACAAAAAAGGGATGGTACTAAACCCCTGCACGCTTTCCGGTCATAGGGAAAATTGCATTTCCACTTGCACAAAATTTTTGTGTTTTTCTCTGATTTAATATTGCTTGCCCTTTTGTCAAAAGAAAGTTATAACAAATTTAAAGTCTTTTAATTATAGGCATGCTGTATGAAAACGCGGAAAATCATATTTTTTTATTACAAGATCACATGACCGTTTGAGCCCTTTTGGACTCTCCGAATCGCATGCATATATTTAAAAGACTTTAAATTTGTTGTAACTTTCTTTTGACAAAAGGGCAAGCAATATTAAATCTGAGAAAAGCGCAAAAATTTTGTGTTTAAGTGGAAATGCAATTTTCCCTATGACCGGAAAGCGTGCAGGGGTTTAGTACCATCCCTTTTTTGTTGTCACAGGGTAAATATTCTCTCCTCCAAAAGGCATGCTGTATGAAATCGGAGACCAAAAACTGTCATGAGCTCCCGGTCTATTCATCTTCTTTGAAATTTACGCTAACACTAGCTTCTTTCAACTAAATTATTACGTTTAAAAAATTAAACAATCGAAGCATAATACCTATGATAAACTCGGTTTTAATAAGAATCGCCTAAAAGTTTAAATCTAAAATAGTTTTTAAGCTACTTTTAAGATACTATGACTGGACATATGTCTGGAAGAAATTTTTTCATTGCTTTGTTCCGTAGAATGTTCCACTGAAGTTTGACCAAACATTTCAGTTACGTTTCAGTTTTATGGTGGGTTTAGTCCAAGATTATTAAAGTAAAGGTTGTCTCGTAACGTTCTGACCAATCAGAGCGTGAGAGGGAATACGTCATAATACGGATTAGTTCAAACTAGAATACAGAATTAATATAAATGTTGAATGTTTTTAAATATTTTTATTGACTGTATTCATAATAGATATTTATTTCAAGACAGTTCTACTGAGTAAATTATAAATAAAAACCTAAGGATATTTGATATTATCTGTCTCATTTTGTAATACGTAACTAACAGGGAAAGTTAATTTTTAATGTTGTATATTGACAATACATTTATAATATTATCATAGTATTGGTTCACACGGATACGCCAAAGTCTGTTTACACCACAACAGTCCCCAAAGTAACCAGATCTAGTTTCGTATTACAAACTGAGACGGATTATACTGATTTATATAAAATTTAAGGTGATGGGTATTTGTATTATAGTTAATAAAAAACAATAAAATCGAATACAAATATAATTTTAGGAATATTTAAATAAAAATAGAAAAATAAATTGCTATAATAATATAGTAATTAATAAAATTGGAGGTTATATCAGTTTTTAAAAACGGCTGGACGTATTTTAACGAAATTTGGTACAATAGAGTAGAACCAGAATCAAATATAGGCATGATATCTCAAAAATTTCTTTCTTAGGGGGTGTTTCTGGGTTAAAACTGGTACTAAAAAACTTAAAATATTTCATTTATAAAAAGAACTAGAACTGGTTACTTTGGTGACTGTTGTGGTGTAAACAGACTTTGGCGTATCCGTGTGAACCAATACTATGATAATATTACAAATGTATTGTCAATATACAACATAAAAAATGAACTTTACCTGTTAGTTCCGTATTACAAAATGAGACAGATAATATCTTAACAGAAAAAACTATACAATAAAAATTGTTTATAAGAAAACAAATCTTATTTGTTCTATGCATTTATTCAATTTGATGAATATTAGGGTAGTTTCAAGGGAACACCCTAAAACTAAAATATTGAAATATTTCACTTATTATTCTCTTCACATCAAAAATGAATGTAAGAAAATTTATTTAGAACAAATAAACATTCTTTTCAAAGGAAAAAGGCATTAACACAAGTAGGAAATCAAAAATTTAACGTAATTTTTATATTTATAGACAAAATAAAAACTTCACGTGTATAGAACATATACAATAAATAAAAACTGAGTACTGTTAGCATAGAGATGACGTATATTTACCCCCACCAGTTCAAGTTATGAGACAACCTTTACTTTAATAATCTTGGGTTTAGTCAACATTTAGTTTTAGTCTTAGTTTTAATCTTATGTTTTAATTTTAACCTTAAAAGATAAACTATCATATCGCTACGAGCAAGTTTATATATTACGAACTATTAACAATTTTATTATTGTTTTTATTCCGGAACATCTTTATTCACAATGTTTATTTCTTTAATCGTTATCTATAACCAAAGATTTTGACTTTTGACGTTTCAAATATTAGTTATAACAAGCTTTGTTCGTCAATATTGAACGAGGACACTATGCTCGTGCGTTAAACTGGGCGTTCCATTGGTTATTTCAGTTTTACTAAATCATTGTATAAACTCGCACTCATTCATTACGCTTAAGACAAAAACTAAGACTAAGGCTATGTGTTGACTACACCCACCATTAGTCCAGTATAGATATAATTATGCAGTATTAAAAAATCACTGAAAAAAATGACAATCACAGAAAATGAACAAAAAATCATAAAAAAATTAACAAAAATCACAAAAATTAATAATTTACTAGCAGACCCCTTGCCAACAACGTTGGCAAACTGATATCGAATAAAAACCAATATAAGCAGGAATCAATTATTAAATTTTGCATGATTCTGCGTATATTAACAAAACAAAAACGTTTCTTGATTATACCTAGGAAATCATAAAAATTAGTATCGGGCCGGATATGGCCCGCGGGCCATATGCTGGACATCAATGTTATAGCTGTTTCTGATTATACCTAGGACATCCTAAAATGCCGCTCAATGCGTGTCATTTAAAAATTAGTATCGGACTGACTTGAGAGCTCTGGTAAGCCAGCTGCTTTGTCGAGTACGTCGTTCCCGTCCCCACCACTTGGACCCAGGAACTTAGCGTTACGTTAAGACACACAGGAATTAGGGCTTTTATATATATAATAAGCCTTTCGCGGACCACTAATCTTTTTCTGCGGACCACCGGTTGAAAAACATTGCTTTACCTTACTAGTTGACAGATTATGCGAGATTCAAAATCGCTGAAAGACGATTTTTTTAAAACGCATCCTCATCGTTAAGCGTTCCGCAACTATTATGTCTGGATCAAGATTCGAACTCGGCACAAATAAAATTAATCAATCAAAGCGTACCATTTAAAGTCAAAAATAATATGCCCTGATCCGGAATGCGACGCCTAGATCTTTTGGGATGAATTAATAGTAGGTTACGTCTTCACTCCAATCGTCTCTTCGATCATCAACTTATTATTTAATAAATTATTTATTGGTAATAAAACTGCACCATTAACATATTTAATTACGTAAACATGTTTATAGTTTAAAATCATTAAATATATTTTATGGGTAATATAAGATGTAAATTAATTAAAATATGCGATCACTGATGAACTAGTGAAGGCTAGCTAGTCCTTTTCTGACCTATATGCCGACGGTAATGTTTCCGCGGAAATCAAAGGTGCTTTCACATCCCACTTTTTAGGATTTCGTAGGTATGACCAAGAAATCTTTATAGTATAAATTAACAGGTGTGTTCCGTAACATCATAACGAAACGTTCATTGACGATTATCGTTATTTTGACTCTTCAACGACGCGGGGTTATTCTGTTACTTGTTCTAGTCGTTCACAAACGGTAAAGTCATCAAATATTTGTCGTAAATGACATCAACTTCTCTGGTGTTACATTATAACGATCATGTTTCGTTAAAAGAAAAAACAATATTTTAATGTGTAATATATTTAACGTAAGGCCGCAAATCTGGAAAATCCCAGTAACTCTAATAATTTTGTTTCGAGGTCGGAAGGAGACTTTTCAGGAGGACCATATCCAGATGCATTTTACGTTAATTTTAAAATTCTTACCCTCCTTTTAACAGCTGATATCCAATCAGTAAATGTCTGTAATTTATGAATCATTTTGGAATTAATATTAGAATTATCTTCCAGTAAGTACTAAGTGAGAAATGTGCTCTGATGCCAATTGTTATTTGTTTACAAATGTCAAATAAGTTAGGTTATATCCAACCACTTCTAAAAAGAGATTGAAAACCCAAATTTTAACTATGGTCTATTTCAAAGTAGAAAAAAGTAGATAGCGCTGCGAACCGAGTACGATTTACACTGATCAAATACAGTATAGCGGGAAATTTAAAATAAGTTACAACTAGGACATAGGCGTAGCAACTGGGTTAGCAAGTGATTTTTTTTTAATATAAAAAAGGTTAATAATATATTGAAATAAACAAGGCAGATAATACACTTACGTTATTTATACGACATAAATTCAGTTTAATGGGAAATTTGAAAAAGTTAAAAAAATATTAATTTTAAAAATTATGTACTATATATAAAAAGAGAGATTTGGCTAAAAGAGTTTGAACAAAGCAATAAAACAAACAATATATCTTCAGAGCTAAAGTTTCTTATTTAAATAATTATTGTAAATACAATTTAAAAATATATGTATATATGAAGGTCTAAAAATTATATTAAAAACTTCTTCTTTGGGCACAATCAGCTGGGCTGTCTTTTGGCCTCACATTAGTCCTCTCTCTTGATCTGTTAATTTTCAAGTGTCAAAAAATATTTATATGTCAGATAACCTAAAAAATATATAACTGCGTAAAAACAAATGACATGGAGAATTTTCTCCATAAAATCTACGCCAAGAATATAAATAAAAGTCTAAATATGTAAATAATAACAAAATATATGAGAAAAATTAAATAATATAAATAATATATATTTCCAATGTACGACACTGAACATCTGTCAACTTGGACTAAAAACAATATTTTAACAGTGTAATAGGGATGACGATCTAAACCAATCCGAAGCAAGGACAAACAGCTCCTATCTTCTTACACACATTTTTCTACTTTGAAATAGACCATAGAATAAAGAATATACTCAATTGACAATATTATATTTATTCGGTGGAAATAAAAAAAAAAAAAAAAAAAACCTACAACTCCTAACGGAAGAGTACTGGTAGTATACATTTAAAAATATAAAATGTTACACGAAAAAAATTATTACGGGAACTGATACATTTAAAAATATGAAACGTTACACGAAGATAATTGTATTAATGGTATAAATAATGGTAAAAATAATGATATTGGAATAAGGCTAAAATTAATGTTATCACCATCAGAATTAAAACATGTGTCGTTTGGTCAAAAAACGAGGAAAACCTTCAAAAGTCAAGAAGGCTTTAACAATGATTTTTTTTAATTGTTCTTATTGTAATCGTCTGTTGTTATTTTTTGTAATATTTTATAAATATTTATAATTATTAATAGGTAAAGCTGAATAATTAATGGACATTATAATGCTGTCACTTGTAATTATTGTTTTTCATGATTTAATAAATATTAATAAACGTTATAATAAATTCTATTTTATTTCTTCATTTTTTGTATCAATATTAAATTCTTATATGGCGGTTTGTAAATATTTAATTAATGTTTCATTTTACTACGTCCGTTTTTAGGGTTTTGTAGGTATGACCAAAAAACCCTTATACCGTCATTTTGTCGTCTGTCTGTCTGTCTGTCTGTCTGTCTGTCTGTCTGTTCGGTAAAAATTGTAGCCAAACGGCTAAACCTAGAGAGTTGAAATTTGGCATGCTTGTACAACTTTTTGACCCGCACATAGGAAAAATACTAAAACATCTAAAAAACATATCCCCTTAAAAATATAAACAAATATGTGCTCATCGAAAAAACAAATATTTTTTTTAAATTCTGAGTAGGGTATCAAATGAAAGCCCTTAGTACGTGGATTAACGATCAAAATTTTATTTTTGCAAAATAAATTATTTTGACGCGATTTTTGTCAAAATTGTGCAAAAAAAATTTCAAAAAAAAATTTTCAGGGTGTCCCACACCCTGTAGCCCAGATGGTTTAAACTAAAAATCTGAAAAAATTCTAAGTAATGTACATTGGTGTGAACCGGAATAGTACAACAGGAATTTTTGATCAGATTATGTTTTCGGAAAATAATGCATTTTTTGTGTTTTTAACCAAAATATGTTAAATATTTAATTCGCTATGTAACGAAGTTGATACGTCAGCGCTCATAGCGATGTGCGTTTAGTCATTGGTTTTCTAATTTGTCAAACAGGTAACTTGCAAACTAGAGTTCGAATCCTGTCAATTTTAATTTTTTTGTTTTTTTTTTTTCAGTTTTCTATTGTTTAAATTATTTTGTCAAAATTCTAGTTATATTTTGGTAAATGTTGCATTTAATTTTTAAAATCGTAAATTTAATAACCAGTGGGAAGTGTTGAAATTATAATTTAATTCTGTTTGATGTATACGAAATCAGAGGGCGGGGCTAATGATTTAAGCAACCAATAGAAGCCAGAGGCGCAATTTTCAAAATCTTAATAAACCTTGCTATGTAAAAAAAAAATACTGCACATATTTAGAAACTTAAATAATGGTATTAGGCATTCGAATTAAAATTCATAAAAAAATATTTTGACATAAAATTTATTTTGGCATCCCAAATAATCATCATTCAGTTATTAAATACCTGCAAAATCCTGAAATGTGTGAAAATTCACACTTCACATAAATTTTTTATATCATTATATCCGTGTGGCATTTAATTATTTGTGTGTATTACATTATTCTGATGTGAACCATTTCACTATTTTTATGGCAATAATATTTTACTTTTGCGCATTTGTATTGCATGTTGTATTGTATTATTATTCATGAGGGGCGTTATTAATTTTGAGTGGAAAATGTTGGGCCAAGCTCATAATCTTTTACTAAATGTTAGTAGAAACTACTAAATATCTGCTGCTCATAAAACGAGATTAGTGTTAATAGAGCCTAATATTTCTTAGTGAAAACAAAGTTAGTAGTGAGTATTTAGTAGCACGGGGGTTATATTATCACTGATATTAAGCAATTTTACATCAAAATTTTAACCAAAATTAGGTAGTATAATATGGGCCTAAGAGAAAATGGAGATATTCGTGAAATGCGCGAATTAAGGGACCGTTACTTGCCTCGAAAAATATATTAAGCTAGAAAAAACCCGTTGGTTATATTGAATGACAGAATTAAATATATATGTATAGATAGGTTTTCTAAAAACAGAGTAGAAAATATATAATCGGATCGTTCAGATATGATTTACAAACTGGATTTGCAAAAGGTGGCAGTATTTCTTTAGAATTACATGTTTATACTGCTTTGCGATATTTCAGTAAAGGTTCATATCAACAAGAGATCGGTAAATACCTAGTTAATTTAAAAATAAACCTTCTAACATAACTTCATGAAAAGTTAGGTTATATTACATGCAAACTGGCCCAAACATTAAGTGCACCCATAGATAACAGTAACTCTGGTTACACCAATAAATCATGCGTCTCGCTTTGACACAGTAACTGAACGATTTGTTGCACTCTCTTAATTCTCTCTATTTTACTAAGTGGAGCTTAGTTGTAGAATAGGGAATAATTATTTTAAATTTTTTTTTAATTATATTCCTCTTGTTGCATATAACAAAAAAAAACAGTTTTGCATTTTTTTTTTTTTTAGTTTGAAGGCTTAAAAAATTCATAAATGTATGTAGCGCGAAAACCACGTGTGACGTCATACCCTACTTAAGTATACTGCGTACAGCCTACACAGTCTGTCGTGAACTTATTTGCTTGTATAACTTTTATAGATTGTGTAAAGTTAGAGTGATTTTAATTAAAATAAAGTTTAATTCTATAAAAACAATTTATACATGTTTACCGAATTAAATTTTATATTAAAATATATAACCTATATTGCAGTATTTTAATTATGCCTCTAACGTTTTGCAACTTCATGTAACCAATGTAGTAAAATTCTGACATCTAAATTACATAAATATTTATATTTTACAGAGTTGCAGCGTTTATTGTTTACATAAAGTTATAGAATACATAAATGGTTATTACAAGTCTGTTTTGACACCACGTATTTCTTCAGCACTGTAGCATTCATTATTTTTCATATATTCCATAAGCATAAAAGCATCAATGTTGGGTAAATTATCACTCTGAGCCCAAACAAAATCTTTATCTGCCATTTTAATAATAAATGCGTGAAAAATTGTTTAAAAACAAATACAAAACTCTCGAACAATACAATATATACACGTAAAGATTATGTTGTAGTCTGGGCTGTCTGCTGGGGTTTGACGTCATGCTCAGTCGTATTTATTCGGCAACATTCGCGCTCTGGTCGGCTTATTTCAAATTTACAATATTTTAATTAAAAAATTTGGCTGTAATATTAATTAAAATGTGATTTTTGTTTTGTTAGGTGACATAACTAACATTAACATATCAAAAAAATGTAGTTTTAAGGAAATATAAATTTTATGCGTATCCCCTATTAAGTAAATGATTATGAGCATAGCCCATTAAGTTTAATTTCGCTACGTCCGTGTGTAATGTCATTATATTCGTGTAACGTTTCATTATTTTTGGGTACAGGCTATACCAAATGATTAGGGGGAACTATAGTCCTTTCATTTTCGAAACAACACAATGAGTCATCAGAGCAACGCGAACTTCAGCTATTTTACCAGTGGCGGTCCGAAACACAAACAAGATACCAAACAAACATCTGACTAATAAAATAATAAGTTATACACCACGCCACTGCTTTGCGTGCGCACAAACGCAGTAAGCTCTCAGTCAAAAACTCGTTTCTGCACAATGTGTTGATTCGAAAATGTACGGCTGTAACTGGAATTTTCATTTTTGTAAGTTAGCTAGTCATTAGCTATTGTTTTATATATTGAAGTTGGCTTTTCCTGAACAAAATGACCAAAAGTTTCAGTCAATCTGTAAAAATTACTAGATTTGAAAATCTAGTTCCGCCTAAACTCTATCTCAAAAAGGCTGATAGTAATAAATCATTTTGTCAGGCAGTTACCAGTGGCGTGCACATTTTAAACACGTTTAAATTGGTTTTGTGTACTTCTATATTACTATTTATCATTTTGTTAAACGCACGCCTGTGACCATATTTATCATATCATTAAACACACCCCTGTGACCATATTTTTCCTCAAAATTTTAGGGTCAAATTTTTATGGTCTATTGTGTTTAACCCTAGTTCGTATTCCCATATAATATGTGAGGCACATTCGGTTGTTTGTAACAATATTTCGTTTCGAACTATTCATATTTTGTCGCTTTTGTTTTGCCGCTTCTGTGTGATAAAACAATAACTTTTTACAAATAATAAATTTTATTACTATCAGTATTTTTGAGATAGAGTATAATCGTTTAATAATAATTTTATTGCAGGTTATATACAAAGTAATTGCATGCCTGGTGTCAGAGGTTATGCATGTACCTGTACATACAAATACACAGATGCACACACACATATACATATACTCTTGCAAATACATATACACATGTACGCACATACAACATATCCGTACATACATGTAAATACAGAACACACACATACGTATCGTACATGCCTATATACATATACATACATACATAATATAATTTTAAAGCATAATTTCACACTTATATATAATATACATTTTTAGTAAATACTTATTCTAATGGAGAACAGAGATATTCTTCGATTGTATAAAAACAATGTTTCAGTAACATATTCTTAACATACTTTTTAAATGGTATATTTTGTAAAATTTTAAATTGTTCTGGCAGTTTATTAAAAAATATTGGACCCCAGTATTCTGGACCTTGTTTTGATTTATTAAGTCTAATTTTTAAAGTTTTATATTTGTTTTTATTTCTTGTATGGTGTGAATGGATGTTTGAATGTGTTGTATATTTTTTTATATGCTTTTTAAAATAAATTACTGTAAAATAAATGAAGATACAAGGTATACAAGTTTGGAATACACTTTATTATATTATTATGTTGTGAACCATTTTACTATTTTCGTGGTAATATTATTACTCTTTGGCGCATTTAATTATATTCATGAGAAAAATTATTTTCTATGTGTGACTTTTGCATGTCCCAGAAAAATAACTGGGTCATATTTCGAAAGATAATGTCTTCAAAAACATATCTGGCGAAAATATAAACAAATATTTATATAACGATTTTTTTTTTAAATTTGTTAGTAATTCAGAAAACTTTAATTTGTGAAAAAAATATATTCTAATAATTTTTGCTAAAAAAATGTGCTGTTTTTTTTTTTCCACACCCTGAAGGGAAACCGGGACACAGGGAAAACAAAGAAGGTCCTCACCTCCCAGATCCAAGTGAAGAGCAAAAAAAAAAGGATCTCACCTCTCACATTAACTAGTTGTAATATTTCTTTTCTTACAAATGCATAATTATGTAAAAACCGGGACAATCGACCGTCCCGAAAACACCGGTACAATGTACATAAAACCGGGACGGATGGTCACCCTACCTAGAGAGCTTATTCTAAAAAACATGATTTCTGAGTAACACACCTTGAAGTGAACCGAAATAGTACAAAAGGAATTTTTAATCTGATTATTTTTTCGAGAGTAATCGAATTTTTTGGAGTCATCAAGCCATTTGCACGTTGACATGATGCGCGCGAATTTCGTAAAGTATTCCACGCTTTTAAGTTGCTAGATGGAAACAGGCAACAGAATTTTCAATCGGATTATTTTTTCCAAAGATATAAAATTTAATGTATTTTTAAAACCAATATTTCATATGAAACATTTATGCCCGGTTGCATAAAAGTCTTAAAACTAGTTATAAGCTAAAGCTAGATACTAAACACAACCGGGAATTAATGAAAATTCTTAATACTTAAATTACCAGACGTAAAATAATTTACGAGATATCTACGAAACCCATCATCTTTTAGACATCATTTTTTTAACTTTGTGATATGACAACCTATTTTTTTTTCAGGACGAAGAAAATGAAAGTTCAGAGAAGAAATCTGCAAAAGACGCCCTGTTATTGTGGTGTCAAAGGAAGACACAAGGATACCCCAACGTTAACATCAATGATTTTACCGTCTCCTGGCGTAGTGGAATGGCTTTCAACGCCCTCATTCACGCTCACAGGTCGGATCTCTTTCAGTTCAGCAACTTACAACCCACTAAACATATTGACAACTTAAACCATGCTTTTGATGTTGCTAACGATGAACTGGGCATTCCAAGATTGCTGGACGCTGAAGGTAATTGCGATTATTCAATTAGTAAAAGTTACAGAGTTATACCTTTATTCGCGAATGAAGTTTCTGACAGGTTGAATCACCACGCGGTTGTGGTATATTCGTTTAAGCGTTCGTGGATAAAATAGTCACTGGTTATGACAAGATGTTTGTTGTCGCGATAACCTTTGAACAATTACGTAACCTGTTACTAGCAAGTCAAATGTCTTTGTAGATAAGAGCGAGAACTCCTAGTCAGACACATACATGTTGCTAGTTTCATTGAATTTGGTTAATAAACAAGGTGCCCCCATTTAAATTTACTGCACCATGATTACAATCTTGTCAGCCAAGCATATTTAGCGCCGGTGACAAGAATATCTAATAAGTCTCAAGTCGGATATGCGCAGTAAAATTAAGGATGTTGAAAACGTATTAGGACCTAACTTAAATGCCCTCTGCTGAACGTAAATCCAATTGCTCTTAAGTAGTTCTCGGTTTTGTTATATTGTTTCATATGTTTTAATTAAGTTCTATTGTTTTAGATGTGGATACAAGTCGTCCAGATGAAAAGTCAATAATAACATACGTAGCATCTTACTATCACACATTTGCACGGATGAAAAATGAAATGAAAAGCGGTAGAAGAATTGCCAACATTATAGGACAAATGGTGGAAGTTGATAAAATGAAAATACACCATGAACGTCTTACTACAGATCTACTGGAATGGATAAGAAACAAAGTGGTTGAACTAAAAGATAGACAGTTTCCAAACTCGTTGGAAGGAATACAAAGCCTATTACTTGCTTTTGGACATTACAGGTACAATTAACATTATATATAATTAATTATATATAAAATAATTTAGGGGGCAATTAGTATAAATAAAATAACTTAGCATACAGTTAGTAGTCAGAACTTTTACCTTTTAGCGTTTGAGTCTAAATTTTGTTAGAACTGAAATGGGTACATTTTACGCCTGTTGCAATATATTTAAACTAGAGGCTTGTTTGGGCAATTGGCTCAATGTCTGTGTAATCGACGCTCGAAAATTCCGTGGGTGAATAATGGCTTCGGCAGATAGACTCCAATTTTTTTGTTCGTTCTTGGGCTTGGATTGAAACAATATTACCTTTTCCAACACCCCTTGACCTCTAGCTTTACACATTTTTTCATTAAGCCCTGTACGAAGATGCGAACACCATTTACTAAGCCTGAATTCAAATTCATAATCCCTATCAGCATAACGATAGCACCTACTTTTAAAGTGCGTTTATGTAGTGGCAATCTGGAAGGTGTAATAGAATTAGGGTGCTGCAAAGGTATGTTTAATTTTTCCGTTGAATCATTAGAAATGACCGAGTCGATACTACAGTATTCTTTGTATCTTCCGCAATTAAATTTACAACTTTATTTGGTTCCCAGCAAGACTCGAAATAGAAAATTTCACGAACCAGAACGCCCCTTCAAAATTCTTGTGCGACTAAACAATACAACATTTAAGTTTATGTTCAATAAATTCCAGAACTGTGACGAAATTTTCCATAATTTTACGAACTGGAGCACCGTTCCTGTTTGCTCAGGCACATTTAGAGCACCGGTTTTCAGTAATCATGTTCAACGAATTGCCGAAAACATGTTCAACAATTGAATTTTATTTGCACATCAATTTGTTGGGAATCGCAAAAATATTGTGACCATTCAAGGGTTTCATTTCCCAATTGAAGAAACCAATCTGAAAAAGCTCGTTCATCAGCATTAGCACGTATTATTATTTCGTTTTTATGCGCAGAAAACACCCTAGAGACGATAACCACTCTGACTAAACGCACAGTTGAAATTGTGGAAAACTGGTTTACTGCGAATAAACTAAAATTAAATAAAAATAAAACTCAGAACCTTCTTATTACAAATAAAAAATATTTACCTATAAAGTAAGCTAATGTAAAGTTTTTGGGCACATATCTCGATACAGACCTAAACTGGAAACACCATATTTTTAAAACTAGCACTAAACTATCTTCAGTGCTCTACGCTCTAAAAAGACTAACGCTGTTGACAACTGAGGACACAGCAAAACAAGCGTATTTCGCACTTTTTCATAGTCGTTTACGCTACGGCATATTATTGTTGCGCTCAAGTCCATATAGCAAACGACTTTTTATAATACAAAAAAGAGCTATACGAATCTTAACGAAAAGCGGGCTGGCAGAACACTGCAGGCCTTTATTAAAAAAAAATAATAATATATATTACCATTGCCATGTCTATACATATATTACTGCCTAATCCACACAAAGAAACAAATTAATAAATTTTTCACTCATGCTAGCATACACTCTCATAATACGCGACACAAACACCACCTAGTTACCAAATAAGTAAGACTAACGCGTTTCACGCATAGCCCCGACTACTGGGGGCCAATAATCTATAACAAACTATCGCAGGACATCAAAGATCTTCCAGTTGTTAAGTTTAAAACTATTATTATTAATCTCCTACATGAATACTGCTATTACACTATACAAGAATTTCTTTGTAGTAATGTTTCTACTAGTTTTGTTAACTAAATACAGTCAGCGCTCGCTTAACGTGCATCCGCTTAACGTACGTTCGATGATACGTACATGATTAATTACGGATCCTATGTTTTTACGAACGTACACGTTGTTCTTACGAACGTACATCGCGTAACATGAAAATGTCGCTTTTGTACGAACGTACACATTGTCCGCGCGAACGTACATCGCGTCACACGAAAACGTCGTTTTCGTATTTGATATGGCAACTTTATGGTTAAAAAAAAGGGAAAAGAAATAGCACACAATGTATAATGTATAATCGGATTCACGAAAAATGTCCGATTATTAAATGACGGGACCGCATTTAATTTTGAAAGAGTAAACTTAACGTAAAATTTGTTTGAATAAAACTTGCAGATTTTAAAATTTTCTACAAAAAGAGATTCTTACACTTTTTTTTCATGAATGATCATTTGCAAGATATTGAAGTTTATTAATTTAAGGCCCCTAATATTTTCGTAAATCCGAATAGAACAGTAAACACGTAGTACTAACATATATATACATGTTAAAAAAATTAAAATAAACCATACATTATATAAAATAAACATGTTTAGAAAAATAAATAAGTATTTAAAAAATTATTATTTGTTGTTTTTAATTAGAAATTGGTCCATTGTCAATTGTACCGCAGTTTTCTTTTTGTCTTGGTATAAAAGTTTATAACAAGCGATGCTATTGCGTATATTATTAACAACACTGTAACTTCTATCAATATCCGGTTCTGAATTCTCGATAGTGTCAATGAGTTCTTCCACTTTGCCTAATATTCCACTTACTGTTTTTAGTTGTATTTCAGTTGTTTCGTTCTCGGTTTTTGGGTCTTCTTTTTCAGTTCTCATTCGCTCTTGTAGTTCTAATAACTCATTAGTTGTCAGTTCGTCCGCATGTGATTCTAACAAATCGTTAATATATTCAGTGTCCATATTCAGTTCATTTTTTTTTTTAATACATGTGAATACACTGTTGTGTATTCACACACAGAAAAGCACTCGTGAATACGTGTACATATTTGGCTGCGTTCGACGTATTTACTGATTCTTCTCTGTAAGTGTGAGTGAAGGGGGAAAATTAAAAGATAGAAGTTGGTAACACTGTATTTCAAGCTTCATACGCATATCTTGCCTAAATATAACTTCAAAACAATCAATGAATATTGGTCACTTATATATAAAAAAAAAAAAAATGTACGTTCGTACGAAAAAATGTACGTTCGTACGAACAAATGTACGTTCGTATGAACATAGGGACCGAAAGTAGGTACCAATTAGTCGTATTTACATGCATTTATACGGAAATATACCGTCTGCTTAACGTACGTTCGATTAACGGACGAGAATCTGTGTACACATTGTGTACGTTAAGCGGGCGCTGACTGTATTGTAAATTACATATGTATTTACTGATTTGTCAGCTTATGACGATGATATGCATGTAAAAATGTCTTACTCTAATATTATTATTAATTTAGGCCAAATGAAGTATTCAAATGTAGTTTCAAATCTTACTTTTTTTAAAAGAGGTTTGAACTTTACTTTCCACTCAAGGTGTCTTCTAAGTGTTACCGCCCTTGCCCTTGTTACCACCCCCACCTCTGATAACACCCCCGCCCTGATACCACCCCACCGTTCCATGTTCTTGGTTCACCGTTACCGCCCACGCCCCTGTCACCGCGCAACTATCAAAATAAAATATTTTTATAATAATTAAGCCTTTAATTATAGTTTTTTTGAATTAGTTTTATTTTTCCCGACATCCTGGAACCGAGCTCTTTCATTCAAGCCATAATACATCGAAATCGTTTCAGCGATATACTACGTAATTATATATATAGATGTTTATGAGGGCAAATAAAATGGCACGACAAAATTGTTATTGTTTAAACGACAAATGTTGCAAATTATGTACTCGCCACGATATATCACGCTGATACGTCCTTACGCCTGAAACCATAAAAATATTGTTCAGAGAAAATCGTGCCTTCAATCACAAAGGGTCACAGAAAAGTCGTTAAGGTTCTAAAATTTGTAATATTTTATGTATAATTATTTTAGGACACGGGAGAAACCACCAAAGTACAAAGAAAGGAGTGAAATTGAAGCAATGTATTTCCACATTAACACCCAACTTAAAAGTTTGAATCAAATGGCTTATGTTCCACCGGATGGACAGTTGATCCAAGATATTGAGAGATCCTGGGAAGGACTAGAAAGAGCCGAGCATGAAAGAGAAGTAGCATTAAGGAGCGAACTGAGGAGACAAGAAAGATTGGAACAGCTTAACTTTAAATTTGAGAAAAAGGTATGTTATAATTTTTAGGGTTTTGTAGGTATGACCAAAAAACCCTTATACCGTCATTTTGTCGTCTGTCTGTCTGTCTGTCTGTTCGGTAAAAATTGTAGCCAAACGGTTAAACCTAGAGAGTTGAAATTTGGCATGCTTATACAACTATTTGACCCGCACATAGGAAAAATACTAAAACATCTGAAAAACATATCCCCCTAAAAATATAAACAAATATGTGCTCATCGAAAAAAAAATATTGTTTTAAATTCTGAGTAGGGTGTCAAATGAAAGCCTTTAGTACGTGTATTAACGATCAAAATTTTATTTTTGCAAAATAAATTATTTAAAGGCTACTTTTGCCAAAATTGTGCAAAAAAAAAATTTGTCCCACACCCTGTAGCTCAGATGGTTTAAACTAAAAATCTAAGTAATGTACATTGGTGTGAACCGGAATAGTACAACAGGAATTTTTGATCAGATTATGTTTTTGGAAAATAACGCATTTTTTGAGTTTTTAACTAAAATATGTTAAATATTTAATTCGCTATGTAACATAGTAAATAAGTAAGCGCTTGTAGCGTAGTTCGTAGTGTCCTTGTTTCCTAATTTGCAAATTACAGTTCGATTCCTGTCAATTTTATTTTTTGTTTTTTTTTTTTCATTTTATTTTGTTTAAATTATTTTGTCAAAATTCTAGTTATATTTTGGTAAATGTTGCATTTAATTTTTAAAAGCGTAAATTTAATAACCAGTGGGAAATGTTGAAATTATAATTTAATTCTATGTTTGAATGTATACGAAATCAGAGGGGCGGAGCTTATGATTTAAGCAACTAATGGAAGCCATAGGCGTAATTTTCAAAATCTTAATAAACTTTGCTGTATAAAAAAAATACTGCACATATTTAGAAACTTAAATAATGGTAATTCATAAAAAAATAATTTGACATAAAATTTGTTTTGGCATCCCAAATAATCATCATTCACTTATTAAATACCTGCGAACCATGAAATTTGTGAAAATTCACACTTCACATCAATTTTTTTAATTTAATTTATTTTACGTCGGCCTATTTCTGCAACGAGGCTAGTCGCCGATGCCAGGGGGTGAGCTCCTACACCTGGATGAGGGGTGAATGATTGTGAAAATGGGAGTAATGTTAACATATTACTCTCGCCCGAATAATATCAACAACAGGTAATTGAACCAGTCAAAACTGCTTGATTTGAAAGAAAAAAATTCATAACTTGATTTCGAAGCCATACAACAAGAAATATGGTCACATACAGTATTATCGAAAAAAAGTCATCTAGATAGCGATGGAAATATATATATTTAAATTAGGTTGGCATTATCACTCTCCAATATCATTTAACTGGCATTTGTCGTCTGAGTTTAAGGTTATATTCAAAACAAACATAGTTTTAAAATAGTATTTTATTTAACAAGCATATAATGGAGTCTATATTGCACGAGGATGAAGTTTGCCACCCGAGCCGTAGGTGAGGGTTGTAATCATCTGATTGTAATATAGCCATTATATGCGAGTCAAACACAATATTTTATCTACAACTATACTCTATCTCCGAAAGACTGATAGTAATAAAATTTATTATTTGTAAGGCGGTAAAACAAAAGCGACAAAATATGAATAGTTCGAAACGAAATATTGTTAAAAACAACCGAGTGTGCCGCACATATTATATGGGAATACGAACTATGGTTAAACACAATAGGCCATAAAAATTTGACCCTAAAATTTTGAGGAAAAATATGGTCACAGGGGTGTGTTATAAGTATGATGATATGATATGATATTATAAGTATGTTCATAGGCGTGCGTTTAATAAAATAATAAATAGTAATATAGAAATACACAAAACCAATTTAAACGTGTTTAAAATGTGCACATCACTGGTAACTGCCTGACAAAATGATTTAGTACTATCAGTCTTTCAGAGATAGAGTATAGACAGTTATATCATTAAGGCCCGGTCTTTCCACCTTCAGATAAAGTCCCAGGTAACTATCTGACAGATAAGGTTATTTGTAACTTCATCTGCTGAGTAAATGTCATCCCTTCTTTCTATACAAATGTATCTATCGGATAGTTATCTAACGGATAATGAGACTGACGTATTGGATTCACTGACTGGTATTGACATTTATTCAGCAGATGAAGTTACAAATAACCTTATCTGTCAGATAGTTACCTGGGACTTTAACTGAAGGTGGAAAGACCGGGCCTAAGTAATTAGTAAATTCAATTAAAAAAAAAAACAAATTCTGAGTGTCAATTAAAAAACTTCAAAACTGACGTCACAAGATGGCTACCGAATCATCAGCTGATTGTAATCTACAACAATGTTTAAAATACTAGGAGTATTATTTATTGTTTTATTTATTCTAACATCATTGTTGAGCGCCAAACGTTTTAATTAACGAGTAAGTGAGTTATTACTAAATAAAAACTTGCATTGTAAATTGATCTTTAGCCAGCGTGCATGTGCGTCACTTTTTTACACGGCGTGCAATATGAGCAGCTTTATATATTAGACATTAGTAGACATTAGACATTCGAAAAATAGACAATACGGTGATAAGCAATGAAAGTAAATACTCTGAAACGATAAACAGGTCAGAATTGCCAACTTGCCAAAAAAATAAAATTAAAGGCCTGCTATACCTTTTTTTCGATCATGTTGTATTAAAATAGTTTTCGAGACATTTGTGTTTATTGCACTAATCTGTATTTCTATTTCAGAGTGTTCTTCGAGAAGGCTACCTTAAAGAAATGATTCAAGTTTTATCCGATTCACGCTACGGTTCAAACCTCTCCCAAGTGGATGCCACAGTAAAGAAACACGAAGCAATCAGTGCAGATATCCTAGCTCGAGAAGAAAGATTCCACGATCTTACCGCCATGTGCAATGAGCTTGTTCAGGAGAAATACCATGGCGCCGACGGCGTTAAGAAGCGGGAAGCTGAGGTACTACAACGTTGGAATGAATTACTGGAATTGCTAGATAAGCACAAAAGTAATTTGAACACAATGGGAAGTCTGATGAGTTTGCTGAGGGAGATTGAAACAACATTGGCTACTATTCAAGAACTGCAGGTAATATTTTATTAAAGACTGTTTATAATGATATGCTCCGTTTTGCGACTATGCACTTTTTCACATTAAATTATTACGATATCTGTAATACAGCTTTAATTCGGAATTTTCATCTTCCGATACTGTACAGTCAATGCAGTTATCGACTTAGTCTCAAATATTTAATTCTTAAAATGAGTACCTGTTGAAATAGGCATAATAGGACCGGTCGATATGTCACTCTGACCATGTGACTTTCATATAGTATTAATTTTTAGGGTTTCATCGAAAGAAAAACAAGAAACCCTTATACCCTCGCTCATATATCTATCTGTTCAGCGGCAACATATCCCAGCGGTGGGCAAACTTTGTGGACCGCGGGCCACATTGACATTACAACAGGATGGCGCGGGCCGCACATAATATTCTGGTGCCCTCCCCATATGAAAGTGAAGAGCAAAAACAACGGCCTCACGTCTATTTTTAAAGTGCAGAGAAAAAAACACGATCTCGCCTCCATTTTCCAAATTTTTCACTTTAAAAAGCAATTGTTTGTGGATATTGATGGCCGCATAAAATTCCTACAAGGGCCACATGCGGGCCGCGGTTTGCCCACCGCTGGTCTAAGGCAAAACCATTTTTAAATGACAAGTAATTTTTTTCACCGACAGTTAAATATATTGCACGGCAGCAAAAAGATGTTGCTGAATGAATTATAGCAACTTGCTCATTTTAACAAAATCAATTGTACAGCAATTGTTGTTATTTATGATTATTCTAGTTATTACTGGGATGATTAAAAATTATATAATTAAAATATTAAAGAAAATGTTTGCAATATTCTTTTTAATGTCGTATTGGATGAATAGTATGGACATTATTTGTTTACGTTAGCACGTTTCATAACATTATTTTAGTAATGGACAGCAATATATATTAATAAACACGTTGACATTTATTTAGACTTTTCTATCGTGTTATATTTGTCGTACAAAACTCATTTTTTATCGTTGGTATTTTTTTTTTTTTTGTCATTTATAAATTGTCGTTCAACAATGTTTCTTTTTTAATACACTTTTTTTGTCGTGCAATGTTTTTTCGTTGTTTAATATATTTTTATATCAGAGCCCGAAGCATAAGAAAATAAAAAAGAAAAACAGTATCCAAAAAAACACGTATCGAGCAGTGGCGTAGCTAGAAGTTGTGTTGCCCGGGGCGGGGCAAAATTTCAATTTCAAGTGAAGACCTAAAAAAAAGGTCTTCACTTCTAAATTTCAAGTGAAGAGCTTAAAAAAAGGTCCTCACTTCTCAATTTCAAGTGAAGACGTAATCAAAAACGCTCACTTTAACCTTGGTGCCCCCCGACAATAAGTTAAAGTGACACAAAAAAAAATAAAAATTTTGGCGCCTTTTGCCGCCCCTGAATAGCTGGCGCCCGGGGCGGACCGACCCCCCTAGTTACGCCACTGGTATCGAGCAAAAACAGGAATACCGTATCCCGATAATATTTTGATACAAGTCTTCGTGTCGTCACCTAAGCCGTTGGCGCCCGGTACTTCGTATCCACCCTCGCTACACAACTGGTCTTGCTTGCTAATTAATTGTGCAAAAATTCAATTTTGTCGTTATTTTGCCGGGCTGAAATAGAACATTTTTTACTTTATGGTATTTTGAATATAATAATAAAAAACCCGGTACTTCTAAATCATTAGTAACACAAATATTGATAATAACGCAGCCAACAATAATTTATTAATTAGTTTAAAAATTAAATTATTTACAGCAAATTATTCTTTATTCCAGGGATGGGGAGTCGGTACAAAAATAAACGATTCCCGACTCTCGACTCCTAAATCGGTATTTTTGAAAACCGACTCCGACTCCTCATAAATCGTAAAGTCTATTCCAAGTGTTTAAACTGAACTAACTGAATTTTTATTTTCTTAAGTTATCTCGAGAACTTTTTAACAATCCAAGTGGGTTTTTATCAAACAAAATTATAAAAAAAAGCTCATTTAATCGTTAGTAAATACGTCTAATACGGTAAAATTGGGGTATTGTCGTTTTTCTCTTGCTCAATGTATACTGTAAGACAGGGGTCGGCAACACGGCGCCCTCTGTGGGATTTTTAGGCGCCCTCGCTATCGACACATATATACTGAGCCCAATATTCACACGAGGACCGAGGACCTTTTTTTTTGCTCATAACTTGGATTTTGAGAGGTGAGGAACTTTTTGTTTTTTTGCTCGTCACTTGGATTTTGGGAGCTGAGGACCTTTTTTTTTGCTCATCACTTGGGTTTTAGGAGATGAGGACCTTTTTTTTGCTCACCACTTGTATTTTGGAACGACCTTGCCAACCAAGAGTGTTTACATTTTTTACGTTTTTATGCGCCCTCAATAACATTTGAATTTATATTGCGCCCTTATTGACAAAAAGGTTGCCGACCCCTGCTGTAAGACATTTAAAAAAAAAAGAAAAAAAAAAGAATTTTAATGTATGGAAGGTAGCGCGATATACGACATCCTTATTTATTCACACAACATCCCTAAATTTTGTCCCCAACATCTAAAATCCAACTGTGGGTGTCTTACAGGCGTACATTACTAAAACGCGCTTCCGATTAAACTGCATTAAGAAATCAGGCAATTAGTATACAAGGGAAACAAAATAAACTAAATTCAAATTTAACTACTAGATTTTTTATATAAGTATAGGCAACGTTTGCCGCCCTTTTTGAGCTGCCGCTTGAGGTAATCGTTCTTCAATTCACCCTCGCGCTTCCACTGTTTCTATCTGTCCAGTCCTATGTTAAATTATTACTCAAAAAATATATCTTTATTTTTGTATTCCTTAGTTTACGGACTATTGGGAATGGGTAAGACAGATAATTATTTATCTCATCTGATGAAACACAATTGTATATTAATTCAAAATTTTCTAGCTTGTATTCGAGTCCGCGGACGTTGGCCCTCATTTAATGGCAGTAGAAGACCTAATCCAAAAACACGCCTTACAAGAACTCCAAGTAACAGCGTTAGGAGAAACAATCCGTCGTCTCCAACGCCAAGGTCAAACCATAGGATCCAACGTTCAAAAGGAAGAACCTGTATTAACAAAACGCCTGGCAGCTTTACAAGGCGCTTACGAAGCCCTACACGCAGCTTCTGAAGAAAGAAGAGCACGGCTAGATGAAGCAAGGAATTTCTTCCAGTTTCTTCAAGATCAAGAAGACGAAGAAGCATGGCTGATTGAGAAACAGAGGATTTGTCAAGCTGGGATTTCTGTTAAGGATTTGAGAGCTGTTCTAAGTTTGCAACAGAAACATAAAGCTTTGGAGGATGAAATGAAGGCTAGGAAACCCAAATGTGATCAACTTTGTGCAGCTGGTAAGTATTTTTTGAATAAATAAAATATATAGTTCATCCGTACTTACTCGGTACATCCCTCAAACTCAAGCTCTCGCACATAATGAGTTTTCGAAACCCGCGAGCGGATCGAGCCTGAAAACCCTCTATGTCCGCCAGCTGGTTGCTATGATTCTTAGGAAGGAATTAAGGGGTCTTTCAATTAAAATCAACATTTTAACTAACCTACTTTAATTACGATATGGATTTAATATTTACACTAAACTTATAATTATGTTGTTAACAGCTAATCCAAGTGAGAGACACATATTCACAAGCAGTAAATACTTGAGAGACACTAACAATAAACACTAATTTGTCCAACGGACATCACAATCTTTACTAGCATCTGCAAAAAGTTATTTATCTCTCCCAAGTCTCTGAATAGTGTCTCTCAATTCTTTAGTTGGGCACTATACTAATGTAAATATGGAATTACTTGTTACCCATGGCTGACTAAATTGAACTACCCCGAGAGGCTAACATCGCTTAACTGTAAAATATAATTTCACATCCCGGCCATCCAGATGACAGTTATTGTTAATAAATTAAATAGTAGCATTTCCCTAGAAAAATAACCAAAATAATGTTTATATTACAAGAAAAAGATTAATAGTTTTCCACATATTTATGGTCCGAATACATTTAATCTATTAATTTGACATATTTTTAATATTTATTTATTTTAGAGCCTGAGATTAATAGTTTCTCCCATATCACCCGAATGCATGTATTCTATTAATTGACAGAGTTGTCATCTCTTAAGAATTTACGAGTTTCTGTTCCTGTTAAGTTTACATAAATCTCAAGTTGCACTAATAAACATGTCTGCACTTAAGTGTTCCTTTCTATGAAATAGATTATTTTTTATCATTTATATTTTTTAACATTTTACTCTAATTAGATGATTATATTGAATTTATTTTTGAAATTTTATTTCTGAACCAATACCAAAATTACCTCCCTTATATAGACTAAAGTCACTATATTATACAAAGTAGCGCAAGCCTTTGAAGAAGCCGACAGACCCCAGGGTTTGATTGGCAACACTGGTTCCCCTATTCAGCAAACTAAAGCAGCAATTTTTACGTTCTTAAGTTTGCGTCTGCGCTGTCACATCTCTCTTTCTCGCTCTAATTTAATAACCTTCTTTGTCAGCGGTTTGAATATTTAAGGTTGTTTCATTTAAATTTATATATTATATCCATTTTATTTAATAAAAATTAAAAAAATAATTGGAATTGTACCACAATTTTGTTATAGTGCATCTTTGATTAAAAAAAATCGTGATTACAATGTTTAAAATAAAATTATTGGTAGTACTAGTTTCTTATTTTTGTATTGTTGGAATCAATGAACATCATTTGTGTTGGCGACATTTTTAGCCCCAGCATGGCCGCCGTTGCGCTATTTTGTATAATATAGTGACTTTAATATAGACCAGATATACGTTTTTACCCTCTACATAAACATTTTCGTTTTAGGTAAAACATTAGTAAAAGAAAAACACCCCCGTGCTGGTGAGATTCAACAACACATCGACAGTATTGAAGAACACTGGGCTAGACTAGAAGAACTGGTAGCTAAAAGACGTAAGCAGCTAGAAGATGCAGCTGAAGCATATCAATTCCACGCAGATGCAAACGAGGCAGACTCTTGGCTAAACGAAAAACTAGCTCTTGTGAACTCCAGTGATTATGGCGTAGACGAACCAAGTGCGCAGGCGTTGTTGCAGAGACACAAAGATTTGGAAGGAGAAGTTAATGCTTACAGTGGAGATATTCAAGGTAAGCTGTTAATTAGAACCACACAACCTGCAGAACATAGGGACGCGGGTTGTAAAGTCCATTTACGATAAGAATGAGATGACGTCACACTTGGTCAATTTAATTGCCAATGTCAAAATGAAATATACCCAAATTTTTAGCATTACTCAGTTGTTACATTTATAGATTGGTATCCCTTTTCGACATTGTCACATTTCAAACCGCCTTTTGTTGTATTTGTTTGACTTTAGAACGAGTGAGGTTATGCTTACGTTTTATTTTGAATTTTATCAAATATTATTGTAATAAAAATACCGAAAGGTCTTAGTAGCCACGCCCAAATAAGAGCGAAATAACGGTGTAATGGTGAGATATAAGTATTAATTAAGTTTGAGCGGACCGGTCAGTACAAATTTACCAAGAACTGCAATTATTACTGGTAATAATGTTTGAATATTCTTTATTCGAAGTCAAATTGTATCGAACATTTGAAATTCAAAAATTTCTATTCGAATAATAAAAAATAAAAACCTAGAGTGTTGAAATTTGGCATGCTTATACAACTCTTTGACCCGCACATAGGAAAAATAGTAAAAAATCTAAAAAACATATCCGCCTAAAAATGTAAACAAATATGTGCCCATCGAAAAAATATATATATATATATTTAATTCTGAGTAAAGTATCAAATGAAATCCCTTAGTACGTGGATTAACGATCAAAATTTTATTTTTGCAAAAATAATTATTTCGATGCGACTTTTGCCAAAATTGTGCAAAAATTTTGTCCCACACTTGTAGCCCAGATGGTTTAAACTAAAAATCAGAAAAAATTCTAAGTAATGTACTTTGGTGTGAACTGGAATAGTACAACAGGAATTTTTGATCAGATTACGTTTTCAGAAAATAACGGTTTTTTTGTGTTTTTTTGTTGACGATGTACAAAAGTTATAGTTATGTAACACACTATACTAGAAAGCGTATCCTGGTCTAATGATTAGCTTGCTCGATTGCTACGCAGAAAACTAGAGTTCGCTCTCGGGCAAAGGAAACAATTTTATTTTTAGTTTTGTTCCATTTTTATTTTGTTTAAATGATTTTGTCAAAATTCTAGTTATATTTTGGAAAATATTGCTTTTAATTTTTAAGTAATAAATTAAATTAAATAACCATTTGGAATTGTTGGAATTATATTTTCATTCTATGTGTCATGTATACGAAACCAGAGGGGCGGAGCATATGACTTAAAACAACGAATGGAAGCCATAGGCGCAATTTTCAAAATCTTAATGAACCTTGCTATATAAAAAAAATACTGCACATATTTAGAAACCTAAATAATGGTATTACGTACTCGAATTAAAATTAACAAAAAAATATTTTAACATAAAATTGGTTTTTAAAGCTCTTCTTTAAATATCGTTCATTTTGCCGTGATTACTACAAATCCAAATTTGTCCTACACACTCAGCATGCCGCCTTCACTTATTATATACCTGCGAAACCCTGCAATGTGCGAAAATTCACACTTCACTTCAATTTTTTTTAAGTGCGACATAGGCAAGTTTGGTTTCACCCGTACAATCTTTCTGATAAACACTGCTATAACAAGCGGCAAAATTTGATAACTGACGATGACCTCATAACCTCAATACAGTAGAACCTCGATTATCCGGACTAGGTCGGGGATGAAGGTAGTCCGGATAACGAAAAATCCGGTTAATCGAAAAAAAAGTGAGGAGAAACAGGAAAGAAAAATTACGTACATTAAGCATGAATCTTTATTGATATATATACTTTCAGTAAACTGTGTAATTTTTTCACTTTGGTTTTTTATATCCGATATTGTGGAAGTGCCGACGCCATTTTTATTAGACCAATAACGGCCTGAGTTACCTCATTTCAATGCACTGATGATATCTAATTTGTCTTTTAAAGATAGTACAACACGTTTTCTTTTCAATGACATATCGGTAATATTAAAAAAATATATTTAAATCGCACGTCCAGACACGTCATGACGTGAAAACCGGTACACAGCGGCGTAACACAGCGAATTCGTAAAATAATTTCCTCATTTAAAAGAATCCGGATAATCGAAAATTCGGATAATCGAGGTTCTACTTTATTTTAAATCGTTGTGTTAACATCGGTACCTGTTTGTAGGATTAATTGAAACTTCACGCCAATCACTTGTCTATGCAAGAGATCAAAATACAAAACGTATTTGATCTATGCGCTTGTTAATTTTTGAAATTTTGCTACCATTCAGGGCCGGTTTCTGAAAGTTTAGTTAACTATAACCAAATGGTCAGAAATTGGTTGCTATAGTTAGTTATGGGATTGTTATATTGTAACCGAGTTTAGCCAAATGGTTAAACTCGGCTAAGCTCTCAGAAACCGGACCTTAGAGTTTTACTAGAAAAACACGTAAGAAAAGTATTTTGTAACTAATTTATTACATATGCATATAAAGGCTTTAAATACTTTATTTAATACTTTGGAAATTACATTTGGAAATACTAGAAAGAGGAATCGTTGGAAGCTACAGAACCATTCACCTGAAAACTATCAGAATTTTTCACAATACCAAAATGTTCAGAACCTAATTCTTGGTTATAAGCTCGTGCTTTTTCTTCCATTCTTTCAATTCGTTCTTTCTCTAAAACGGCTGCCGTTTTAGGTCTATTAGCAATGCTACAAAAATAAGGAATCAAGGAATATTTTCCTGTACTTGTGCTGTTCTTTTTCGTTAAATTTATGTATATGTTGTTACGGATTTCTTTCACTAAACCAGATTCGGTAGTATTTAAATCTTTGCTACTTCCTTTTCTACTTGTTCTTGAATCTTTAGCTCTCAAACTTCCATCGGGTACTGGTATTTTTGTTCTTTGTAAACCAAATGAGCTTGATTTTTTTGGTATAACTGCAGTTTCAGATTTTTTAGATTCAACTTCACTTTCTCTCAACAAATCAGAATCTTTTTTAACAACATTTTTTGAACCTAAACTATGAGTACTGTAACTTTGATTCATTTTTGGTATCAAGCTATTTCTTAATTCTTTCTTACAGGCTTCTAAGTTTTTAAATATCACTATATCGCCATTTTGGCTAGTTTTTAAGTTCTCTTTACTGTTACATTCGCTTCGCCGTAACTCTGTCAGTAATTCTTCGCTTTTAGATTGATTTGACTGTGATATCAGTGTGTCTAAATTACAACTTTCGTTTGAACTTCTAGTTGAAATATTGTCTGCATTCAGTTCATTATAACAGTGAATTGAATATATTTCATGTATATTATGTCTATCGTAACTTTCAATCGCTGATAATCTTTCTGGTAATGTTGGTTGTGCAAATTTCCAAAATGAATAAAATGTATCGTAAACACAACAGGTATTTTCCTCATTCAATTTTACTAAAGCTCTACTAAGCGCATCCCCTAAACCAAGTTTCATAACAAATATATCAACATCGTATTCCAAACATTGATTTACGATGTTCATTATGAATTTTCCAAACATGTGGTACGGTATAAGGATATATATTATTATAAAAGTACTCCCAACTAACAATGGTTGGCTGTTTTGAAAACCAAGAATGTGATAGAGTAATTCACAATTATAAACTCTTTGAACGATTTCATAGAAACACAAGTAATATATTGCTTGGATCGGGGCTAGTTTGTAGAAATGCAGATTACTCCAACGTCCAAATTCTTGTGCTACGACTGCTAATATTTCATTATTCGTTAAAGATTCTAAGTATTTTTTATATATTACTGCCTTCTTTCTTACACCGCAAGTATAAACTCTCACATATTTAAAATTACTTTTTTC
The DNA here is from genome assembly GCA_963971575.1 of Liopterus haemorrhoidalis. Lineage (NCBI taxonomy): Eukaryota > Metazoa > Arthropoda > Insecta > Coleoptera > Dytiscidae > Liopterus > Liopterus haemorrhoidalis. The sequence continues at coordinate 16,620,913 of OZ020616.1, read as the reverse complement.
TTCCGAAATATATAATTTTGTCAATGGTAAATTAATTTCTTCGGCCAGAATTTCAATTGATTTACGAAGGTTTCCATCAGGGAATGGGGTATGCGTTTCGAAGAATGGTTTAATATAATTTGGGTAAACATTAAAAACCATAAAATAAGTAATAATATAAGATAACCACAACCATTTAACCACATTAAAAGGAAATAATTTATAATTTAAGTTGATAACTGTTAGCGGAATGCTTAACATTAACATCAGTATGAAACAAAAATCTCCAAATTCATAAAATTCATTTTGCATATCGTAGAGGGAGAACGGTGAAGTAAATACATATATTAAAAATACAACAAAAAGCCAGAGACAGTTTTGTAGTGTTTCGTCATGCCAGGAATTGAAATAAGATACAGTGTTCCAGTAATATTTATAAAATTGTAGCGATACTTCAAGTGTTACAAATGTAATTCCATACATTGCATTCATTATTAATGTGCTCATTCGGCTGAACATTATGGTTCTTTCCATTTCATATTTTTCCATTGGGATATGGCTAAGAACAGCTGGCTTGGATTTTGTTTTCTTGACTAAGTTGTACTGTAAAAAATTATAAGGAGTTAAATGAGGAGAAAATGGGTCTAATAATAATATAGAAAACCAGCCTATTTCTAAATTCAGTATTTTTGTAAAAATATTTGAAAATATGATCACTAAATTTAAATCCAGAGCTGTGCCAAATACTTAGTAAAAGTATTTCAAATACCAAATACCCATCAAAGTATTTGAAATATTAAATACTACATATTAGTCATCACTGGTAAAAAGTATTTGAATTATCAAATACTTTTTAAAAATATTTGAAATACTCATTGAATAAAAAGTGTAAAGGAAGGAGGCTTACATGTTAATTGGACAGATCAGGATGGTATTTCAAAATGGGGGACAATAGTTTCCTGCTTTACAGTGGCGTAAGACAATATATTAAAATAATTGTTATGGGTACAAAAAGACAAAATACCAATCTTGATATTTTCCAAAGAAGCTAAACATAAGAGATACAAACAATCAATGAAACACTATTATACATCTGTAATTTATTATTTTAAAAATAATGATACACACAAGTAAATAAATACATAGAGAACTTATAGTAGAAAATAAGAAATTGATTATAAATAGTAGAAAATTATGAGAATACGCCGTTTTCCATAAGTAACGTGTATGTTGAGATTTATCAAAATCTTATTAATTCAATTACATAAAGTTATTCCTTTAGTCTTGGCATTTTTTGTTCTTGATCGTCCACATGCAATATTACTAACCATTTTGACAAATTGCCAAATTTCAGGTTAAATGCGTAATTTTATATTAAATTATAAAATAACTAAAAACTATTTTAGTCCCGTCTTTTATTTATGATTTATAAATTATGAATATACTTTAAATTATCAAAATAAATATCAATAATCACTTTTTAATACGTCAACTAGAGTACGTTCAGGATAACTTCATGCCAAGTCTATATTACCGATTGGGCTGCGCAGAAACCAAATTTCGTCCATGACATTACCAAGAGTTGGTTTGATACATTTCAGTGGCGTCACTTACTTTAATCTGTTCTTGACTACGCGTATATTTCGATTTTGATTGTTTAATTCCGTTTTGGTTTTCTTTTTTAAATTTTGTTATTTATTTTCTTTGTTAAATTTTGTTGTTTGATTTCTTTGTTAAATTTTGTTGTTTATTTTCTTTAATAAATTTTGTTGTTTGATTTCTTTGTTAAATTTTGTTGTTTATTTTCTTTGTTAAATTCTCAGATTTAATTCTCAGATTAATGTCTCAGATTATATACAGAAAATTATTAAAATGGAGTTTATCAATGTATAAACTGTTACATATATAATGTTCGTTACACTGCATGGGTACAGAGGGCTCCAATGAACCCTATTCTGGGGAAGTGTTTTAACTTTATTCCAAGATTTCACTTTGTTCGCTTAATTTGTTGCACTATACTTAATTTTTAAAAATTAGTAGATTGTTATGCTATGACTGTTCATTTTTTGGGTTGCGGGTTTCAATCATATGTTTGTGTGGTGATCTTATTTTATTCTCTTTTTATAATATGACGTATATATATTTTCCTTTTTTTCACTTTTACTTCAATTACAATAATTAAAAACTGTTACATACGGGCTTTATATATAATTTGCATTTACAGGGTGAAATTGATACATTTATACACAAAAATATATTATTATTTATTTCTCGTACGTTTTCAGGTATGCCGTGTACTAAAACGAGAACAAAAATTAATTTGAAATACATGATTTTGTTTGTTTGGTATCCACAACAATTGATAAGGCAGAAATCCTTATGTACGTCTATGTAATCAGCTGTTTTCTCGCGCAGGATTGATGACGTATTTTATGATGCCCTGGCATGAAGTTATCCTGAACGTACTCTACAAAATATTGGCAGCCATTGTGGTAATTGGAATGACATGATTTCCGTCAGAAAAATTTGTATGTTCAAATTCATATAGCCTCCTTCCTTTAGTCTTTTTATTCAATGGAATTCTACTAAATATTAGAAATAATATATTTGAAGTAATAGGGAAATATTTGAAATATTATCTGAAATAATAGGGAAATATTTGATTAAACGAGGAAACAGGTACCTACCACGTTACAAGATTTTTTTGCAGAGGGCAGCACATAACCATTTCACTAAATAATTCAAGGATTATCATTGGCTCTAAAATAATAGTTTCGACCCATCTTCTAGTTTAATGACAAAACACTATCTTAGGTTAGTAAGGATTTGGTTAGAAGAAGCCGAGTGAAGCGAGCTACCCATCTTCTAGTTTAATGGCAAAACACTATCTTAGGTTAGGTTAAGTTAGTAAGGGTTTGGTTATAAGAAGCCGAGCGAAGCGAGCTACCCATCTTCTAGTTTAATGACAAAACACTAGCTTAACTCACACTAACATAATAATGCCACCGTTTAGAATCACCGTGCATTGAACAAATAGTGTCTGGTTGGACGCATGCGCAGTTGGGTAGGTACCTATCCTCTAGTTATACCGAAATGTTTTCTAAGGAAATAATGAAATGCTAGAAAAATATTTTAAATACTGGGGAAATATTTTAAATACTTCTAAGGTATTTCAAATACTGTTATTTTCAGACAACAAATATCAAATACAAATACCACGGAGAAAGTATTTACAAATCCAAATACCAAGAGAATGTTTTTGATGTATTAGAAACATATTTCAAATACCAGAAAGTAATTGAAATACTTTTTCAAACACTTTATTTCAAATATCCTCAGGTCTTTTTATATCTAATTCCATTAAATCAGTCATTATTCCGCAGCAACATGGGATTTGTGCAAAAAGGTCCGTTATTTCTAATCTAGATCCTGTCTTAAACACGTTGCACTTAAAAAGTTAAAAATTAAACTCAAGGTCGCAGTTAAAAAATGTTAACCACGCATTACAATATTTTGTTATTCTGTAACTCTATGGCGTTACAATTTTAACCTCGGTGTGGTTAATTCAGTAGGTTATATTTGAAATATTAACTCCAGCCAAATACATGGTGTTAACTTTTAACCAGCTGTAATTCTAACCTCTAAACGTCAAATAGCCAGAAAAGATCCATTTTTAGAATTAATCATGGCAAGTCTGTTTATTTTAAACCAATTATTACTAAAACAAATTGAAGATAAAGAAGCTAATAAGTGAAAAATTAATATAGGTGAATAAAAAATATATACAAATGCTTTTCAGGAGATCAGTTCGAATTAAACAAAAGCAACTGAGTGTCTTATAGGTTAAGCCACCGTTAAGTGAAGTTGCCCGTCCGTTTTATTTTTTACAGAATCGCAAATACTTCGCTTCAGTTTCAGTGAATTGAAACGATAGTAAAACGAAGACCTATATTGTCTTATATGATACAAAATACGTAGATGTCGTACGTATTGCTAATACTAAACATAAAAAATTAATCTGAAAAAGAAATACACATTTATTTAATGATCCATGTATTAATAATGAAGAAGCAGCAATGTGATTACTCGCAGCATCTGCGAGTTTTTCAAATTGTCGTAGAAAAGTCTAATATATTTATTGAAAAAAATCCACGTATAAGTGAACCTGCGCAGTTCAAATTCGGGTGTAGATTTACAACATCCCACTGCACACTGTGCATGCGTCACATACACGTCATTTGTGCAGAACTTTTATTTGTCATTAAACTAGAAGATGGGTAGCTCGCTTCGCTCGGCTTCTTCTAACCAAACACTTACTAACCTAACCTAACCTAAGATAGTGTTTTGTCATTAAATTAGAAGATGGTTAGCTCGCTTCCAGAAACCATTGTTTTAGAGCCACTGATAATTTTTGAGTTACATTATGTTCCAAACGGTTAAGCGGAACTAAATGGGATTTTCGTTCTTTTAGGTTGTCACGAGAAGGCACCTTGCTTGGGTTATTTCATTTTTCACGTTGGAATGTCAAAATTTAAAATTCCAACAATGAAACCATAGAAACGAATGACATGTCAAAATTAAATTATATTTTTTTACAAATTTTAATGACAAAAAAATAAATAAATGGGAAATTTGTATTAAGAATGCACAAAATATCAAAATATAAAGAAAATGACATTTTAAAATGATGTTAACCTTAACCAAAAAATGTTGATTGTAAGTATGATTTACAAAGCTTAAACAAAACGACCGAAAAGCACGATTTAAACGATGAAAGTAACTAGATTGCAAAATCTAGTTCCGCTTAACCGTTTGGAACAGACTGTATTTAGTGTAGTCGTTATGTGCTGCCATCTGTATAGAGTTTGAAGTGGGATATTGTAAATCTTGTCCCAAATTCGTGTTGTTCAAGGGTCAACTGTATTGCATACACCTCAATGGAAATTCATCCCAGCCCAAAGAATTTAACTAACATACCTGTCTGTAGTACAAATATACTTCCAACAAAAATAGTAACCATAAATACGATACGATATTAAATTTGACCATCTTTGCGGCTGAATAAAAGACATCAGGTGTTGTTAGAGTTATATTCTGAACTTGTGTTTCGTTCTGAAGTGGAGTATAGACTTCCATTTGATTCATATTGTTCGAAATTCTATGAAAATAAATTTGAAATGTGTTCTTTATATATTACTGTTTCATTTTTGTAACTTTTAATTATTTGTTAGAATTCAAGTACTTGTACACAGAGAATTTTAGAAAAAAAGTTATAACAGGTTAAAATAGACTTCAAATTTTGACAATATTTATATTTTGAAACCATAGTAATACTAAATATTGGAACAAGCAAAATTAAGATTGGAATTCAAGGCTAATGTTATGTAGAATTTTTAATTTGGATTGGCGAAAGAAAAATCGACTAAGAATTTAGCAACATTTAAGAATCTAATAACAAAAATACCGTATTCTAAAATTTTTTATCTGTAGATACTGTGCAATCAGGTCAAGGACCGACTCAGGTTTAAGTATTTATGCTAAAAATGAGTACCTGCTTATATAGGGATAATAGAACCGAGCGAAATGTTACGCTGACGTTTGTAGCTTTCATATATAGTCATGCGCAACTTAACGGCAGTTCGGCCAACGATAAACCGCATATACGACAGTGGGCACGATAATGTTTTATCAACCAGTTTTATGGTTTTGTGGGTATGACTAAAAATCCCTTGCACCATGGGTCGGCAACCTTTTTTGGCTGCGGGTCAAAATCAACCTAAATATTACTATTAAGAAGACGTTTCGTATCTAGCGTCCCATAATTTTGAAGAAATTTAACCTTGGATTCTTCTTACACAAAGAATCATTTTACTTTATAATACATATTTTATTATGTATATAAAAGAAAAACAATAATATTAAACAAATGAAACATAGACAAAACAAAACAAAACTAGATATAAATAAATAAATCGATTTAAAATGTTAAATCTGTCTTTCTGGATTTTAAATTAGCAAAATCTCTAATTAAGTCTTTAATGCCCATTTCTTGAGCAATTTCAGCCTCAATGCTCAACAACGATAAATTATGTAAGCGTTCTTCTCCAGTAGAATTTCGTAGATGGTTTTTTATTATTTTTAATTTGGAAAAAGAACGCTCTGCCGTTGCCACTGTGACAGAAAGTGTTAAAAATAATAAAATTGCAGTAACTACGTCTGGAAAACTGACCGACAGGGAGGTATATTTAATTATTAAAAGTTCGGGAAATTCTTTAATTGTTGATATTTTAGAGATTTCCTCATTAAACATCGAAGTTAATATTACCATTTGTAACAGAAAATTGAACGAAATATCACCTTTGTATTTTTTTTTTTTTTTTTTTGTAAGATTTCTACTGAACTAAAAATTTCTGTTTCATCCAAGTTGATTAAATTTCGAGGTGACATGAATAAAAACAAATTTACAACATCGTTCATCCCTCTGAATCTATTATCAATTTGATTGATAACAATATCGAGAACTGCATTAAATACAGTTACTCTAAAATAAAAAATGATGTGAAGTGTGAATTTTCACACATTTCAGGGTTTTGCAGGTATTTAGTAAGTGAATGATGATTATTTGGGATGCCAAAACAAATTTTATGTCAAAATATTTTTTTATGAATAATAATTCAAATGCCTATTACCATTATTTAAGTTTCTAAAGATGTGCAGTATTTTTTTATATATCAAGGTTCATTAAGATTTTGAAAATTGCGCCTATGGCTTCCATTGGTTGTTTTTAGTCATAGCTCCTCCCCTTTGATTTCGTGTACATTCTGTACACGAAACTCATTCGTGTACACTGGTTATTAAATTTACGCTTTTAAAAATTAAATGCAACAATTGCCAAAATATAACTAGAATTTTGAAAAAATAATTTAAACAATATAAAAATGCAAAAAAAAAAAATAAAAAATAATATTGTCTCCTCTCGTAGGATTCGAACTCAATTTCTCGGGCATAATGCAAGTATCTTAGCCACTGCACCAAGAAACACGTTACTGTTTAGCGTCTATATAACTATATTGTGGGGAGCTACGATATGTAAATATGAAATGTCACGGTTGGCTGATTTATTTCATTTGTACTTACTCTGTACATCCCTCACATTATGGGTTCCAAGACTTGCGAGCGGATCAAGTCTGGACCCCCCCCCCTATCAGTCCGCTAGCTGGTTGCTATGATTCTTGGAAGGATTAAGGGTTGTTCAATTAAACTCAACATTTTAACTAACCTACTTTAATTACGATTACGGTTTAAATATTTACATGATTACACTAGACTTACAATTACGTTGATACACCTAAATCCAAATGAGACATTCACAAACACTAAACACTGGACTCTTTAGCACTAATCACTAATTTGTCCAATGGACACCATAGTCCTGACTGACATCCTCTAAAACCATTTATCTCTCACATGTCTTTAGCTGGGCACTACACTAACGTTCATACGGAATTACTTGTTACATTTTACTAGTCTAACCGAACACCCTAAATGACTAACCCATGGTTAACAAAATCTCACTCTAATTAAAAACACGACTTAACTTCACGACGGTTTAAGCTCCACTCTCTTTAACATCTTAACGTCATGACGGTTTAACATCTACTACTTAAAACGCGACCAGCCTGGAAATTCTTACTTCGCCCAACTGTTAAATGTCATTTAACACCCCTTGATTATCTGTCTTGTACTATCTTAAAATTCATAATTTATTGGTGATAACTCAGATAAATATCCCATTAGAAAATAGCCGAATCTTAATATTTTTATCTCAGACAGAATTAATTATTATTTATGTGCTTATGGTTGACGTATATTTATTTAACACAATAATTTACGATTCACTTTTCATGTTCCCTTGACAAAGTGTCAAGTTAAAATAATAAACAAATCTACCGTTATCTTAAATGCCCTTTCTAAAAAATAGATTATTTTTGTATCGTTTAACAGATTAAATATTTTACATTAAATGATTATAATGAATTTATTTATGAAATTTTATTTATGAAATAATACCAAAATTACCTCCCTTACAATATAACTATAACATTATTAGCAAAAAAACACAAAAAATGATTTTTGTTCCAAAAACATATCTGATCAAAAATTCCTGTTGTGCTATTCCGGTTCACACCAATGTACATTACTTAGAATTTTTTCAGATTTTTAGTTTAAACCATCTGGGCTACAGGTGTGGGACAAAAATTTTTTGCACAATTTTGGCAAAAATCGCTTCAAAATAATTTATTTGGCAAAAATTAAAATTTGATCGTTAATCCACGTACCAAGGGCTTTCATTTGATACCCTACTCAGAATTTAAAAAAAATATTTTTTTTTTCGATGAGCACATATTTGTTTAAATTTTTAGGGGGATATGTTTTTTAGATGTTTTAGTATTTTTCCTATGTGCGGGTCAAAGGGTTGTATAAGCATGCCAAATTTCAACTCTCTAGGTTTAGCCGTTTGGCTACAATTTTTACCGAACAGACAGACAGACAGACAGACAAACGACAAAATGACGGTATAAGGGTTTTTTGGTCATACCTACAAAACCCTAAAAATCATCCCCGATATGAAACCGATGATCTGTTGCCAATTCATCAAAGTGCTTTTTTACAATTTTTTGATTTTTCCAAACAAAAGTGGTTCTGATATTCCACTTGGCTGCCATTTGAATTGCGTCATCTTTCGCAGAAAAGTACATATTTCGGTATTTTTTCAGATTTTTACTGGTTGTTTCTAAGGAAGTTGTTGCAATTCTCAAATCTATATTTTTGGTTTGTAAAAATTTTGAAGATAAATTTATTTCTCCTAATATTTTTGATAAAATTACACATAAAAATACAAATTCAAAATTATTCATACTTTTTATAAGATTTGAAGCATTGTCTCTTTCTTCTTTTTCTCACTTCTTAAGCTTAATTCAGAAAGACCTTTCATTATATCTAAAAACCGCAATTTAGTGGCTGTAAGTGAAATATGTTTTCCAGCCCAAATTTTCGGGCCCCCCAAAGCTTCGGGTCCCCCCGCGTTGCGGGGTCTGGTGGTATGGTAGTTCCGCCACTGATAATTGTCAAGTTTTAGTTCATTAATTTATAAACTTTATTAATAAACGTTCTCGTCGTTATCAATGGCTCCCCTGATGCTGAATTTGTGACGTCAATTTAGCCAAGTCTGGTTTACACTTAGTCACCTTAAGACGAATACAAGCGTCTGAATTTTCGGTAGTTAAGCTGTTCCTGTTCTTATTTAAAATAAATTTCATCTGTGAAAATATTTGCTCACATTTATATTAGAACCGAATGCGGACAAAATGTAAAAGCCAATTTTTTTCAAAGATGAAAACTTCTTAGGAAGTGATGCCCAGCACGTTGATATCATGAGAAGATGATTATCTTACGTTTTTTCTAAATCCTTCCGCAATGTCTTGAATTTATCCTTCCACAACGTTGAACTTTTAAAATCAATCATTTCTAAACTTAAACTGGCAATTTTAAGATATTCAAAATACTGCAGATCTAAAATATTTTCTTCTATTTCGTCAGGCTTTACTATAAAAGTTTTATATTTATGTTTTATAATTTATTTTAATTCCCTTATCTGCGGAACTTTATTTGCAGAACTCAAGTGGGTCACTTGAAATTATCAAATGGGTCACTTGGTGACCCGCGGGTCATAGGTTGCCGACGTCTGCCTTACACCGTCATTCATGTGTCGGTCGGTCTGTTCGGTAGAAATTGTGGCCAAACGTCTGGATCTATAAAGTTGAAATTTGAGAACTCTTTGACCCACATATAGGAAAACTATTTAGAGTTAAAAAAAAAGCATCGCAGGAAAAATATAAACAAACATGTATTCAACAATAAAATACATATATACATTTTGTTAAATTTCGAGTGTGGTATCAAATGAAACATCTCAATGTGTTTATAAACCAACAAATTTTTATTTATGAATAGTAATTTTTTTTCGCAAAAATATGCCATAACTTTTGTCCGCTACTCTATTTCCCACAGGGGTTGGTCTGAAAATCGAAAAAAATATCTCAACAATTTAATTTGATGGGAACTGAAATAGTTCAAAAGTATTTTTTGATAAGATTCGAAATAATTCGACGAAGATTTTGAGGTATTATACGAAAAATATCGAATTTTTGTCGTTGGAAAAATAATTATCTATATTTTTTTAATTTATTGTATGATATCACAAGAAAGCTCTTAAAGGCATACATATATTAAGGAATGAAAAGTAGTTTTGTTTTAATTTCTTTATTTTAACACTATTTATATCAAAATTGTATTGTAAACTTTTGTCCCTCAACTCAGGGAGGTAATCTAAAAATCCTAAAATAATTCTGAGTAATGCACAATAATGTGAACCAGATTAGTACAACAGGACTTTTTCATCTGATTATTTTTTCTTAAGTTTTCGAATTTTTTGCAACGCCGTGCTAGCAATATTTAACTTACTACCTGGACAACTGTCTTTATGTGCGCTTATACGTTTCTGGATGGAAGCACATGGATTATTTTTTTGAGAGTTATATAATTTTATGATTTTTAATATGTACTCACAATTTGTTGTAACTAGCTAGATACCTACACGGTTGGAATGTGTGAAAATTCACACTTCACATGAATTTCTATCATTTATATCGTATTTTATATAAATACTTTTATATAAATTCTTACCATTGTGTTAGTATTGCCTTCAGAATTCAGTACAGTAAAATATTATACAGATTTGTAGCTTAGGAGCAATTAATAAGCTATACCTGAGACTGACATTTTTTTTTCTGGCGCGTGGGTTGCAGTCATTATTAAATTTTAATCTTCAGTAGACCGCGCTCATTAAGGGCACTATCAATACCTTTTTTCAGTATGTACATGCTCTGTTTATTAGAGAACTCTTATTATAAGTGGGCTCGATTTATTACATTGAATACGGCATCTTATTTTCATATTTCTTTTTATTTTCAGGCTTAAACCTTCAAGCTAATCGTCTTATTGAGAAAGGTATTTCAACTTTAGACCTAGAAGCAGAACCAGAGGCAATGGAAGAAGTAGAAGAAGAAGAATGGATATCAGAACCACGAGTAGTAGTAACAGATGTTTGGGAAGATGAGCCAGTCGAAAAGGTTGAATACCGAACAGTACCTGAAGAACGTTCCATTCCACAAGTCAAAGCCCTCTATCCCTTCAACGGTCAAGGTATGGTGATGAATAAAGGGGAAGTTATGTTCCTCATCAACAAAACCAACCCTGATTGGTGGAGTATCAGAAAAGGGGATGGTGCAGATGGATTCGTTCCTGCTAATTACGTTCGTGAAATAGAACCTCGCATTATTCAAATCCAAGTAAGGAAACCAGAAAAAATAAAAACAGTTCAACGTGTTAAGAGACAAAAAATGGTTAAACAAATGGTTCCGGTACGTCATGTTAAGATGGTTAAAAAACCAAAAGCAGCATCAGGCCAGAAAAAGGACGGAGATGCTGTTGAGAAAAGACAGAAAAAAATCAACGATGGATATATGGAACTCAAAAAATTAGCATCAAGAAGACACGCACTTTTAGACGACGCCATAAGACTATTTGGATTTTACCGTGAGTGTGATGATTTTGAGAAATGGATCAAGGATAAAGAAAAATTATTAATGGCGGATGATTCAACTGACAATGTTGAAACAGCAAAGAGAAAATATGAAAAATTCTTAACAGACCTCTCTGCTAGTACTAAGCGTATTGAGACTCTAGATGCAGCAGTTGATGATTTTGTCCGCCAGGGGCATTCACAATTGGATAAAGTCCGTAGTAGACAGCGCCATATTCACAAGCTATGGGACAACCTCAACCGTTTGAAAGCAATGAAAGAAAAGAACTTAGAAGGCGCTTCAAGCGTAGAATTATACAACAGAACCTGCGATGAAGCAAAGGATTGGATGTTAGAAAAAATGACACAACTTGACACCGCAGAAGTAGGTCCTGATCTAAAAACCGTCCAAGCCTTACAACGCCGCCATGAAAACTTAGAAAGAGAATTAGCGCCAGTGGAAGAAAAAGTAAACCGTGTAAACCTTCTCGCTAATTCCGTACAAAGATCATATCCAAATGAACACGAAAATGTCGCAGAAAGGCAAAGAAGAGTCAAAGATATGTGGAGTAAAGTACAGGATAAAGCTAAAGAAAGAAGGTCAAGATTAGAAGATGCTGTTGGCCAACAAATTTTCATGAACAGTTCCAAAAACTTGCTTAACTGGGCTTCAGAGGTTAAAGATAAATTAAATGTAGATACAACCAACGCAAGAGATGTTGAAACAGCTAAAAGACTACAAAAAGACCACCAGGATTTAGGAGATGACATTAAAGCACATGAAGATGAGTTCAGAGAAGTACAGAAACTAGGATTAAAGTTACTTGAACGTAACCCAGAACGCGTCGAAATAGCCGATCGTCTTGACAAACTTGCAACAGAATTAGACGCAATTCAAAACTCTTGGGCAGACAAGGAACAACTTGTCAACCAATGTGTAGAACTCCAGGTATTTGTACGTGAAGCTGATCAAATAGATGCATCTACCAGTAGTCATGAGAACTTCTTACAAAATTCTGACCTTGGTGATTCTTTAGATCATGTTGAAGCTTTACTAAAACGTCATGATGATTTCCTTGCTACCTTACAAGCACAAGACGAAAGATTAAAAACCTTCTCTGAAACAGCTGATAGCTTAATAAACTCTGCTCATTACGAGAAAAAGGGAATTGACGACAGGCGCCATCAAGTTGTAGCGCGTAGACAAGCAGTAAAAGACAACGCGCAAGAACGCCGTAGCGAACTCCTTGCCGCCAAACAATTCCAAGAATTTTCAGAAGAAGCAGATAATCTAAAAGGTTGGTTAGACGATAAACTTAAAACTGCTAGTGATGAAAGCTATCGTGATTTAAACAACCTAGAACGTAAATTACAAAAACACGAAGCCTTCGAAAGAGAATTACGGGCAAACGAAGGACAGCTTAAAGATGTTAACAAAAAAGGACAGGCTCTTGTACAACAAGATGGTTCAAGGAAAGATGCTGTTAATGGTAAACTTAGACCTCTGAATGAACGCTGGGCTGAATTAGTTGCTCTATCCTCAGACAAAGGTCGAAAAATCAGACAAGCTGTAGCTCAACATACCTACAACAATGATATTGAAGACGCAAGACAAAAACTTGACGAACTCGAGACAATACTACGCAGTACACAAGTCGGGACAGATCTTCGAAGTTGTAAAGACCTCCTTAAAAAACAACAAGTCGTTGAAACTGATATTGCTCTTACTAAAATACGAGTTAATGATCTTGTAGCAAGAAGTGAAGAAATGGAACAGGAAGGTCATTTCGATGCACGTAATGTTAAACGTTCAGCAGCTTTATGTAAGAGAAAGTTAGAAAAATTGCACGAACCTGCCAGATTGAGAAGAGCTGCTTTAGAAGAATCGCTTAGGTTCCATAAGTTTGGATTTGAGCTGGATTCTGAATTGCAGTGGATCAAGGAACACTTGCCACAAGCTTGCAGTGATGCACTTGGAAATGATTTACATCAAGCTCAAATATTACATAAGAAACATAAGAAAATGGAAGCCGAGATTATGGGACATCAACCGATGATTGATAAAACTCTAGCATCAGGACAAAGTTTGATTGACGATGACCATTCGGAAAAGAAAAAGGTAAAGTTTTTATTTCATAATTTTTTATCAATATCATATAATTTCGACATGAAAAATTTAAATTCCCCACATTAAACATTTATAATTTGTGTTTAATGATTTCTGTTCATTTCACAGCAAACTTGCAAAATTGATCGGTAAGATTAGTGTGAAAATTAGATTGCATGATAACAAGCATGTGCAGATTTGTTTTATGTGATTTTAATTTAGCCCCAACGTTTTAAATGTCTACGAACCGCCACTGAACATGCGTAAATTGTATGCAGAAATATCACACATACGGGATCTATTAAAAAAAAATCGCAGTCCGGCGTCATAAAACTTTATTAACAAGGAATTATTTTACATTTAAATAATAGTTGCAGCGATAATCAAATTGGCTGATTACCGATTAATCGGCCTTGTCTTGTCAGCCGATACCGATTAATCGGCTGCCGATTATTAAGCAAACCTAGCCTAATCTAACCTACATAATAAATATAAAAAATCAGCTGTGGCCACCACAGGACCGACCGCCATCATAAAGTACTTCATAAAGTAATACATTCTAGCAGCAGAGTAGAAATAACTTGGCCTAATATTTTCTAACAGAGATATTATTTATCACTACCATGGAAACGTTACATATAAGTATGAAAAAATTGAGACTGAGAAAAAATTTCGAAAAATTTTACAAAAATTATTCGAAATTTTTCGTTTTATCAAAAAACGTCTCAAATAAAAGTTATTATTTATTGCTTTTATAGCAACTTTTGTTCAATAAATTTTTTCGAAATATATTCCTGTTGTGAAATATTCATAAAAATCTTAAAATCGGCACGAGTAAACTCCCATTTTTAGTCAACCGATTTTTACCAAAAGTTGATCAACTCGTGCCATTGATGGCAGAAGCTTAAATATGAAGTTTCATACAAATCCTTTCAGCCGAATTTGCTCTGCACGTGTACACAGACGGACAGACAGACAGATGGACAGACAGACCGACAGACAACATGCTAAAAATAGTCAAAACGTTATGTAGGGACCTCAATTCGTGGAGATCCATCGAAATCTCGAAATGTCAAAATCGGTATGATCACAATACCTCCCTTATATATGTTGGCGGTCGGTAAAAAAGACTCGATTTTATTTAAAAATGCATTTAAAAATATATATATATATTTTTTCAGTTTTCAAATCTCGGTTATTTGTGACGAAAAATAAAATCACGGGGCACAATAAAACATTTATCTGAATTAACAAAAAAATAGTTCGATGGTATTTATAAATTTCAATAAACTTGAAACAAGACTGAAATTAGTGTTTTATGATTAGGTGGAAATACGTATAAAAAATATTTTGTAGGATTGTGAATTGAAGGTTTTTACGGCACCAAGATTTTATTTTTCGTCACATGACCAAGATATGATAATAGAATAAAAAATATTGTTGACTTTTTAACGCATTTCTAAATGAAATTGTGTAGTTTAAAAAGTTTTTTTTTTTTAATATAGATTTATTACTTGTTGAATCCTGTTTGTGTTGAATGTTGTTTAAATTACTCTATCACCCATAGTTTTCTTGCTCTAGCATACGTGTTTAAAACCCCCCATACACTATGATACAAGCAGCGATGCAGGCATCGCGTCACGAGTGACGCAATGCAAGCGTCATTGTGTGTATGGCGGCCTCTGTGATGCCGCATCACCAATATTGTGAGTCGATGCCCGCATCGGCATCACGACAGTGTTGGAGAGCCGGGATACCGCCTTAGTGGTGCCGACTGCATGTTTCAACATGTGTAGGCTTGCATCAATGTTTGTTTGCAATTTTAGTTGTTCTATTGCTACAGGGATAGTGTCAAGCTTATATAAACTATAAATATCTTAATTTTAACCATACATTGAATGATAAGCACAATAGGGTTTTTAGGAAACGTTTGTCAACATGTACCGATTACATGAACGTTTGTGGAACAATAAATATTCCAACTATTCGAATAAAAATTTGATAACAAGATGCTCTGATGGAATTAGAACAAAAAAAATCGAAAAGTTAAAAATTCTCAAAGGAACGGTATCGCGACAGATGATACTTATTGACAGATAATTTATACTTCTGCCAGTTTTTACACCACTTCCTTTTTGGCTTCTTTGATTTTTTAAGTGATACACCAATAGGGGATAGGCATGATTTTTTAATTTTTTTTTATTATATTTCTTTTGTTGCATATAAACATAAAAAACAGTATTGCATTTTTTTAAAGGCTTAAAAAAATCATAAATGTATGTAGCGCGCGAAAACGACGTGTGACGTCATACCCGTTCTAAGTGACGCAGTACACTACTAGCCTACCCAGTGTACTGCGTACAGCCTACCCAGTGTACAGCGTGCAGCCTACACAATCGTGAACTTATTTGCTTGCATAACTTTTATAGGTTATGTAAAGTTAGAGTGATTTTAATTAAAATAAAGTTTAATTGTATAAAAACAATTTATACATGTTTACCGAATTAAATTTTATATTAAAATATATAAGATCCAGGCAGGTACTTCGAAACATAGTCGAAAATATTGTTTAGTACCGATGTGCACAAATAGTTCAAATAGAAATCCAAAAAAACAATTTACATCATTACCTGATGGCGAAAAACAACAGAAAAGGCGAAATTTGTGGCTGGAAGCTATGAGGCGAAATAAAAACGATATTTCAGAAAAAAGTAAACTTTATGATTGCATGTATATGTTTTTTCATATATTCCATGAGCATAAATGCATCAATGTTGGGTAAATTATCACTCTGAGCCCTAACAAAATCTTTATCTGCCATTTTAATAATAAATGCGTGAAAAATTGTTTAAAAACAAATACAAGACTCTCGAACAATACAATATACACACGTAAAGATTATGTTGTAACTGTATCTGTGACGTCAAACCCCAGTCGTTTGACGTCATACTCAGTCGTATTTACTCGGCAACCTTCACGCCGTGGTCGGCTTATTTCAAATTTACAATATTTTAATTAAAAAATTTGGCTATAATATTAATTAAAATGTGATTTTTGTTTTGTTAGATGACATAACTAACATTAACATATCAAAAAAATGTAGTTTTAAGGAAATATAAATTTTATGCGTATCCCCTATTAAGGCAATTATCACTGGCAATGGTAAATCACTATTCATGTTTATATTTTATTCAAAACATGTGAAAATGAAACAAACATCGAGCTATATACTAAACAGAACTGTGTTCAACCGTCTACTCTATGTTTTGCATCGAGGCATGCATCAATAGTGTGTATCCAACAGCCAGTGATGCCTGTTTCATGATGCCTCGGAATCGATGTCGTGAATCGATGCATGCATCATAGTGGGGGGGTTTAACAATAATAATAAAAATAAGAATGGCCGGTTATCAAAATCAATTAATCGACCAAAAAACTGATACTGATTAATCCGCAAAATGGTCGCTATGGCCTATTACCGATTATCTGCCGATTAATCGGTGCATCCCCAATTATCACCTTCGAAATACATACTGGCCTTCTGCAGTTACACATCGCTGCCAGTGTCGTCCATTTTGGAAACATATTTGGAGACCACTCTTCTAGAGGAGAATTTCGGTACACATTGATATGAAAAGATCCAACTCGCTTTCCAGCATGACGGCACTCATGCTGGAACCATATACGAAATGTGGAATATACCTGTATTTGAATAAAAATTGATAATTATTCTAGATTAGACATTTTATAAAGATTCGTTTTTTTTTGCAATTAACAAATTTGTGTTGTGTTCTTTGTATTTGTTTTTATTTTTATTTTAACAATTTCTGTAGGTTGAAGAACTTTGTGATACATTAAAAGAAACCTGGCAAGACCTGCAAGACAAAGCCGCTCAGCGAGCCCAAAAACTTGAATTGTCTCTTAAGGCACAACAATATTTCTTCGAAGCCGGAGAAGTAGAAAGCTGGCTTAATGAACGTAACGATGTGTTAGCCAGTGATGACTATGGAAGAGATCGAGTTGCTGCTACAAAACTGCTTACAAAACATAAAGTAAGTTTATTTTATTTATTCTATATTCATGTTTCCTGTTCATGTTCTATGTTTCTATCTTTGGAGAACTTTACCGTACGTTTTATTTTCTTATGGCTGCTTCACGCGTCTAGTATATCTATACTACTGTATAGGCATACCGCATAGGTATACCGAAACGTATGTATAACAACCTATACAGTAATTCTGTGCCGGTACAGTTGACCAAAATAAATAGATTTCATTCGATATGCCTGCGTCGTATAGACTTGTACAGGTGTCCCGAAGCGTGTACAGATCATATTTTCTCAGTTCGACTTGCCTCATTCTAATTTCTTTCTTTTTAGTTGTAACTTAAATAGGTTCTTCATACATCCGTATATAATTATGGCAATATTTAAGGGCAATTTTCAATTCATTTAACAATTTAACATATGAATAACGATTTCTTTTTTTCAACTAATCTTACTTACTTACTTAACTTACTTAATCCTTAGCCTCTTTACCTTTCGGTGTGAGACTTGTGCGAGATTGAGTTTTCTTTAAGTTTGATTCGTTCGCGTTTCTGAATTACTTTTGCAGAAGATTTTCCACCCCGTCCTTTCCTGCGCCAGGGATTTCACTTCCGTTGCTTGCTTGACTTCTGCTTACCATGTTTTTCTTGGTCTTCCGACTGTTCATTTGGACGGCAGTTTTGCTTCGTAAGCTTTACGAGTTGTTCTTTCTTCTCCCATTCTCATCACATGTCCAAACCACCTTAACTGCCCTTCCTGTATGCTTGTTCCTACTGGTTTTGTTTTCAGTTTTTCTCTGAATACTTAGTTCCTAATTCTGTCTCTTCTGGTTTCAACCAATCTGTACACCATATATTTTTCGTTTATTACCCTTTTTGTAATTATCAAGAAGCTAACTATCACCGCAGTATCGTCTGTTGACGCCATGCGTAGCCTGGAAAACTGTGCGGTAAATCTGTATCGTCTGGATGCACTAGCTTATTCAGTACGCTTGTACAGGCTAACTTGTTCAGGTAAAACAGGTGTACCGGCATTGTAAAACTTAAAAGAACTTATCCTCTTTGTTTCATCCGCTACTTAGACTTTGGGAATCTATTATTATAATCAGAATTGTGCCAAGTGCCGAGTAAAAGTATTTCAAATACCAAATTCCGATCAAAGAACATATTTGAAATAATGAATTTCAAGTACTTTAAATTTGACACATTTCAAAACTATACACAAAGTATTTCTGTATGTAAATATATTGAAATACCAGAAGTACTGCAAATACTGAAATATGCTAGAATTGCTCAAGTATTTGCCACTCTACTGATTGTTCGTTAATTAACATTACAGATTATAATACAAGGTGTCTCAAAAGAAATTTTATATTTATTTAGCTTACTGCGTGAACGCAACGTATCCGAGGGGCGCGGGGGTTATGTCAATCGGTAGCCAGGCTCTTGGGAATTCAGTCGCTATGGAGCGTTTCTCGGGAAAAGACCGCGCGTTATGCGTGCGAGAGTTTTACAAAAACGGTGATTCGGCGACTGTAGCGCGTAGAAAATTCTGCAGTATTCGAGGTTTTCGCCACTTAAATGATGCGCCAAGCATTCCTCTCATTCGACATTGGGTTAAAAAGTTTGAAGAGACTGGTACAACGCTGGATAAATCAAAATCCGGGCGACCTAGGTCATCAAGAACGGTAGAAAACGTGGAGAATGTTAATCAGTCTGTTCGTGACGACCCGAACCTTTCAATTCGGAAGCGCGCAAGTGCTTTAAATGTGCATAGATCATCATTACATCGCATTATGAACAAAGACCTAAAGCTGCACCCCTACAAAATTCAATTGGTGCAAGAATTAAAGCCCCAAGATGCCAGTCAGAGGCTTAATTTCGTAAATCAGGTGATTGAGCGATTTTCAACGTTTACCAACATTTTGTTTTCGGATGAAGCTCATTTTCATCTTAATGGCCACGTAAATAAGCAGAACTGCCGCTACTGGAGTGCAACGAATCCGAAACGCAAACATCAGAAACCCCTACATTCGCCTAAAGTGACCGTATGGGCTGCGATGTCAGCGCGAGGAATTATCGGCCCTTACTTTTTTGAAGACGAAAGGGGGCGTGCAGTTACAGTGAATTCAGAGCGTTATGTGGAGATGTTAGACAACTTCTTGGTACCTGAACTGCAAAACTTTCCTGGCTATAACCAAAGAACATGGTTCCAACAGGACGCAGCAACTTCACACACGTCCAATATGTCTCTGCCACGTGTTCGTGAAATTTTCTCAGGCAAATTGATCTCCCGGAGAGGTGACATAAATTGGCCTCCACGCAGTCCAGATTTAACCCCTATGGACTTTTTCCTATGGGGTTATCTTAAATCTAAAGTTTACGCCAATAAACCGACTTCACTGGCGCATTTGAAAGAAAATATCCGTCACGAAATGGCAGCCATCCCTGAGTCCACCTGCCGAGACGTCATAAGTAATTTTACTGTTCGATTAAATGAGTGCCGAGAACGCGAGGGTCTACATTTAGACGATATTATTTTTAAGAAATAAATCCCCAAAAAGTGTATTTTAATAATTAATAAACATTTTTTCTATATACGGCTTACTTTTTTTTTAATCGATCCACTAAATATAAAATTTCTTTTGAGACACCTTGTATAACAATTTCTACTTCAGAACAAAGAAAACTTTCTACCATTCTGGAAAATTATGTATGGTATTAAAGAATCAGTTCTAAGTTTTCACGTGGGTGAAATAAATGTCTTTGTGTCCTCCAGTTACTATTCGATTACAGTGACAGCCATTAAAATATTATTTTCTCACTCGTGAAAATTATACTCTTAAATTACCTTCATATTTTGGATTCCATGGCAGTCCAAACTGGGACAAAATTATTTCAAATATAAGAGAGTATTTGCAAATCCAAATACCAAGAGCATTTTTTGAAATACATATTCAAATATTCTCAACTCTGATTTTAATTAATTATTATATTTATATAATTCTGTTTCACAGGCTTTAGAACTCGAGTTAGACACCTACAGTGCAATTGTAATGGAAATGGGTCGCGGAGCACAAGCTATGATAACCGCTGACCATCCCAACAGCAAAGAAATAGCTAACAAACAAAAGTTACTACAACAACAAATGCGCACTCTTCAACGAATGGCAGCTCAGCGACAACAACGCCTCATGGAGTCTATGTACAGACACGAATACTTCGCGGAAAGTGCCGAACTAGAACGATGGATGGGAGAGCAACAACAACAAGCTGCAAGTGAAGATTACGGACAGGATTATGAACATCTGATGATACTACAAGAGAAGTTTGATGATTTTAAGAGAAGAATTGATGCGGGATCTGAAAGATTTAATCAGTGTGAAGAATTAGCGAAGAAATTGGTTGCTAATGAAAGTCCTTATTCTGAGGATATTGAAAATAAACAAGATCAACTGAGGTATGTTTTATTTACATTAAAACAAAATGATTTTTTGTAAATATATTTTAATCACTAAAAACTTTTTAACATGTTTGTTTTAACAACTGTGGCGTGTTATACAGGTGGGCAATAAGTTATACAGTAGGTCCCGCTTTACGACGTTGCGCAAATATGGTGATCCATATTTACTATATTCGACTTTTTTTTTTACGGTCGTAACAGCTTAGCTAAAGAAGAGCGTTTAGCGCCCTTTTATTACTGGCCATTCAGTTCTGTTTGCATTTTACACAGACGAGGATTTAAAAAAAGGAAGACAGAAACGCTTTAGTTTTTGGAAAAGATGCTATAAGTCAAATTATGTGTTTTAAGTGGTTCGGATGTTTTAATGATGGTAAAAGTTCAATCAAAGATGATGGGAGATCGGATTGACCAGGGGCGGCTCGTGTATAGGCACTGCGGAACTGCAGCACCCCCTATTTTTGTTGATGTATAAATATATTTATTAATTTATTCATATTTTTTTGTAATAATTAATTTTATCATCAACAATTATTTATACTCTTTATTTTGTATAAAAATATATTATAAATACATCTTGCAAGCAGCACGCAAACCGCCCCTGCAAGTTTCAGCACTAAAAAGAACGAAAAACGCTAGCCGAACTGTGTTATATCATAGAGCAATATGACGTATATCGATGCGCGCGCAAGCATTTACACTCGCAGCAACATACGTAATGCGGCACTGTGCATCAAGCAGTTCCTTTGCTAAGTTTGTAGTGTAGTAATGAATCAGGATAGGTTAAATGCACTTGCAATGATTTCAACTGAGAAGAACTTACTCAACAGTCGCACAGACATCAAAGAAAATGTTATTGACCTTTTCGCTAGAAATAAGACGAGAAGAATGGATTTTATTTTTAAATGATTTTGGAATATACCAATTGTTTATTTATTTATTTATTTTTTTTTAAATTTTAACAATAACTTCGAAAATTTATCAAACTACTCGTTTATGATGTATTTGTAAATTTCGAAAGTTGCAGCGCCCCCGCGATTTCATATCATGAGGCGCCACTGGAACTGACACTAAATTTCTAGAACCAACGAAATCGTTAGCTAAATTCGTTAATTAATACTGATTAACTCGACGATTTGTTTAGATAGGTTGCAGAAGTAGGAATACCTTACAGGTCTTATCAAGACTTTTTGACCAATGTCGACAATCACGACAAAATACCAGCTTACGTTTCCTTTATGGTTCGGCTGTTTTTGGCGCAAAACATAGTCACACTCGTCAAACTTATCTGACTTGACCCCTTGACTTTTTATGTTAAAATCCAATCCTTTCATAGTTCAAATATTGGCAATCGTTAGTCGGCGGACCTCGGGAAGCTAACTTGACATGTGAGCGAGGCCCAAATGTATTACTTTTTCTACTGCACACCTTAAAATAAATTAAACCTGCAAGATACAATATGTTTACAATAATTAACTCTTTCGCTACTAATGCCGATTATAGTCATAATTCGCGAAACATTCTAAAGCATATATTGTGCACAAGTATCAGAACTTTTATCAAAACTCGTTTCAGAATTTGTATAATATACATACATTAGTGTTTACACTAAAGTTGGTAACAAATATGCCTGATGAGGAGAGTTTTTTATTTTTAACTGCGTGCATGATTATTATTGCAAAATTTAAAAAAGTGGCCCAAAACGGGCATGGTTTTAACGTGCATTTCTGAACGTGATGGAAACCTATGGAGCGTATAATATGCTAATGACTGAATTAACGTTAATCTGCGTTCAGAGCTCTTAAATTAGTCGACTATAAACTTTGACTTATACACTGGTGATTGTCACTTGGTAACGCGAGCAATCGTTCAGAGCTCTAAATTTAATAAGTTATACGTTGTCGATTTTAGACAGTTTTCCAAACTTTGTAGTTAGTGAGTTGTTTTAATGAGACAGACATATAAACACATTGGCTGTTCCAGTGTACATCGTAGAGAAGGTTTACATTGTATACCTTCAGATAACCTAACAAAATGACATCGCGCCGATTACAACAAATCTCGCCCAAAATTACAAAGACGAACAGTAAATATGATCAATTTAGGTAATTATGCTAGGTTTAGTTAATACAAATCTAGGACATCAGAATTAGTAAAACGATAATAGGTAATAAACATTTTACTTAGCCGCCGTAGTTGGTTTAAAGACACATAGATGTCGCACTATTCGTAGCTCACTAATTTCCATAGCTGTAAACGCTGTCTTGAACGTTAAAACTATCTACTAAACTAATCCATAACGCACAGTAAACAGTCTACTAATTTAAAGAGCTCTGGACGAAGATTTAGAGGATGTTACTTGTTTTATAAACTACTAGTTGCCCAGCCCGGCTTCGCTCGGGGATAATTTGTTATTATTGACCTACATATTTTTGGAACTTACAAAATAACTAGTCGTAATTAGGTCACCGGACAGAAGAAAATACTATAAACATGTGAAAGGCCAGGATTACAATCTGAGAGCCTCTAGCCCTGACAGTAATTAAGGCGTAAAGGTCATTTTCGAAATCGAATATTATTAAAAATTTCTTGAGGAAGTTATTGATACAGGACCGCTTAAATTCATTAGCATTACTAGTTATAGAAGCAATTAGCTTGAACGTTGAAAGTTTAATTTGTAATATTGTTTCCTCAAAGGCAAGATGGAGAAAATTTTAAATTTAATATTATAATAATAATAATAGTTTTTTGCATTTATCTTACGAGTATTATTCACAAATGTATGTTTATTTTGTAATTGCTATATATTAATACACATCTGGCTAACCAATGTGATAAGTGATTTACTAATATTATTGATTTTTAAAAGTGTACTTGTTGTATATGTGTCTGCTTAATATTTGCCTCACTGTTGCCCGTGGCTGTGAAATAGTGAGACACCTAATGTATATGTTGGTACTAATTTAAAAAAAGGCTGGAATAAATTCATTTTTTGTGGAAATACTTGCAGTACCTGGGACTTGTGATACAGAATATGGGAACTGCGAGGTATTAAAAATATATGTACCTATATTTATGTGGCAGAGTATAATATTAACGAATTAGTAGGGATCCCAAGAAAATAATCGCAGAGGGGGGTGAAATTTGAAGCTATGCCACTAGTGGTGGAGCTGAACTATTGCGCAGACGAGGAGTGCGCCAAATAAAAGATACAAATTGACCATACTTGGTACAGTTCGCAACACAAGTTTTCGTTAATATACAGATTTTGTGCACCCAAATAAAAGTCTAAATTCCATGTTTAATTTTTCATCTGGCTGTACTTTGCATTATAGGCGTTACGTTTATTCAATCCACAATATTGCGCAGATTGATCTGGTGACATCACTTGGTTAGTTGGATTGCTCAAATTTTGTTAACATTTGCGTGAGCAATATAAGTCTGAAGTTAAGTAGTGCCGCCTGGTGATGGTGGCGCTAAATGCAACTGTCGAAATTCTTTCGTTAATTACAACTACTACTGCATTTTGTTTAAAAAATATGAGTTTATTACCAATAATAGAATGCTATCACAAATGGTACTAATTTCTTCCATTTTGTTAAGTTATGTTTACATCAGTTTCCAATTGGTTGTAAGATTCAATTTGCCCGCGCAAACCCCTACCATCAGCAATCCATTAAAACTATACAACGCTCGGAGCGCTCAGGCGAATCAATCGGATTAACTTAAAATAAGCTAAAGTCCGTTTACCATAACTATGAAATGACGTCACAGTTGAAAAACTCACCTTGTTGCCAATTCGTAAACTGTCAAAAAAAGTTAGTTTATATCGAACCACTTCTAAAAATATATTGAAAACCTATATTTTGTGTCTCTTTCTATCCCATAGAAATTGAAGTGAGCTCAAAACAATAATGGGTGTGGCCTTTCATGTTTTTTCTCATTCCAATTTACATTGTTAAAAAGAGATGAAAATTACATATTTTGTGTCTCTTTCTATCCCATAGAAATTGAAGTGAGCTCGAAACAATAATGGGTGTGGCCTTAACAACGATTGAACAAACCAATTTCAAACTGGCAACATTGAAAAAATGTACCAACATTAAATAAATAAATGTACTAACTGAGTTATGGATTGATGTTGATTAAAACATCATAACGTTGGTACTTAAGTTAACCAAGTGTGACGTCATCTCATAGTTATCGTAAACCGACTTTAATATGTACGCTCCAAACGGATCGGGAGCACTTGTAACGCTCGGATTAATCTTACTGATTTAACGTAGACGCCTTATATTTGTCACTGATACGCTGGAGATAGAATGCAGTACCAACTACTCTAACTATAAATTGCTACTGCGTATCTGCCCCTGACTGCCACCAGTAGTGTGCCGGGGTGTATAGTCGTCTAAAATATATAGTAGAAAACAATTTCAACTTCAAGAAAATTAGACTTAACAATACGGTAACAAAATCCAGTCTGCCCTCCCAGCAGCTACTAATGTTAATCTTCTCATCAAGAGAGTTGTCCAGGGACAGATTACTATTTTTGGGTAATGTTATACAGGTATAATGCAAATTATATTAATTTAATTTAAGAGTAGATTAATAGCAGAAAATAACAAACCTAAATAGCGTCGATATTTAGGTTTGTTATTTTTTGTACCTGTAGTAAGTACAGTTTTAAGGGATTCTAAAGTCCACTTTCTACTATATCTTTTCGACGAATATAAGTAAAAAATATTAAGCAAAATAATTGGTTTGAGGGCGTTTGACCTGTACTGTTCCAGGGCCCACAATTCTTTAATCCGTCATCCGGTCTGTTGTAGCGAAAGGGTTAAAATATTATTACTAAATTTTATGTTTTAACTATATATTGGTGTTGGCTCTATGTTGCTATTGGTTCTAATTGTTCTAGAAACTCTTATGTGGATGTACGAAATGATTTACTTCGAGAGGTTTTGGCTCGACGAGAGGTTATACGGTACTTATTTATACTATACTTATCTCTACGCTTGCTTTATAAAATTTCAGCTCACAACTTATCTTTACACACACGAACAAATCAAACTCAATAATTTGTACAATTTTACACATTTTTAATTTGCTTTTACTTCATTGCTATACAGTAAGACTTCGGATAACGCTACCTTATTTAACACTGTTTCATTGAAATTCGTCTTGGTAAAGTCGAATAGCACCATAATTAGACGTGTGTACCACTTAAAAATTAGGTGGTTGGGTTAGGCTAGATTTTCCGAAGTCTACTGTATTTATTCATATAAATACTGATATACAAATTAAAAATTGTTTCCTGAAGTATGATACTATTTTTTATGTAGATTAAAGATGATTTCAGAAAATTTCTATCGCCCTCAATAAAAAGTAATAAGCAACTAAAGATATCTTCAGCATCCGTCACCCGCGTCACTTACCACTAGAAAATATAACTTATATAATTTAATTATTCTAAACCGTGATTTAGAAACAATATTTCTGAAATTGGTTTACTTTTTAGTATGGATTTTTAGTGGCAATTTCACTTGCTTTTGAAAAAAAAATCTATCATACCGCACTGTGAATTGAAGTACCACAATCTTTTCTTAACATAATTATATTGGATTTGGTAGATAATTTTCCTTTTGCACATATATTTGTCCACAAAATTCACACTTATGCGGCAATTCTGTAGCAAACCTGTAAGCTTACAGACAAAATCTATAAGAAACTGTCCATAACAACACATAAAACAACTCCTTAGATACGATCGTCTGTAGCTTACAGATTTGCCACAGAATTGCAGCATTAGCCTTATTATTATCAAGATCAATAATGTATTTCCAAATAGGAAACACTACTTTTTCGAGAAGCAATTGTACTTAAAAATAAATTTTTTGACTAAAACACGTCCTATTTGGGCAGCCCACTTAAAACTAGTAATTTTTTGGTTAATGTTAACCCGGCAGTTGTTAAATACCCATAATAAACCAGTGGCGAAGGGAAACCTCCGCTAGACTTGCCCTCCCATAAAAAAAATTTAAAGAAACTTAAATTTAAAAAAAAAAAATTAAATATTTAGATAAATCTTCAAAAATACATCAAATTATGTTCTATACAAATTTTTGTCCAAGGCTTGATTTACTAGTTACGAATTAATTATCATGACCATGCAAACGTTACATATAAGTATGAAAAAATTGAGACTTAAAAATTTTTTAAATAATTTTACAAAAATTTTTCAAAATTTTTCGTTTTATCAAAAAACGTCTCAAATAAAAGTTATTAGTAATTGCATTTATAGTAACTTTTGTTCAATAAATTTTGTCGTAATATTTTTCTGTTGCTAAATATTCGCAAAAATCTTAAAATCGACACGAGTAAACTCCCATTTCTAGTCAACCGATCTTCACAAAAAACAATAGGGTTCTTCCCATTTAATAGGAGAATTTTTTAGTACCAGAACGAATTCTCTAAGTTGAACCGTTCTTGAGTTATCGTGTATACACACACACACACAGACACACACACACATACGGACGGCACTTCGAAAATAGGTTTTTTGGAGTCCCTGGACCATGAAACGTGGTCATCAGTCAAAATCTCGACATCGAAAATTTTCGCGATTACAATACTTGTCCCTTATATATTAAAGTCGGGCAAGTAAAAAGTTAGGTAATTCACTTCTTTAGAATCTTATTTCTTATTGATTTATCTTCTTTATTTTTTGAAAGCAAAGTAGAGAAAAACGGAACTTGTCAACAAGTCATATGTTACATGTTCAATCATAAAATGCCAATACAGGCAGTAGCAAACGTTCCACGTGCGTATTGTAAACAATCATGTTGAATAGAAATGGGAACTGACTGACGTTCTAAGCATTTGTTTCTCGGAGACCCGTTCACTGAGCCGGCTCAGTTATTGGAAAGATATCCACTGAGCCGATTCTGTGAACTGAGCTGAAATGTCCATCTGTAGTGTGGATCTTTTGCTCGACTCTCCTGCTAAAAAATGTTGTTTTGAAAATTTTTAACACCCGGAAGATAATAGAGACATTTATACAATACAAAACCTATTAAAATCAATTATAATACAACAAGAAACAAAAAATTTGTATATCAGTATAATATAAATTAAAAGCATATATTAAAAAATTTATTATCCGCTTCGATTTTTTTCATATTTTAATATTTGTTTAGGGATTCTTGGGAACATCTTTTGCAGTTAATAGAACACAGGGACAAAAAGCTACAAGCTGCTGGTGAAATACACAGATTCCACAGAGATGTGGCTGAGTCCTTGTCACGTATTCATGAAAAAGATGCTGCTCTTGGCAATGATCTAGCCAGAGATTTGAATTCAGCCGTTTCCCTTCTCAGAAGACACGAAGGATTTGAGAATGACTTAGTTGCTTTAGAAGTCCAATTACAGGTAAGTGTTATTATTAGTGTAGTCCTAAAAAGTGGGGAAACACTTAATGAAGTAAAATTTAGTGAAAAAGTAAAGACGTGTATTAGATGCGTCATCATTAAGTTGTACGCTTAGTTAGTTGCAGCGTAACATGTATACAATGTGTTTAAAGTTAACTCGACACCATTGTTAGAGTCGATTCAAATAGAAAAGGATACACGACTGTTACAAAATTGCACAAACAAGATAACGTCAGTGGCGGAGACAAATAAAATATTTTTAAACAAAATGGGACAATTAAATAATATTTTTTATTGAATTAGTTAAGGAACGATTTAAAAGCTGTATATTAAAATATAAATAAAATGCTGTTTAATATAAATATGTCAGTCATAAATGACAGAAAGCAAATTAATTATGAATAGAAAAATAAATTTTTATATAAACACGTTGAAAGCTCCTAACTCACACAATACTTCTACGGCTATGAGTAACAAACCTAACACCCCTATTATAAGTAAATTAGACCCGTCCAGACGAAAAATCATTTCTGCAGTTTTATTGATTAACTCAACTCAACTCAACTATTTGAATCGACTCTAACTCTGGTATTAGCAGCTACGATTTCGATTAAATGGCGCCCTTGGCAAATAATTAAAATGGCGCCCTTTTTTTATCTTTTTTCATATTATTTAAAGAGGGCATCATATTTTTATTTTAATAGATAGGTGAAAATACGAGCGATGACCTAAAAAAAAAAAAAAAAATTATTTAATTTAATTTAAAACAAAAAAACTTGGTATTTTTATAAAATATTGAGAGCCGCTACTTGCCGATTTCAACATTACTTTTCATCTAAATCATGTGCTGACCTGATCAGTAAATACATCGCCTATCGATTCAATTATTTAACAGTTTCTAATAAATTCACGCGTCTCTACCGTGAGTTAGTGATATATCACCCTCTTGGTGTTATCATTTTTTTTTTTTGTGCATCAACACCTGTTGAAGAAACGGTCCGAGGACCCAGAAACCTGTTTTTTGGGACACCAGTGCCACAGATAAGTTGGGAATAAATATTCTATGTATTTATGACGGAAAACATCTATTGTAAGTCCATTCCAATTTTATATTAGTTCAAATTCATTGTTTATTAATCATTTTTATATAATATATTTCTATTCTGCAAGTTATCGCATCAGTGCCGTAACTTGTTGATTTTGGTTCGCACACGCTGGTCTCTTGATAACGTGTGTTGTTTTATTTCAATTTAATTTAGTATTCTGTATATTTGTATTCAATATTATTTTATAAATTATCAGTTTTTTATATAATATTATATTTTTGTGGTACTGTACATTCTTTCTGTGATAAACCCATCGTGTTGAGCAACGTCTACGCATTGTTTGACGCTTAGCTAGGGTTTTCAGAGACATCGTGGGATTTTATCAAGCTAAAATTATAGGAATAAATATATTTAAAATGTTTTATGAATCTGTTTTGCCGTTTTATCAACAAATAAGTGTACACAAATGCTTAAATAGCATGCAAAATTACAATAATATCCTCTATCGAAGTTAAAAAATAACTATCGTGGCGCTGGGATCTTAAATTTATTTCCCTATACACTTTATTAAATTACAATAATTTCTTAAATTACACTTTTGGGATAGTATTGAATAGAAATTTTCTTGTTCAGAATAAGTTATTATCCTTAGGATATCCAAAAATATACAAGTTTATTGAAAGAAATATTGGTTTTTTTATTAACTCGGAAATCTGATTATCTGTTGTTTCGGTGTTTCACAGTCGCAATCTGCGTAAAAAATAATGTTTACCCATTTAATTGCAATCGTAGCTCTGCTAATAATGCTAATCACAGAATTAGCAATGGTGCCGAGAAAACTCGAACATCCTGTATAAGTGGGTATCTGTGCACATTGCAATGCAGCGTATTTGTCACTATAAGCAAGCTTTATTGCGATAGGACACTAGGATACTACGAACAGTCGCTAGGCATAGACTTGACATTTGATGACTTTAGCTCTTTGCGTATGATTTTTCACATTCCAGACATTTGTTGAACGATTTTATTGTTGCACATCGACAATGTGTGGGAAAAAATCATATTTCTATATATCTGGTTATTGTATCTAAATTTTTATAATAAATTTGATAGATTGTTAATTTCGATTTTTTTTTTTTTTAGCTTCTAATAGAAGATGCTTCCCGCCTACAAGTTCAGTATCCGAAAAACGCAGACCAAATCCAGCAACGTCAAGAACAAGTAGTATCCGCTTGGGGCGACCTATCTAATCGTGCCTCCTTCCGCCGTGATCAACTCCAAGCATCATGCGACCTCCAACGTTTCCTCGCTCAAGTACGCGATCTTCTAAACTGGGCTTCAAATCTTCGCACATCAATGATGACAGAAGATAAAGTACGCGATCTTGCAACAGCACAAGCCCTCAAAGTCGAGCATGAGGCTCTAAAGAACGAGATTGAAGCACGAGAAGAGACTTTCAGGGCTGTTTTAGATTCAGGTGAAGCCATGATACAGACAGATCATTACGCAGCATTAGATGCTGAAGAAAAGAACACACAATTAATGGATGAGAGAATTAAATTACACACAGCTTGGCAACAAAGAAAGGTCTGGTTGGATCAACAAATCGACTTACAGTGTTTCTTGAGAGATGCGAAAGCTTTAGAACACACAGCAAGTCTTCAAGAAGCTGCATTGAGCAATACTGACTTCACGGGTTCAGTGGACGAAATAGCTAGTCAGGTTAAAAAACACGAAGCTTTCGAAAAATTAATCCAAGCTCAAGATGAAAAAATGGTAGCTCTCCAAGATTTTGCCCAAAAACTCATTAGTCAGAACCATCTAGAAAGTCCTTTAATTCATAGTAGATTAGCAGACGTAATGGAACGGAGACACCGTATCAAAAAACTCTGCGCATTACGTAAACAAAAACTAGACGACGCCTTACTTTACGTACAATTCGTACGAGATGTAGCAGAAGCCGAAACATGGATTGCCGAGAAAAGAAAGAAATTACAAGCCGAATCAAGCTATGGTGACGTAAATAATTTAGAAGCTAAAATCAAACGTCTCCAAAAACATCAAGCTTTCCAAGCAGAAATAACAGCTAATGTTGGAAGAATACAAGAAATAAAAGAAAAAGGTGAAATGTTATTACGGAAGAGACATGACAATGAAATACAAGATCAATTAACTAGATTACTGAATGCTTGGAGACAGCTATTGCAGGAATCAGCCAATTGTGGTAAAGGTTTAGAAGAAGCGCAAGATATTCTTGAATTTAACAACCAGTTAGAGAAAATCGAAGCATGGATAAGAGACAAAGAAATGATGATTCAAGCAAATGATACTGGAAGAGATTACGAACATTGCATGGCTCTCCAAAGAAAACTTGATGATGTTGGAAGTGATATGCGTGTTGATGATGCAAGAATAAAAACAATAAACCAATTAGCTGACAAATTAATCAAGCAAGGAAGATCCGAAACAGCTTCAGTGCAAGAAAGGCGCGATAATTTCAATCAAAAATGGAAAGGATTACAAGGCGCGTTAGGAAGATACCGCGATACCCTTTGCGGAGCTCTCGAAATACATCTTTTTAACCGCGATGTTAACGATACCCTGCAAAGAATGTCTGAAAAGGCTGTTGCAATGGGTACAGATGATGTTGGTCGTGATTTGAACGCTGTTCAAAGTCTCCAACGCAAACAAGAAGCCTTAGAACGCGACATGACAGCTGTTGAAAGAAAGTTAAACGACCACAATCATGAAGCAAAACGTTTGTCCAATAAATATCCAGAAAGTACAGAACATCTCAGTAATAAACTTAGAGACTTGGATGACAGTTGGCAAAATCTATTAGCACTAAGTCAAAAACGCAAAGATAAATTAGACAAAGCCCATGAACACCAGAAATTCTTAACAGACTTGCGTGAACTTGAAATTTGGGTTAGTGATTGTATTAAAAAGATGAATGCCAGTGCGCCACCTTCAAGTGTAGCTGAAGCTGCAACACAACTGGAATTACACGAAGAAAGAAAAGCTGAAATTGATGGACGACAGGAAGTATTCAAATCTCTCGAAAACGAAGGGTTACAATTAGCTGAAAATGGTAATAAGGACATAACTGCTTCCCTGGAAAAACTACAAGATTTAGCTGAAGGTTTAGGAGCAGCTTGGATCGACAAAAAAACACTCCTAACCCAAGCTTACCAGCTTCAATGCTTCAAAGAAAAAGCAGATCAAATCGACAGTTGGTTAGCTTCAAAAGACGCATACTTAAACAACGAAGATTTGGGTGACTCTACCGCAGCTGTCGAAGCTTTACTCCGAAAACACGAAGACTTCGAAAATATGCTAAATGCGCAATGGAACAAAGTTACAGAATTAGAAAATTACGCCGAAGAAATCATGGAAGGGCATAATGATAACGTAGCAATTAACCAGAGACTACAATCAATTTTAACAAGAAGAGATCGATTGCATGAAGCAACAGCAGCCCGCAAAAAGAAATTACAAGAATCCTACCAACTTCATAACTTCCTACGTAATGTTTATGAAGTAGATTATTGGTTAAGTCAAAAAATACAAGTTGCAGGCGATGAAAATTATTTAGAACCTACAAATCTACAATCTAAGCTCCAAAAACACGCAGCATTTGATTCCGAAATTCACGCCAATAAAAACAGAATTGAATCTGTTGTCGGCAGAGGTGAAGAATTAATAAAAGCTAAACATTACGCCTTGGATGAAATCCAAAGTCAAGTAGATTATTTGAGGAAAGAATGGAGAAGTCTCCAAGAACTCAGTAGACAGAAAGAAGAACGGTTAAATGATGCTTATTCCGCTCTGCTTTTCAGCAGACAAGTGGACGAATTTGAAACATGGATGTCTGAAATTGAAACACAGCTAAAATCTCAGGATCTGGGTAAAGATTTAGCATCTGTCACACACCTAATCAAAAAGCACACTGTTCTTGAAAACGACTACCTTCAACACACCAAAGTTTGTCAAACAATCGTCCAAACCGCCCAACAGTTCGTGGAAAGTAAAAACTTCATGGCTGACGACATCTTGGCTAAAGCTTCAGACGCAATGCAAAGATACGAATTGATACAAGAACCTCTACAAACCCGAAGATACAACCTTGAAGAATCCCTTCTTTTACAACAATATCTCCGTGATGCTGAAGACGAGCTACAATGGCTTATGGAACGAGAACCATATGCTGGATCTCCAGAACTTGGACATAGTTTAACAGCCGTCCAAAACTTACAAAAGAAACACCAAACTTTAGAAGCTGAACTAGTGTCACATGAACCAATAGTTTCAGCTTTGACCAGTAGAGCGCAGCAGATTATTAGAGCAGGTAATTTCGCTTCTAGTACTGTTGAAGCCAAGAGTAAAGAACTACAAGAAATGTTAATAAGAGTTAGAGATTTAGCGAGTGTAAGAAGGTTGAGACTATTGGATGCCCTTGAAAGTCAGCAGTTCTATGCAGAAGCCAGCGAAGCGGAATCGTGGATAAAAGAGAAACGGCCACAAGTTGCCACTAAGGACTACGGTAGGGATGAAGACTCTGTCAACAGCCTACAACGTAAACTTGAAGGTCTAGCTTGTGAAATGGCGGCCTTCCAAAGTACCGTGGCTAAGTTAGCTGGTCTTGCAATCGGACTAGTTGAAAGACAACACTTTGATGCAATTAATATATCTGCCAAACAAGACCAGATTGAAAAACAATTCACTGAAATGCAAAGATTGCTTACACAGAGAGAAGCCCGGTTATCCGAAGCCCTGAAATATTTCTCCTTTGTAAGAGAATGCGATGAAGTTCAAGAATGGATGAATGATCAAATGACAATTGCAGCTTCTGAAGATTACGGTACGGATGTAGAACATGTAGAATTACTAATACAAGCCTTCCAAAGTTTCGAAGCAGGGTTAATAGACAGTGAACAGCGTGTTACATCTTGTATTGAAACAGGACAGGAATTACTTAAAGAGGAAAACCCAGAAAAAGAACAAATCTTACAAAAAATCGAAGAATTGCGCACACTTTGGAAGGATTTAGGTGAACTAGCCCATGCAAGAGGAGACGCTTTGACCGGAGCTAAGGAAGTCCATACTTTCGACAAAACAGCTGATGAAACAATTCAATGGATACTCGAAAAAGAATCAACAATTGAAGGAGATAGTTTTGCTCAAGATTTAGAATCAATTCAAGCACAAGTAAGACGACACGAAGCTTTCCAAACAGAAGTTGCGGCAGTTCACGAAAAGGTTGAAAGTGTTAACCGTGACGCTAAAAACTTAAGTGAAACCTACCCAGATGCTAGAGAACATATAGAAGTAAAACAAGAAGAGATGTTACAATCCTGGTCTGAATTAGTAGACCAAGCAAAGCAAAAAAGAGATAAACTCAAACAAGCAGAACAACTTCAAAGTTATTTCGATCAATACCGCGACCTTATGGCTTGGATCAATGAAATGTTAGCTAAAATCACAAGTCCTGATCTAGCACAAGATGTTCCAGGAGCTGAAGCTTTGATAGTACATCACAACGAACATAAAGCTGAAATTGATGCTAGAAAAGATCAATTTGGTAAATTCTATGATATTGGTACTGCTTTGATCAAAGACAATAATCACTTCGCTCAAGAAATTCAAGAAAAAATAAACATTCTACAGCAACGTAAGACATTACTCGATGAAACCTGGGAAAAGAGAAAACAGATTTATATCGAAAACTTAGATACACAGCAGTTCAAGAAAGATGCCGATGCTTTGGACAGTTGGCTGGCAGTTAGGGAGGGAATTCTAAATGATGGAAAGCTTGGTGATAATATAATGCAAGTCGAAGATTTGATTCGTAAACATGATGATTTTGAAAAGACCATCAAAGCACAGGAAGATAAATTCCATACATTACGTAGAATAACTCTATTAGAACAAACATTTAACAAGCAGCGTGAAAATGAAGAAGCCGCTAAACGCGCTGAAAAGGATCGTGTAGAACAGGAACGTTTAGAAGCAAGAAAGCGTCAAGAAATGCAACGCCAGACCGACTTACG
This sequence comes from Liopterus haemorrhoidalis, assembly GCA_963971575.1. Taxonomy (NCBI): domain Eukaryota; kingdom Metazoa; phylum Arthropoda; class Insecta; order Coleoptera; family Dytiscidae; genus Liopterus; species Liopterus haemorrhoidalis. The sequence continues at coordinate 16,585,156 of OZ020616.1, read as the reverse complement.
CCGTCAAGAAAACGACAGGAGGCGTGTACAAGATGGTCATCCCAAGGAACAACCACCACCACCACCAATTTTCACAGGATCCGCAACCAGTCTTACCAAATCCAACTCTATGGCCTATCCACATCATAACCGCGAAAGACGTGGCTCAGAAGCCGGAATCAGGCGAGCTGAGAGTGTTAAGACGGCCAAAACACCAAAAAGAACACCATCATTTAACACTAGGAGGCGTGCTGGTAGTTTTAGAAAACCAGACGCTGATGAATCTGCTCTACCACCATCTGATATCCAAGGATTCTTGGAAAGGAAACACGCTCTTACGGCAGGTGGTAAAAAAGCACAGAATCGCTCCTGGAAAACTCTCTACAGCGTTCTTTGTGGACAGTTGTTATGTTTCTTTAAGAATAAGGACGATTTTGCAAATAGTAAGGCTGCAGTCGCCCCAGTTGTTATACATAACGCCAGATGTAGCGTTGCGGACGATTACACCAAACGCAAACATACTTTCAAAATAATTTGTGTAGATGGCAGTGAATATCTTTTCTCAGCAACCACTGATGTAGAGATGAAAGAATGGATGAACAAAATAGCATTCCACGCTGGATTGGAACCCAGTCAACAATTATTAAGTTACGATACGCGAAAGGTAATGGTTTCTTCTATCCAGTGTCGTCCATAAGTTTTAAGATATATTTTTTTTTACTTTTTTATTTAGTTTTATTCAAAATGTGACTCGTTCGCATCTATACAATATTTAGCCCAGTTATACAATTTATGGAGGACCGTAGAATATTAATTTTGTTTGATTGTCTTTAGTTCGTTGGCTACAGGTTTTTGAATGGCTTTTGGAACATTCATAATTAATGTCCTTTCAGTTTCATTTTTAATTTTAAAAACGGAAAATAATCCGGCGATAAATCTGATGAATAATGGAAGTGATATAGCGTAGTCATATTTTTTGGGACAAAAAATTATATACATTTTGAGGTTTGTGAGTGGGCGCGTTATCGTGCAAGAGAAAAAAATGCGACTTGAATGCAAAACGAACACATGCAATGCGTTTCAAAACAGGCTCCAGAACTTTTTAAAAGTGTAAAAAATGTAGCCAAACGGCTAAACCTAGAGAGTTGAAATTTGGCATGCTTGTACAACTTTTTGACCCGCACATAGGAAAAATACTAAAACATCTAAAAAACATATCCACCTAAAAATATAAACAAATATGTGCTCATCGAAAAAAAAAAATTTTTTTTTTAAATTCTGAGTAGGGTATCAAATGAAAGCCCTTCGTACGTGGATTAACGATCAAAATTTAATTTTTGCAAAATAAATTATTTCGAGACGATTTATGCCAAAATTGTGCAAAAAAAAAATTTGTCCCACACCCTGTAGCCCAGATGGTTTAAACTAAAAATCTGAAAAAATTCTAAGTAATTTACATTGGTGTGAACCGGAATAGTACAACAGGAATTTTTGATCAGATTATGTTTTCGGAAAATAATGCATTTTTTGTGTTTTTAACCAAAATATGTTAAATATTTAATTCGCTATGTAACCCAGAAGATTAGTCAGCGCTCATAGCGATGTGCGTTTCGTCATTTGTTTTCTAATTTGCCAAACAGGTAACTTGCAAACTAGAGTTCGAATCCTGTCAATTTTAATTTTTTTGTTTTTTTTTGCAGTTTTCTTTTGTTTAAATTATTTTGTCAAAATTCTAGTTATTTTTGGTAAATGTTGCATTTAATTTTTAAAAGCGTAAATTTAATAACCAGTGGGAAGTGTTGAAATTATAATTTAATTCTATGTTTGATGTATACGAAATCAGAGGGCGGGGCTAATGATTTAAGCAACCAATAGAAGCCATAGGCGCAATTTTCAAAATCTTAACGAACCTTGCTATGTAAAAAAAAAAAAATACTGCACATATTTAGAAACTTCAATAATTGTATTAGGCATTCGAATTAAAATTCACAAAAAAATATTTTGACATAAAATTTGTTTTGGCATCCCAAATAATCATTCAGTTACTAAATACCTGCAAAACCCTGAAATGTGTGAAAATTCACACTTCACATCATTTTTTTTTTTTTTATAAACATTATTTTATTAACAGTCTGTATATTTTTAGTCTATCGCATAAAAAAAGTATTTTTCTTTAAAAAAACATAGGAGCAATTCGCGACTGAAACTAACGTTGGCGGCGCTGCGTACAACAGCTGATGGCGGACGAGAAGCGTATATGTAAGAAGTTTTTTCTTAATATTTATCTGTTCAAACAATATTTCGGCAAAAAAGCACTGTATTTAAGTCACTATATTTTAATATACTTCTTAAATCACATAAACTGCAGCACAACACGCTACAAATATTATCCAAATATACGCTTCTGTTTAATTTAGCCAGTCACCACCAGATGTCTCACTGTTATTTGCAGTCGCGAATAGTAGTTGTTAAAAAATATATTTTCTACGCCTCTTTAAAAATTGTACGGTGATACTAAAAATTGTATAGGTGCAAATGAGTAAATATTTTGATTAGTTTTGTTTTTCTATCTCGTGTTTATGATTTTTTATAATTGTAAAACTTTTGGACCACACTGTGTATTTAGCCAGAATTATTTATAAACCATATTTTATCTTATAGATCCCAGAAATTCGTCAACATTACGACAACAATCATGAATTTGATGCTAGTTCAGCATCTAGTCGCACTTCAAGTCCAGACTCGCAGATGCGTTTGTCACCAATAGTATCAAATTCCCCATACCCTCAACCTTTGGAGAAACAGTATATACCTCCACAAGTTAGACACCCTGATGAAGCTCCGCCCATTCCACCCCGTGCACCAATACCTATGCAACATACTAACTCTTTCAATGATACTAGCTTTGAAAATGTACCTTTGAGACACCCCATTGAACCACACCAGAATGGAAATAATCCAAGAAGACGACCACAATCAGGTAAGGGTGATAAGAAAATGTATTTTTGGGTTAAGAAAGGTTTATGAAATTTAGGAAGAGTTAAAAGTGATTAGTTCCTGCGTTAGGTAATTGTTTTGTGCACAGCGTCTTTCACAGCCCATTTACTTATCATGCCACTATCCTCCAAAAAGTATCCGAACACTTATATCATGCAAGATATTAGTTTTCCATGAAAATATCAATATTGGGTTGAACTTACTTAGGTTAATATTCCGTATAATCCCACCAGCACCAACTGTTTAGAGAGAAACCGCAAACTAGTTAGAATGAGATTTGGTCTTGGCGAAGTGCCAGTCAAAACATAACATTTACGATTCAGTCTTATTTTTTCCAAAATTTTTATTCCAATCTGAAATAAACATTTATATGATGTGTTTGTTAACATTTAGCTCGTATTAAATTATTAAAAAAAAAAAAAAAAACTTTAATAATGAAATTTCAGAATTTATACGGTTAAATTCACATTTAAATGATTTCAAGGATCAAATTCCATACACATACCCACTAGAGCTCATAGTGAATGTACGTTATAAACGCATACACAATAAGCGTTTTTTTTAGTCAGTCAGATTGATCCGAGTGCTCCCGCTCCGTTCGTATAGTCAGTCGGAGCGTACACATTAGCTTATTTATAGTCAATCCGATTGATACGCCGGAGCAATCCGATGATCTGAGGTGCGTTCGGCATAAGCTAATAATCTACACATTCTGCATAATTTACACATTTACACAAGAATCTTGTGTAAATTATGCAGAATGTGTAGATTATTAGCTTATGCCGAACGCACTTCTGGTAGGATTGCAGGTGGCAGGGGTTAGCGCGGGTAAATTCAATCTTACAGCCAATTGGAATGTGTTGAAAATATAACTTAACAAAATATACGAATAAGTGCCATTTGTGATAGAATTATATTATTAGTAATAAACTCTTATTTATAAAACAAAATGCGGTAGCAGTTGTAATCAACGACAGAAATTTGACAGTTGCATGTAGCGCCACCGTCACCAGGCGTCACTACTTAACTTCAGACAAATATTGCTTAGGAAAATGTTAACAAAATCCGAGCAATCCAACTAATCTTACGTAAGCAGCTCGATCTGAGCAATCTTGCGAATTGAATGAACGTAAACGCCTAATGATACAATTTAATTCGGCAAATGTGGAGGGAAAATAAAGTAATTTACACTTACATATAAACTAGATTAGGTTAGGTTTAGTTAGCAAAAATATAGGATAGAAAAAGCAGAATCTTGATAGACGTATATGAACAGGTACCCATAAGGAATTTTTACCTGTTTTCAATGAGATTTATAGTATACATATTTTGAAAAACATTAACTTCATAAAGAGTCCCAACAAAATCAGCTATATTCCGACGTGTCGCCATGTTAGAAACGCATATTTCTCTGTCATCTACTGACGCATGAATGATTGCTATTGGTTGCCCACTCTTACGACCACACCGTCTCGTTTCTAACGTTACTAAGCTGGTGGGCTCATACGGAACATTAACCCTTGCTTTTGTTTCAATCTTCTTTGCCATGGCATCATAAGTGATGTATCGTGATCTATATGAGGGGTTTACCTATGGATTCTCTCTTTGATTCTCTTGACTCTCACCCAGCTAGTTTTCTAATTACAAGACTCATTATTCAATATTCAATATAAAATGTTAAATAATAGTGGGAACATTACGCATCCCTGCCGAACTCCCTTCATTATATTACATTCTTTGAAGAGAGTGCTGTTTATTTTAACTGTAGCTTTGCTTCCTGAATATTTCTATCCAGTTAGTTCTATAAGATGTTTTCGTTTCAATACCACTTTCAAATCGCCTAAAAGACTTCCCACCAAATTTTGAAAAACTCGATGTCACATTCTACACCGTTCTTTCCGAAAAGCATCTTCAGTGCAGCTTCTGTATCGATTTTGATCCAACCACTTTCATTCTCCATCTACGGTACTTATTTGACTTAACCCTGTATGATTTTTTGTTCCCCAAAACAGACAAGTTCATTAAAAGTACACCGTTTTCAAATGATTTAAAGATAAAAAATAGTGCCTACCAAATTCGTTTCCAGAAGTGGAAACTACGCTGGCAGCGATGTGTAGCTACAGAAGGGCAGTATTTCGGAGGTGATAATTTAAATATAAAATTATTTTTTATTAATAAAGTTTTATGACGCTAATCCGCGAATATTTTGTTCAAACCTCGTAAACATTAGTTAACTGATTTTTAATTATTACCTAAATTTTATAAACTTTTCAATTAGGGTACTGATAATTAATTTTATTTTTAATTGGGTTATAATTTTGCTTTTGTTATTGTCTTTGTATTTTAAAGTCTATTCCAAACGATTAAGCGGAACTAGATTTTCAAATCTAGTAATTTTTACAGATTTATTGAAGCTTTTGATAAAAATATATAAAAAAATAGCTAATGACAACTTACAAAAACGAAAATTCCAGTTAGTTCCGCCTAATCGTTTGGAATAACCTGTATTTGTGATTGTCAAAAAAAATATATATCATCAATTCACTTAAAAAATTAAAGTAGTTGCACGCTTATGTATTCCAAAGCGCCAAGTGTCGGATGTAGCTTCTTATGTTACAATTTTGTTGAATATTGCACATTCCTTACCTTTCTAAAGTTGTATTATAATAGTATATTCTGTAACAAGGTTGGAATGAGAAAATTCGATGCGAGTGGAACATTCCGAGCGCGAGCCTCGGAGCCACGAGCATCGAATTTTCTCTTCCAACCAAGTCACAGACCCTACTTTCTCCACGACCACCAGAAAGAAAAAAAAATTAACAAATAATTATTTTAACAAACATTTTATCTTAACACATAATTTATATTACATAACAAATTAATCTATTAATTAAACTATTTTTTTTATTTATTATTTGTTTAATTTTAATTTAATTTGCCGCACATCGGCCACGATTTTAGGTTAGGAAGTTATGTTGCATTTATTTAATGTAAACGTTGCATATATCTTAATGTAACCCTACAAAAACAAAAGACAACAAGTATGGAATAGTTATTCCATAACAAGTGATGGAATTAAATACACGCAAAATGCATAAGAAGATAAGTGCTTTAGAATAACATTCCAACTCTTGTGTTAGAATATTAACTTTCTGTAGTCAAAATTGGTTTTAGAATTGGTAAATTCTATTCGCGACTGCAAATAACAGTGAGACGTCTGGTGGTGACTAGCTAAATTAAACAGAAGCATATATTTGGATAATATTTGTAGCGTGTTGTGCTGCAGTTTATGTGAATTAAGGAGTATTTTAAAATATAGTGACTTAAATACAGTGCATTTTTGCCGAAATATTGTTTGAACAGATAAATATTAAGAAAAAACTTCTGACATATACGCTTCTCGTGCGCCATTAGCTGTTGTATGCAGCGCCGCCAACGTTAGTTTCAGTCGCGAATAGTGGTCGTGGAGAAAATAATTTTGCTGTACGTTGTGCTGCGTTTTGGAGCACATAAGTGTGCGAATATCTTTCAGGGTATTATACAGAATTATGTAACATATTCAGTGCTCGAAGTGAAAAAAAAAATGTGAAATCCAGTAAAGAAATAAAAGAAATACTCGGTGCAACAAAGTTTTATTCGCTCTCACTCGATACTAGTACAATATGATCAATGATGAAATTATTTTTTTTTAAATGTTACATAAACATTTCTGTGCCAATTTAAAAATAAATTACTTCCATGGCTATCTAGACGCCTTTTTCCTGGATCATATTGTATTTAAACAATTATGTCATTGTCAAAAGTTTATCACAAACTAAACTTAAAATCTAATAAAGAATTATATTAGTCTGCAGTTGACTATAACAAAGCATAGCTTTAGGCATGCATGAGCCTTCCAATATCTAAAAAATTAACATAGGAAACATTTTACTTGCCTATTAGTGGTAAGTTATAAACCTCCATCTGGTCCTTAACTCTTTTAGGGGATTGCCGAATTAGCACGTTCTTGTATTTTTAATAATTTAATTAATATTTTTTAATTTATGTTTTAATAAGTCCATTTTTTGCCTTTTTTTAGGGTTTTGTAAGTATGACCAAAAAACCCTTATACCGTCATTTTGTCGTCTGTCTGTCTGTCTGTCTGTCTGTCTGTCTGTCTGTCTGTCTGTCTGTCTGTGTGTCTGTCTGTCTGTTCGGTAAAAATTGTAGCCAAACGGCTAAACCTAGAGAGTTGAAATTTGGTATGCTTGTACAACTTTTTGACCCGCACATAGGAAAAATACTAAAACATCTAAAAAACATATCCCCCTAAAAATATAAACAAATATGTGCTCAACGAAAAAAAAAAAATATTTTTTTAAAATTCTGAGTAGGGTATCAAATGAAAGCCTTAGTACGTGGATTAACGATCAAAATTTTATTTTTGCAAAATAAATTATTTTGACGCGATATTTGTCAAAATTGTGCAAAAAAAATTTTGTCCCACACCCTGTAGCCCAGATGGTTTAAACTAAAAATCTGAAAAAATTCTAAGTAATTTATATTGGTGTGAACCGGAATAGTACTACAGGAATTTTTGATATGTTTTCGGAAAATAATGCATTTTTTGTGTTTTTAACCAAAATATGTTAAATATTTAATTCGCTATGTAACGAAGTTGATACGTCAGCGCTCATAGCGATGTGCGTTTAGTCATTGGTTTTCTAATTTGTTAAACAGGTAACTTGCAAACTAGAGTTCGAATCCTGTCAATTTTAATTTTTTTGTTTTTTTTTTTCAGTTTTCTATTGTTTAAATTATTTTGTCAAAATTCTAGTTATATTTTGGTAAATGTTGCATTTAATTTTTAAAATCGTAAATTTAATAACCAGTAGGAAGTGTTGAAATTATAATTTAATTCTGTTTGATGTATACGAAATCAGAGGGCGGGGCTAATGATTTAAGCAACCAATAGAAGCCAGAGGCGCAATTTTCAACTAACCTTGCTATGTAAAAAAAAATACTGCACATATTTAGAAACTTAAATAATGGTATTAGGCATTCGAATTAAAATTCATAAAAAAATATTTTGACATAAAATTTGTTTTGGCATCCCAAATAATCATCATTCAGTTATTAAATACCTGCAAAACCCTGAAATGTGTGAAAATTCACACTTCACATCAATTTTTTACATGTAAAATCCTAAAATCAGTTATATCCAAACCATGTCCATTATCAGATACATGCTTCTCTGTATTGGAAATGCCCTTTTTATTATTTTAAATGGCTTTAATGTGCTTAGAAAATCTCGTTTTGAATTCATGACACTCTGATCTATGTAAAAGACAAATTTGGGCTTAATATAGCCCGCTTTTATTATCTAATTTAATTTTATTTACCTGGCTGTGTTTTGTTTTTAAATTATTGATATTGCAATAAGCTATTATATTAATCTTTGGGAAACGCTACCTATAAATTTGAAATATATCGTTTTTAATTAACAGCAAAAATGTATATTGAAAAGTTGTTAAGAATGAAAAAATAATTCATTTTTGGTTCGATGCAGATTTTAATAAGATGAATATTTTAGAAGCTATGGTGGGCGCTACCTGAAATTAAAATAACTCACTATTTTCACATATTTACGTTACAGAAAAAATTTATACAGGGTGATTTTAAAAGGATGTAATTATATAATACAAGGATACGTCATCCTATGTGCCGCTTCAAAATATTCTAAGCTGACCTATCTTAGCAGCCATTTTCTGTTACTCTCACCTATTAAAATATGTTAGTTATATGATCATTTATCAATAATTAATAATTGCCATTGGGCATTAATAACTACATCGAACACTTAATGATTTTGTAAACCATAAATTTCAAACAAGTTTGATCTATTTTTAGTTCAAAGTTCACGCATAGATGGCTACAGCAACAGCGATAAATGTTCATCGTGTAATTTAGACCAGTGTTTCTCAACAGGTGGTCCGCAGAAAAATGTTAGTGGTCCGCGAAAGTTTTTGTATGTATTTTTTGCAGTTTTTTTATTATTTTTTATGCACATTTTTCATATAAATAATTTATATTTTGTTTATTTTCTGTAAAATTTCTGTGGTTTTCTACAAATAAAATAAAAGTATTTAGTTATCACATTAAATATACAGTCAGCGTCCGCTTAACGTACACAATGCGTACACAGATTCCCGTACGTTAATCGAACGTACCTTAAGCGGATGGTATATTTCCGTATAAATGCATGTAAATACGACTAATTGGTACATACTTTCGGTCCCTATGTTCATACGAACGTACATTTTTTCGTACGAACGTACATTTGTTCACACGAACGTACATTTTTTTGTATAAATGACCAATATTCATTGATTGTTTTGAAGTTATATTTAGGCAAGATATGAAGCTTGAAATACAGTGTTACTAACTATCTTTCAATTTTCTCCCTTCACTCACACTTACAGAGAAGAATCAGTTAATACGTCGAACGCAGCCGAATATGTACACGTATTTACGAATGCTTTTCTGTGTGTGAATACACAGCAGTGGGTTCACATGTATTTAAAAAAAAAAAAAAAATGGAACTGAATATGGACACTGAAGATATTAACGATTTGTTAGAATCACATGCGGACGAACTCACAACTAATGAGTTATTAGAACAACAAGAGCAAATGAGAACTGAACAAGAAGACCCAAAAACCGAGAACGAAACAACCGAAATACAACTAAAAACAGTAAGTGGAATATTAGGCAAAGTGGAAGAACTCATTGACACTATCGAGAATTCGTACCCGGATATGGATAGAATTTTCAGTGTTGTTAATAATATACGCAATAGCACCGCTTGTTATAAACTTGTATATCAAGACAAAAAGAAAACTGCGGTACAATTGACAATGGACAAATTTCTAATTAAAAACAACAAATAATAATTTTTTAAATACTTATTTATTTTTCTAAACATGTTTATTTTATATAATGTATGGTTTATTTTTATTTTTTTAACATGTATTTATATGTTAGTACTACGTGTTTACTGTTCTATTCGGATTTACGAAAATACTAGGGGCATTAAATTAATAAACTTCAATTACTTACAAATGATCATTCATGAAAAAAAAAAAAAGTGTAAGAATCTTTTTTTGTAGAAAATTTTATAATCTGCAAGTTTTATTCAAACAATTTTTACGTTAAGTTTACTCTTTCAAAATTAAATGCGGTCGCGTCATTTAATAATCGGACATTTTTCGTGAATCCGATTATACATTATACATTGTGTGCTATTTCTTTTCCCTTTTTTTTTAACCATAAAGTTGCCATATCAAATATGAAAACGACGTTTTCGTGTGACGCGATGTACGTTCGCGCGGACAATGTGTACGTTCGTACAAAAGCGACATTTTTATGTACGTATCATCGAACGTACGTTAAGCGAGCGCTGACTGTATTTATTTTCTTGCAAAAAATGCATCAACAATTATTATTAGTGGTCCACGTTAGAAAATTATATATTTTACTGGTCCGCAGTACGTTTTTGGTTGAGAAACACTGATTTAGACTACCGTCTTTAAAAGCTGGTACAAAATTTTAAGTGAATTCCTGTTATGTAATTACATTCTTTAAAACACATCCTGTAAACAAAAAAAAAAAAACTACGAAATAGCAGCATGTGGTATGGAAAGAAATAATTTGGTTTACAATCTTTATTAAAACAAATTTTGTTCGATTTTCTATATTAAATTAATTTATATCAATCTAATTACAAATTTTTACCATATTATTAGCATTAGATTTAATTTACATCAGACTATTATGATTCTACTTTCAAAAAACAATTTTAACGCATTTCATGCGGGTTTGAGCACAGTCTTAACTACGTATGGGGTGGGAAAATCAAATATTATAGCTGTATTTTATATCTTTGATGGTTACTTAAGGATAAACCAGACTTAAAACATAAGACTTTCCATTTGCTCCTGGGACAATAATACGACCTGTAAACATATTCTAAGATTTGAACTGTTAAATATTTACCGACCTGTACAAGAACATCGTATCTAAAAAAGACGTTATAAATTCGAATTTTACAAAGTCTTTTCAGTAAAAATGTGATAACCCATTAAAATCAGTAGATTACGATGGTCACATAAAAAGAATAAATTCCAAGATCTCACTAAATACCTTCAGTGAAATTTACTAGTAAGTGGATAGTAGGCAGGCCAAAACTCAAGTAGGAGAATGGTATTTTACAAGATATAAGGAAGCGTGAGGATCATGTGGATGGTTGCTCAATCGAGAACAAAATGGTGGACAATTCTTATAGAGGCCAAGACCCACCCGGGCTGTAGGTCCAATGATGATAATGACTGTTTATAATAGTGATGTAAAGACCCACCAGAAACACTGTTCTCGTGCCCCGCATAAAATGTGTTTAAATTTAAATACAGTAATCCCTCGTTTAGCACAGTTAAGATTAATACTACCATATTTCGATTAATATTTAATTGAACAATATTTAAAACATACTAAACTTATCATTAGTTTTAGCCTTCGAAGGCCCAAAAGAGAAAGCAAAACTATCCTTCTCAGTCTGCTGTTTCGGAGCAAACATACTTTGAAATACATTTTGTTGAGGAGGTGACAGTGTACCACTTTGATCCGGTGACAGTACGATACTTGAATAATTCATATTACTTGTGTTCGGAGACAGTAACAAATTAGCCACGCTATCACTCATTGAATCATACATATTAGTCGATAAAAGTTCGTTAGTATCATTGAAGTGTGGGCTTTCGTAATTTTCATTAAACACTTCTCCAGAATATTGGGTATCAATTGACTTATCGTAAGTTGGGTAAGAGGTATCGTTAAACTGTTCTGGAGTATGTTCAATTGTGGTTGAAAGATTTAATGTTTCGTATTCAGTATTATCTAAAGTTTTATTGAAATATGGAGATTTTGTTTCCATTTGTACTTTAGGATCGGTTGGCACTCTAAGTGCAATTTGCTCTTTAGGCGCGTTTTGTATTTTAGGAGCAATTTTAACTTTAGGTGCAATTTGTTCTTTAGGTGCGTTTTGCACTTTAGGACCAATTGGAACTCTTGGTGCAGTTTGTTCTGTAGGCGCAATTTGCACTTTGGAAGTGATTGAAATTCTAGGTGCAATTTGTTCATTAGGCGCGGTTTGTACTGTAGGCGCAAATTGCACTCTAGGTGCAATTTGTTCTTTAGGCGCGGTCTGCACTGTAGGCTCAAATTGCAGTCTAGGTGCAATTTGTTCTTTAGGTGCGGTTTGCACTGTAGGTGCAAATTGCACTCTAGTTGCAATTTGTTCTTTAGGCATGGTTTGTACTGTAGGTGCAATTTGCATTCTAGGTGCAATTTGTTCTTTAGGAATGGTTTGCAACTGAGGAGCAGTTACCACTTTAGTATCCGGTGTTTGTAAAATTGGTGTCTCCGTTACTGTTTTGTTAATTATATCATTTATATTCAATTTTTTTAATATCTGGGTTGTTCCAGTGTGAGCTTCATTAATTAATGAAACATTTGATTTGCAGGACTTTTTTGATATTATATTTTCATCGTTACTTCCATCAACAGTAAAGGATCGTTTAATTTGCGACTGTATTTCTACAGTGCGATCGGCCTTTTGATTTTGATTGTTCGGGGGAGGAATGTTGTGTTCGATCATCCATTCGACAATATTTTTCTCCGGTTTTTTAACAGTTATCATTTGTGGTTTAACAAAGATTTCTTCTTCCATTGAAAAACTACTCATAGGACTCAATTGTAGTAACTGAAAACTTTCCTCCGTACTAGGGATAATTACTTCTTCTATGATTTTTTCACTTTCAGGTTCTTTATTTGATTTTAATTTACTGACTTTTATTTCGTAATCTTTTATTTGTTGTTTGATTTGTAATATTTTTTTGTATTCAACCATCTGTTGTGCAAATCTTATAATTTTCAATTGATTCCGTTTTTGACGTATTTCCATTATTTGATTGTTCATCCCTTTTTGTTCATTCAGTTTATTTTGGATAATAACTAAATTAATTTTCATTCTTTGTAATTCTAATTCTTTAGCACGTCTTTCTTTAGCTAAACGTGTTTTTTCAAACATTGCTTTTGTGTCTACGTATTGAGATTTATATGACTCCAAAATATTCTGTATCTTTAATTTCCTTATCTCGTTAACACGTTGCCGTTCAGCGTTAACTTGTTTTAAAGATTCCAGTGTATTTTCTTTAGCCAATATTGAGTTTATAGTTTTCTGTAAACTTTGTCGTAAAGCCGCTTCTACTTCTTTATCTTTGTCAATTTTAGCTTGACGTATTTCATTTTGTTGTTTTTTATCATTGTATTTATCTTTTAGTTTTGTGATGTGTTTTTCTATAATTTCACAATCAATTTTTAATTGGGAAATATGTGAAAATACAGATCGCATATTTTCTTCTGGCGGCAAATCTGTCTTACTTCCAGACATTTTGATTATTTTAAACAATAATCGCACAACAATTACCTGTAATGGAAACAATCGGACACTTATAATAATCACTTTTCACGATAATTTTACATTATTAAAAGATTTATACTTGATTTATTTGATTATTAACATTAATTTTATCAATTTTCAACAATATTTTACTTGATTTAATCTTTATTAAGAAAATCACATTAAAAATACTTACCAACAGTACGATTCAAAGTTAAGAATGCTACTTGCGGACTAGTTCAATTATTCAAAAGTAGGATTGTATACTGTATCAAAGTACCACTTTTTTTCTTTTTCGTGATATATTAATGGTAAAATAGGAATAATAAATAATAACTTAAATATACAACATTTAATTCTACAGAAATATATTTGATAACATTTTAATAAACTTTAAATTGAACTGCGTTGTGCGGGTAATGAAAAGAAGCGGCAAATTTGAAACTTAATTTAACTCTTCGAGCACTGTCTAAAGAACATACATAAGCATGTTACATGTTAAAGCTTGGTTTATAATGAAACTCCATAAGCACTTAACATATCCGAATGGCATAATTACTGTGTTTATAATGAAATAGCATGGGAACATAATATATAGGTTCGTTTAGGTTATATTATGTTTTGTGTTATATAGTTACGTGTTCTTATAACGTGGTTAAAATGGACGAAGATACTACAGCAAAGAATTTACAAGGAGAGAAGGTTAGCTCTGTCTTTTGGCGAGGAAATTATCGCTAGCATGTAACGGGAGAAATTTATGTTTTGGGACTTTTAAAATGGCGTCCAGCTTGAGATTTATATGAAAAATATGAGTAAAATTTAAAGTGCAACACTAAGGATCAGTTTCTGAAAGCTTAGTTAACTATAACCAAATAGTTAGAAAATAGTTGATATGGTTGGTTATGGAATGTTATATTGCAACCGAGTTTAACCAAAAGATTAAACTCGGCTAAGCTTTCAGAAACCGGCCCTAATAAGATAAAATATGCGTCAATTATGAAATGAATAAGCCAGTCTACGTAAACAATAAAGTAACAAATGTATCTGGAATTTTCCGGAACGCCCCCCCCCCCCCCCCGTACTGTGAGAAGTGAGGGCTTTGTTTTTTGCTCTTCACTTACAAATACAATTTAAAAAGGAGGACCTTTTTTTGCGCTCGTCACTTGAAATTGAAATTTTGTATAATTGGACCCCCCAAGCCAAAAATCTGTGTGCGCCCCTGTTATGTTCCATAGCATATCTATTATAAACCACGCTTAAGACTTTACAATCATCATTTACCATGTTAGGGTTTCCAGAAATGCCTCCACCATTGCCAGAGAGTGAGCCTCCTGTGAACAACATGGTATCTGTTGTAAGACATAGCATACCAGCTCCGCCGACGTGGTACGACACATGCGATAATGCAAATTATGGTCAGTTGTTGTGTCTGTTTAAGCATGCTTTAGATAATGGGAAAGCTTTGGGTATTTTGCATCGTTTACAGGCATAAAAGTTTATGTTGACAACGCCTGACACTGAAGAAAACGCTTCTTTGTTGCATGCTGTAGGTATTTAGTTTAGGGTCATTATTTGTACACAGTTTAAAACACTGTAATGGTGTGTTATGGGTAAAATATGCATGTTCAAGTCGTTATACTCTTTTTAGAATGCAGAGATAGTAATCACGCACTGTTCACGTGATAATTTCGACGCACTCTCGTCGTTCATTGGCTGTTGTATCGGTCACTCAACTAAACAAGCCAATTGAGAAGTGACATTACCGTTGGCGGCGCTGTAATTCATGGCAAAATGGCTGAATTGTCTAGTATTCAGCTGTCAATATGCTAACAGGGAACAGGTTAATTTAAGCACAGTACACTTTTATTTTATGAAAATGTATCTATCGACGTTCTAACAAAAAATCAACACTAGAAAATAGGTTTTAATTTCAAACAGTACTACAGTCGCGTAGTACAATATTTGACCACCAGACTGCGTATCCGAGCGTGTCAGTTCTCAATAGGGTAGCAACTTTAATCATTAACATGGTTGTATTACTGTTTCTGCATTCTGAACAGAGTGAACTATTTATACAAACCGTAATAATTTGTTTTTTAATAGGTGGTGAATCTACACCGAGAAATGAGTTTATTTCTCGGCCTACTACTCTACCGGCAGAGTATAGAACCGGATCAGTTAGTTCAACTGAATCCGAACCTGCAACACAACCGAAGAAAAATCGTATGCTTAGTGGAATATTTAGCAGAAAGAAGAAAACCACTTCTTCACAAATGTGAACGAAGCTGCAATATATACAATAGTAAAGTTTATAGCTATTTACAAATCACTTATTAAAGATATATGATAGATAGAGGTTTTATTAATTCAGAATTTTAGGTTATATACATTAATTTGGGACGAATATACTTTTGGATAGCCTCAAAATAAATATATCCTGCAGTAAAACAAATTTCAATAAAACACGTCATTGTTTGGTGGAAAACTTGACGGACTAAAATTTTCTATTTGGTGACATATGATAGTTCTTAAAATTTGTGTTTCGTAAAGTTGGCAACAATAATACATTTGACATTTTGTAATTTTGTAATGTTTCTATTTTTATAAATACTTAACACGCGTGCGAACAAAATTATGCAATATTATTAATTTTTTAATGTTACACTTAAAAATCTGTATCTATTATATATTATTGTTGTGTACCAAAAGTATTTTATTTCATTTTGTAAGATTACAGTGTAAATATAGTTTAGAATGCATAGTATATTGTTAAGGTGAATTCAGAGCTATTTTAAAGAATTTATATTTTATATTAATATATTACATGCAGCCTATATTCATATTATAGTTACAGTTTAATGTAGAACTTAGTTTAAACACTAAACTGGTTTAGTTTATGAATAAACTAAGTTTTTGCGGTAACTGTAACAAATATATCACGACAATAACAAAATACTTGTTGTTTTTTTCCTTATTTTAATATTGAATTATAAAAGTTTTTGTAATAAGTAAAAATAATATAATTGTAATGTATAAAAATATGGGGTATTTATTTATTTATTATTTTTAACTCCCTTCAAACTAAGAAAGAGAAACATTCAAAATAATGCAGCCTAAAATAACTAATTATTATAGCAGACCTGTCGCAGAATATCTGCGAAAATAGTTTATTAATTAATTAAATTAGTCCAGCTAATATCTACCGGCTATTCCAAACGTTTAGGTGGAACTAACTGGAATTTTCATTTTTGTAAATTGCCATGAGCTCTTCTTTTATGGTTTGAAGTAGGCTTTTCCTAAACAAAATGATCAAAAGCTACAATCAATCGGTAAAAGTTACTATGGTCTATTTCAAATTAAAAAAAGTAGATAGCGCTGCGAACCGAGTACGATTTACACTGGACAAATACAGTATAGCGGGAAATTTAAAATAAGTTACAACTAGGACATGGGAGTAGTAACTGAATTAGCAAGTGATTTATTTTTAAATTTAAAAAAGGTTAATAAGATATTGAAATAAACAAGGCAGATAATACAATAACGTTATTTATACGACATAAATTCAGTTTAAGGGTGCGCACAACCGTACAGTTTCCTATACAAGACTAACAACCTGAAATAAAATTAGTAACAATCTATACATCAAAATTTTCAGCGAATTTTTATCTACCTAATAGGATATTTTTAATTGTCAAAAGAGCTGTGATGTAATTGTAAATAAACAACTTGCGTTATAGACGCCATCTTGTAAACCATTCGACGCATATTTGTGTACCATGCGGCAAATATGTTTCGAGATAATTTGTTCTATTGAGAAGTGACATTACCGTTGGCGGCGCTGTAATTCATGGCAAAATGGCTGAATTGTCTAGTATTCAGCTGTTAATATGCTAACAGGGAACTGGTTAATTATAGCACAGTACACTTTTATTTTATGAAAATGTATCTTTGGACCTTCTAACAAAAAATCAACACCAGAACATATGTAATAATTTCAAACAGTACTACAGTCGCGTAGTACAATATTTCACCACCAGACTGCGTATCCGAGCGTGTCAGTTCTCAATTGTGAAAATTACTTATAGTTATTGTACTTGGTAATCTACTTTTGCCGCCACCTCGAATTCGCCGCTGATTTCAATATAGGTGCGGCGGATAAAAATGTTTCATTTTATGTAAAGAAACTTGTACCAAGTGGCATTTTATTATCATCAAGTATAATATTTTTCGACGAAGGCTCTAAACTATAAACAATCATGTCGAAAAAAAATTTAACGTATTATTTGAACATTTCTACACAAAACTATAAATATAAAAATTATTTGAAACCCACAAATATATTTAAAAAATTACAGAACGTTGTTGTGTAATACCTATTATTAAGTTATTTAGCAATAACATTTTTACAATAATTTTTTCTAGAATCAAAAATATCCTATTAGATAGATAAAAATTCTGTGCAAAATTTGATGTATAGATTCTCACTAATTTTATTTCAGATTGTTAGTTTTGTATAGGAAACTAATAATCTCTGGGGGTTGTACGTAGCGTTAATGGAAAATTTGAAAAAGTTAAAAAAATATTAATTTTAAAAATTATGTACTATATATAAAAAGAGAGATATGGCTAAAAGAGTTTAAATAAAGCAATAAAACAAACAATATATCTTCAGAGCTAAAGTTTCTTATTTAAATAATTATTGTAAATAAAAATTAAAAATATATGTATATATGAAGGTCTAAAAATTATCTCAATAACTTCTTCTTTGGGCACAATCAGCTGGGCTGTCTTTTGGCCTCACATTAGTCCTCTCTTTTGATCTGTTAATTGTCAAGTGTCAAAAAATATTTATATGTCAGATAACCTAAAAAATATATAACTGCGTAAAAACAATTTACATGGAGAATTTTCTCCATAAAATCTACGCCAAGAATATAAATAAAAGTCTAAATATGTAAATAATAACAAAATATATGAAAAAAATTAAATAATATATATTTCCAATGTACGACACTGAACATCTGTCAACTTGAACTAAAAACAATATTTTAACAATGTAATAGGGATGACGATCTAAACCAATCCGAAGAAAGGACAAACAGCTCCTATCTTCTTACACACATTTTTCTACTTTGAAATAGACCATAGATTTGAAAATCTAGTTCCGCCTAAACCAAAGAAACCACCTATAGTACCACATACATATAGGCTATTCCAAACATTTGGGCGGAACTAGATTTTGAAATCTAGTAATTTTTATCTATTAATTCGGACTTTTGGTCATTTTGTTTGAGTTTTGTAAATCATACTCACACTGCAAATTCTAGATTAAATTGATTGTCATTATAAATTGTCCTTTTCATTGCATTTTATTATTTTGTCATTCTTAATAAAAATGTCCCATTTATTTATTTTATTTTTTTTCTTATTTTTATTATTATTTTTTTTTTGTGGTCTTTGCTGCTTCGGCAATTAGCCAGGAAAATTCTTATTTGTATGGAAATTCCATGCCTGAACAGGATTTGAACCCGAGACCTTAGCAACGCAGAGCACCTGTGTTACTCTACGCTACGCCGATCGGCTTTTTTTTGTCTTCAAAATAAGTAAAAATATGTAATATTTTTAATAAATGGGTGGAACTAGATTTTGAAATCTAGTAATTTTTATCTAATAATTCGGACTTTTGGTCATTTTATTTAAGCTTTGTAAATCATACTCACATTCTACAATTCTAGATTAAACTGATTGTCATTATAAAATGTCCTTTTCGTTGCATTTTAATTTTTTATCTTTCCTAAAAAAAATCCCATTTATTTATTTTTTTTACTTTCAAAATGTGTAAATATGTATTAAAATTTTCAATAAATGTCATTCGGTTCCATAGTTTTACTGTTGAAATTTTAAATTTTCACATACAAACCTGAAAAATTAATAATCCAAGCAAGGTCCCTTCTCGTGCCCACCTAAAAGAACGAAATTCCCATTTAGTTCCGCCTAAAGGTTTAGATTAGCCTGCAGTACCATATACATATATCAGTTAATAGGGTAAACTTTCTAAGCGCCCTGACATCTGGTGGCGATTTTCGAAACATACGAGAGTGATAGGCTGTTCCAAACGTTTAGACGGAACTAGATTTTGAAATCTCGTAATTTTTATCCATTAATTCTGACTTTGGTCATTTTGTATAAGCTTTGTAAATCATACTCACATTGCAGATTCTAGATTAAATGGATTGTCATTATAAAATGTCATTTTCATTGCATTTTAATTTTTTGTCATTCTTAATAAAAATTTCCGATTTATTTATTTATTTTTGTTTTGTCTTCAAAATATGGAAAAATGCATTAAAATTTTTAATAAATGTCATTCGTTTCCATGGTTTCACTGTTGGAATTTAAAATTTTCACATACCAAACGTCAAACATGAAATAACCCAAGCAAGGCCCCGTCTCGTGACCCTAAAAGAACGAAATTTCCATTTAGTTCCGCCTAAACCAGTAATGGCGAAACTATGACACGCGTGTCACGGATGACAAGCCATTTTGGGTGGTCTTTGGCCAAGAACAATGGTGCCTCAATTTTTCCCTCTACGTACTTTTGTGAGATCTTATTCTCGACGTTAAATAATATTAAAACCAATAAAAGGAACCGAGTGACAGATAAAGTTAGTAGCGCTTGCTTGGATTTGAAGTATCTATATGAAATACCAACCTTCAATTGAAGATTTAGCAAATGCAATTCAGCAACAAAAAAGTCACTAATGTAAAGAATTATTTATTTTTGCTTTTTTATTAGGCCAAGTTATTTATATGACAGCTGTCACTGTCATACTGGTCAGACGTACTCTGCAGATATCGCAGTGATTAGTGATTTATAGTGCTATTAGTGAGTTACTATTCACAACAGTGAATTAGTAAGTGAACATATATTCCTATATTTGCATATGTAATCCTGCATTGACTAAATATACCAACTGGACATTTTTAAAAGCTAACACTAGCCATTGCAAATGGCTAGTGTAGCAACCCCTCATATGGAAACTGATCCAATAGCCATACGTCCTAGAAGTGAGAACAGCAATGACTGGACCCAAGTTCTAAGCACCCGGAAACGACCAGGAGATCCGGAAGTCAATCGAACACAAACAAAAAAAAATTACAACACACAAGAATTGAATGTGTCCAACAGATTCCAAGCCTTGGAAAACGAAGAACTCAGCAATAGCCAAAATGACAAGGAAAAGGAAAAGGTAATTACACCGCCGCCCATATTAATCCCTTTAGTAATGAATTATCATTCGCTAACAAATACCCTTGATTCTGTGGCCAAGGGTAGTTATGAATGTAAAATCATTGGCACAGACCAAGTAAAAGTGCTATGCAAAGATGCTGGAAAATACAGAATAATAACAAAATTTCTACAAGAAAATAAAACAGCTTTTCACACCTATCAGATAAAACAAGATAAGAAATACAGGGTGGTACTGAAAAATATGCACTACTCTGTAGACACCGTTGAATTGAAACAAGAAATAGAGAGCTACGAACATAAAGTTTCCAACATTTACAATCCAAAACATAGAATCACAAAAACGTCATTATCTATGTTTTTCATAGATTTACTTCCAGCGCCAAATAATAAAACAATTTATGATATTAAAACATTACTACACACAAGAATTGTATTTGAGGCCCCATACGTGAAGCGGGAAATCGTGCAGTGTGCAAGATGTCAGAGATATGGACATTCAAAGGCTTATTGCTTTAGACAGCCAAGATGTGTTAAATGCGGACAAAATCACTTTACTAAAGAATGTATAAAAAGTATCGACACGGACCCTACCTGCGTTCTCTGTAATGGACGTCACCCGGCTAATTATAAAGGATGCTCCGTATTTAAGGAAATTCAAAAAAGAAAATTTCCACAATTAAGGCAGAAACCACAAGAAAATAATAACATTCGACAATCTCAAAGATCAGAGACAGTACAACCAGGTGTGTCTTACGCACATGTGGCTAGGAATAATGTTCAACAGCAACAAGCCACAAATATCCAATCTCAAAACACCAAAGAGCCAGAATCAACCAATAACAAACTGGAACATATGATGATCCAGCTAATGCAGCGTATGGACACCATGTTAAATTTATTAACAACTATCGTGTCAAAAGTTCAACAATGCAACAATTAAACATTGCGCTCTGGAATGCCAACGGCTTGACTCAACATAGTCAAGAACTAAAAGTATTTATCTCCATTCATGACCTGGATATCATACTAATTTCCGAAACCCATTTCACAGAAAGAACATACTTCACTATTCCGGGCTATTCAATCTACAGTGCAAACCATCCCGATGGAACAGCTCAGGGTGGAGCAGCGGTCATAATTAAAAATAAAATTAAGCACTATGCGCTACCTGAATACACCAAAAACTATCTTCAATCCTGTAGTATAATGATAGAAGATTTAAGAGGGTCTTTTGTAATATCAGCCGTATACTGTCCACCAAAATACGTTATTAAAAAAGAGAAATTTCAAGAATATTTTAGTGAACTAGTGCCTAGATTTTTAGCGGGAGGCGACTATAATGCAAAACATACTGATTGGGGATCACGGCTAATAACTCCTAGAGGCCGTGAGCTCTTAAAAACTATACAGCAAAATACCTTTGAACATTTGTCTACTGGAGAACCTACATATTGGCCCACAGACAGGAATAAAATACCGGATCTGCTCGATTTTTGTGTGGTAAAAGGCATTTCACAGACATATTTAAATGCCAAATCTTGTTTTGACTTATCGTCTGATCATTCTCCAGTCCTTATAACAATAACGACGCAATTCCAACAAACAGAAAAACCGCCAACGCTTTTTAATAGGAGAACTGATTGGGAAACATTCAGAGAAATTCTGATTGAGGAACTAACTGAAAAAATACCACTTAAAACTCCTGAGGACATAGAAAATGCAACAGAACACATTACCACTGCAATACAAAAAGCAGCTTGGTCTTCAACACCGGAACAAATAGCAACCGCAAACGACAAAAATTACTCAGAGGACATCAAAAATGTTATAGCAAATAAACGCAGGTTGCGTAGGCTGTGGCAAAATAATAGAACACCATTAAATAAGTTAAAATTAAATCGAGCTACAAGAGAGCTTAAATCCCTGCTAAGCGAAATGCGGAACAAATCTTTCCAAAATTATATTGAAAATCTTTCGGCCACTGCAGCTACAGATTATTCTCTCTGGAAGGCTACAAGAGGATTAAAAAGACCTAAAACCCCCTGCCCTCCGATCAGGAAAAGAGATGGCTCCTGGGCTAGAAGTAACTTAGAGAAATCCAATACCTTTGCTGAACACCTTGCTGATGTATTTAAACCACACCCCAGTGAACTACCAATGAACGAAGAAGAGAAAATCAATGAATTTCTCGAAATGCCACATCAGTTATCTCTTCCAATAAAATCCTTCAAAAGCTATGAAGTAGAAAAAATAATTGGAGAAATGAGCCTTAAAAAAGCTCCAGGATATGATTTAATTACTGCGAAAATACTTCGGGAACTGCCGGAAATAGTTCTTAAAATCATCAGAAATATTTTTAATGCGGTTTTAAGATTGGGCTATTTCCCATCTTACTGGAAAATTGCACAAATTATCCTAGTACCGAAGCCAGGAAAAAAAACAGAAGAAGCAGCTTCATATAGACCGATAAGCCTCTTACCACTTTTATCCAAACTATTCGAAAAACTATTACTAAAGAGAATGCAACCAATAATTCTGAAGAACAATTTGTTGCCTGATCACCAGTTTGGATTTAGGCAGAGACATGGAACAACTGAACAGATCCACAGAGTGGTAAACATAGTTAATAAAGCCATACAAGAAAAGCAATACTGTTCAGCTGCCTTTTTGGATATATCGCAAGCATTTGACAAAGTATGGCACTGTGGATTACAATACAAACTAAAAAAAGAGCTCCCGCATACTTTCTATGAAATATTAAAATCGTATCTTACCAACCGATACTTTTTAGTAAAACACGGAAGCGAATACAGTGATCTGTTTCCCATTACATCAGGTGTACCTCAAGGGAGTGTAATTGGACCAATTTTGTACCTTCTCTACACGGCAGATCTCCCAACAACTGTAGACAGTATTGTGTCAACATTTGCAGATGATACCGCAATATTAGCTTGCCATGACGACCCGAATGAAGCCTCCCGACAGCTACAGGAAGTTCTGCATCTGATTGAACATTGGCTAAAATTGTGGCGAATAAGAGTCAATGAAAACAAATCCGTTCACGTTACCTTCACAAACAGAAGAGAAACATGCCCAAGTGTTACCCTTAACAACCAGGTTATTCCCCAAGCAGACAACGCAAAATATTTGGGATTATATCTAGACAGAAGACTGACATGGCGAAAACACATAAAAGCCAAAAGAACTCAGCTTGGACTGAAAATTAAAAAATTATACTGGCTTATCGGGAGAAGATCTCAGTTATCCCTTAAAAACAAGTTGTTGCTGTACAAAGTAATTCTGAAACCAATCTGGTCTTATGGCATCCAGTTATGGGCAACAGCCAGCAATTCGAATATAGATATAATCCAAAGATTCCAGTCTAAAACTTTGCGAACAATTGTCGACGCCCCGTGGTATGTAACAAACCACAATATACACCAAGACCTCCAAGTCAGCACTGTACGTGAAGAAATAGAAAAGAGGAGCATCAAACATCTGGATAAACTGGAACAACATCCAAACATCAACGCTATTCAACTCTTAGACAACAGTAACGCAGTTCAGAGACTACAGAGATATACCCCTCTCGATCTACCGTTTAGATTTAATTAGATTTATCATCATAATCATCTTCATCATATCATTTCATGTCCATCCTAACATAAGTAAATGTACATATGTAAATATGTAAGTTAGATATATTTTGGTTATTGTCACTGGACAATATCCATTCAAGCTGTATGTGTATGTATAAACCATTTACTTATTGTAACAGATTGTAAATAAACAGAGGAGTCAAAAAAAAAAAAAAAAATTTTTGCTTTTTTAATAAATACAGTCTGTTTCAAACGCTTAGGCGGAACTAAATGGGAATTTCGTTCTTTTAGGTTGTCACGACAAGGGACCTTTCTTGGGTTATTTCATTTTTCACGTTCGAATGTCAAAATTTAAAATTACAACAATGAAACCATGGAAACGAATGACCTATGTCAAAATTAAATTATTTTTTTATATATTTTAATGACAAAAAAATAAATAAATGGGAAATTTGTATTAAGAATAACACAAAAAATCAAAATATAAAGAAAATGACATTTTAAAATGATATTAACTTTAACCAAAAAAAGGTTATTGTAAGTATGATTTACAAAGCTTAAACAAAACGGCCGAAAAGCACGATTTAAGCGATGAAAGTAACTAAATTGCAAAATCTAGTTCCGCCTAAGCGTTTGAAACAGACTGTAAATAATTATATCAAAAATATAACTATTTTCTATTAGGGCTGCAAATATCACAAAACTGTGAATATTTCTAGACGTGACACGACACCCGAGTTAAGCTATGTTTTTCCCGAATTTTGACACACCGAGTTCAAAAGGTTCGCCAACACTGGCCTAAACGTTTGGAATAGACTGCATATTTTGTAGCACGTTAGTCTAAATAGAAATGTAAGTGTTCCACTTCCATCGTCCTTGCACAATCCAAGATTTTCTAGTTTGCAGGATTGAAATAATGCACAAATTAAATATTTTAACAGTATCGTTTTATCGGTTCAGGTCCACTAATTATATTTTGTTTTATTCAATAACGTTCAAAGAAGACTTCAAAAACATTTTACCTCTTTTCATTCCTTAGGGGTCGTATTTCGAAAAATCTCATCGTAGGGGGTGTTAATGTCATGGAAGGAATATATTCCTCGAATTCCCTTGTTTCTAGGTACATGGGTCATTCTATCGATAAAAAAATACCAATTTACAACTTTAAAAATTTAAAAAAAAAAAAACAAAAAACAGTAAAAACGCTTTCTAAATAATTTAAAAAGACATCTATTTGATCTAAAAAAGGAATGTTATAACACAACAAACACAGGATATACGATTGGTTCTATAATTCATTCCGAATCTATATTCGCTTCTTAAGGGGTTGATTAGAGTGAATTCTGAATTTCATGAAATTGAGTAAAAAAATATATATATCTTACCCCTTTTCACACCCTTCTGGGTTGAATTTCGAAAAATCCCTTCTTATTGGTTGCTAACGTTATGAAAGGAATATACTCCCCTAGTTTTATGATCATAGGTCCAGAGGACTTTCTATTGAATAA
This sequence comes from Liopterus haemorrhoidalis, assembly GCA_963971575.1. NCBI lineage: Eukaryota > Metazoa > Arthropoda > Insecta > Coleoptera > Dytiscidae > Liopterus > Liopterus haemorrhoidalis. The sequence continues at coordinate 16,559,326 of OZ020616.1, read as the reverse complement.
AATATAACATTTTACCCCGTGGCTCCGTGGTAAGACGGTTGCCTACGGAATTCAGGGACCCAGGTTCGAAACATCCCACGTCCTTTGGATTTTTATCTTCCGATATTGTGCAGTCAGCTCTGGGGTCGACTCAGCCTCAAATATTGAATACTTAAAATGAGTACCTATTTATTCGGGGATAATAAGATCAGTTGAAACGTCACACTGATCACGTAGCTTTCATATCTATGACCGACGGTCTAGAAACGGAGAACTTACTTTCTCTGCCACTATGCACCTATCTAGGCGTTTGGGAACCTATTATTTTTTATTATTTATTACTTTATTCTTTTAGGGGTGAAATATAAAAAACAGTCAAAACACTTTTTAAAGACTTTAAAGTCACCCAGGGCCGTATTTACCATTGGACGCAATAGACGATAGGGGGGGAGGGTCATCTAAGTATGCTATTTTATAAATATTTCTGTTATGAAATATTAACAAAAAAATGTCATCTCTTTTCATGTGTATTAATAACGTGCTCTCCTCATAAATTTCCTGGTTCCCCTAGATCAGGGGTACTCAACCGTTTCATACCTACCGCCCACTTTAGCATCTCTATTGGTAGAAAAATTTTCATACCGCCCACCTGTTGTATAATAATAATAACTAATAACCAAATACTTTCGCAAAATTTAGCTGCAAAAATCTTTATAAAACAACTTACTGCATCATCTCTTATTATTAAACGCAACCAATATACATGCACCAAAACGTGGCAACGTTGGATGTCACAAAGTACCCTGTGTAACAGAGTACCCACACTTCCCTTACCCGTATAGTGAACTAAACTTATGCGCGGGCGATAAAAATTGTATATTTTGAGAAATTTAACTATAAACAGTAAAGAATCTTATGAAAACCAATAATGCTATGAAATTTTTTTTAATAATACTTTCATTTTCATGTTTTTAAAACGACAATTATATTAAAAAAAAAAAAACGGAAAGTAGCCAGCATTGGACAAAACCCCTACCGCCCACCAAAAAGTTTCTACCGCCCACTAGTGGGCAGTTGAGTACCACTGCCCTAGATTATAAGAGCTAGCGCCGCCACTTAATATCCATGAGCGTAATTTTTAAACTTAAAAGGGTCACCTATTTGATTAACATGTAGTATACATTTTATTTTAAAAAGTACGCTCATGGATTCTGAATAATTGAATTGTGAAGTCATTGCATATGATAGTCCGGTACCGGTGTTATAAGCTCCCGCTTTCAACATACACCTCTGGTCAGATTTGTAACATTACAGTGGTGTTAAAATGAGTATAAAAGTCGGACACAAAATTTTTGATTTAAATTTGAGATTTTGACATCAAGTCTGAGCTTTAAGGCCCCAATTTTTTTCTGTACTAAACAATGTATCTTTTATCGTCTTCGATAGAATATTATCAATAAAAAAAAATGGAATTTGTTTAAAATGTGATAAGGCCATTTAAGACCTCAGAATATCATCTACAGGTCTATATATTTTTTTAGATTTGTAATACAGTTATACCAGAACTATCATTGGCTAATATTAGGGTTACCACACGTCCGTAATTAGTACGGACAGTCCGTATTTTGAGTTTTATGAACTGATAAAAAGCTTTCTTAAAAAAAGTTCACTGGAACGAAATATATGAGTTAAACAACAATTATTAGCTATTATAATAAATATTACATTGAATAAACAGTATAATACACATTCTAGATACAATTTTTAATTCCGTGTTTTTTTTTTACAACTATCCGTATTTTATTAGTTTAAAATCTGGTAACTACTAATATCAATTTTCAAACTGATCTCATCATAAAGAAATTTTCAGTTAAAGGTATTAAATAAAACAAAAATGGTCCATATTTGAATATTTTATTGTTATTTACAATACCGCATAGAACTAAAAACACTATCGTCTATATGAAACTTTATATGACTGATTTACTAAATCCACGGTCATTGTAATCAGATGGTTTAGTACGATCAGACACTCTTGGATACTCAGGATCACCTGGATGAACAGCTTTACGAGCCTTGTACACTCTCCAACCACCTTTCCTTGTCCAATCGTTTGAATTATATTTAAAGTAGTAATACGTTGCATAAATAAAAGCAAGACTCATTGCAGCTTTACCAGTCCAGAAACGAACGTGAAAAGCTCTATGGCTTCCCAATGCAGGTGTCAAAACTCTCCAAACTTGATCCAAAGGCCAACGATAAGCTCTACGAATTGGGTTGTAAAGCTCCCTATAAAGCTCTGGTACATGTCTTGGCTCGTTGTGGGTTAGAATTTGATCTTTAAGCCACTGTTTTCTGAAGGCTCTTTCAGCATCGGTCATGCCATTTAGACGCTCGCGTTCGTTGACATATCGTCCTGCGATTGAAAATGGCTTCACACCACCAGTTTCTGAGGAAGCCATTCTTGCCAATTAATTCTAAAACGCCACCTGGAATTATTAATTAATACGTTAAAGATTATTAACACAATTAGTTATTTTATTTTTAACCTCAATATTATATAAATTTTGACGTTTGGCAGGGATATAATTTCTCTAATTTCTGACCGTTGGTAGAAATGCTTTTTGAATTATTAAAATCTGCAACAAAAAAATAATATTAAAAAAACAATTTAAAATATTAATAAGTATTTTTATGCATTAAAAAATATATATTATTTGCTTAAACTGAATATATAATATATTTTTAAAGTTTACTTATGAACGGAGGATTATTTTTTTTTGATATTGGCAATACGATTCCCTTTTAAAACATCTTATTTTAAATAATTCTACTATAAAAATATTCTTTTGCATTAAATTGTTTAATATAAACTCTGTTTTTTTATTTTGAATTTCTAATTTTCTCCAATTTTTAATATATTTGCTAAAATATTTAGCTAAGCTAGAGTTTTAATTTTTATATGATTGGCAATACACTAAAGCGCTTAAATAAAATATTCCTAAACACATCCGTTTCCTTTTTCTGTTAAGTTCTGCAGCCATGAAAGCTAAAGGAGAGGTATGTTTATTAAAATAATAAATAAATTAATAATTTTAACATACTTCTATATTTTCAACATTATGTATAGACTACATAATATAAAATATATCTTAATTTTTGACAGTGAAGTGTTAATATTTAACCTTATACTAATAATGCCGACATGTCATACACGTGTTTGTCACACTAATGTTAATATTTCTATGTTTTAGTTGAAAGAGTTCGAGGTAATCGGGCGTAAGCTTCCGACCGAGAAGGAGAAAAACACTCCTTTATATAAAATGAGGATATTCGCTCCTGACGGTATTGTCGCGAAATCTCGTTTCTGGTATTTCTTGAGACAGTTGAAAAAGTTCAAGAAATCCACTGGTGAAATCGTTAATTTAAAACAGATCCCAGAGAAGACACCAATTAAAATTAAGAACTTCGGAATTTGGTTGAGATATGACTCTCGTTCTGGTACACATAACATGTACAGAGAGTACCGTGATTTGAGTGTGTCCGGAGCTGTTACGCAGTGTTATCGTGATATGGGAGCTCGTCATCGTGCCAGAGCTCATGCAATTCAAGTAAGTACAGTTGTTTTTTATTCAGTTTTTTGTATTTTAAGTACTGGTACAAACATAGCGCACTATTACTGTTATTCATTTCTTTGCTTCGTGTGTAACCTGATTTCGAAATCTAGTAACTTGTAACGATTAATTGAAGCTATTGATCATTTTGTTAAGCAAGAGTCCACTTCAATCGGTAAAAAGTGAGCTCTTGGCAACTTATAAAAATTAAAGCATTCTGTGTCCAACTGTAAATACTTAAAGCTGTTCATACTGCAACAAATGTAAAAAGTGACGCGCATGTGTGCTCACTAGTGAAAAATTTACGTTTTTTTACACTCCAAGTTTCTATTTAGGAAGTTAGTTAATTGTTAATGATGTTTGGCGCCCAGCAATGATGGCAATTTGCGCCTCACAGCCCATGTTCATTACTAGAATATTATTTATAAGTTAAAATAAATAATACACTTTGATAATGTAGGTTCTGAAGTTAAACAATTGACACTCTAAAAAATTTACTTATTTTTTAATGATAAAACTATAAACCCCTCACTGTTTCTAACATTACTTGTTAAAATTCATCATCTTCATCATTGAAAAGTAATTCAACCGCAAACCGAAGTACATAATATTGATGCATGACTGACGTGAACTAACCTGATAGTAAAAACATCGCCTAAACTTGTAGGGTTAGATTTTACATCCACAATCCAAGCTCGCTCCGTGTTTGAGTTACTGCGCTCCATCAGTGTTCTATTCATGACTGTCATCATCGACTGCTCACTCAGCGCTCGCTCTACCCTGTACAACTTGAATATATCCATTAAAGAAGGTGGCAATATTTAAACAGTTCCCAAAAACATTCTGTATAAAGTCTGTTCCTTTGGTTTAGGCGGAACTAGATTTTCAATTCTAGTTACTTTTACCGGCGTAGCGTAGTGGTAACACATGTGCTCTGCGTTGGGAAGGTCTCGGATTCGAATCCCGTTCAGGCATGGAAATTTTCTCAAATAAAAACTTGTCCTGGCTAATTGCCACAGCAGCAAAGGCCATAAAATTAAAAAAAAAAAAATACTTACAAAAATGAAAATTCCGTACCGCCTAATCGTTTGGAATAAGACTGTAGTGAATATATTTTGCCTATCCACATCATAACAATAACTGACGGAAAATGAGGAAACTTATAAATGATTTCAAATTTTCTTATAATTTTAGATATTTAGTCAACGTTTTAAATTAAAACGTCCCACAATACTGTATTTGTAATATAGGCTATTCCAAACCTTTAGGCGGAACTAGATTTTGAAATCTAGTAATTTTTATCTATTAAATCGGACTTTTGATCATTTTGTTTAAGCTTTGTAAATCATCCTAAAATGTCCTTTTCACTAAATTTTGATATTTTGTGTCATTCTTAATTAAAATTTCCCATTTATTTATTTTTTTGTCTGTCAGAATATGTAAAAATGTATTAAATTTATATTAAATGCTATTCATTTCCGTGATTTCACTGTTGGAATTTAAAATTTTCACATACCAACTTGAAACATAAAATAACCCAAGCAAGGTCTTCTCGTAACAACCTAAAAGAAAGAAATTCCCATTTAGTTACGCTTAAAGCGAAGAAATTGCCTATTTGTAAATCTGTATCAGATAAATATAAATTTATGTGTACAGATTTTATTTATACATTTTTAATTTTTAATGTACACAGTAGTCATTTAGATGGACTGTATTAGATGCAAATAGCCACCGTTGTTGTGTGCCAAAAATTTTAACTATCTAATCATTTTAATTTCGTAGTACCGCCTACTGCATTCTTATTTGAAATGAACTGTAGATATTGTGTGGTGTGTCACGAAATTTGGAAAATAGCGGTTAACAATATACAGGGTGTGTTTCGGAACTGTCTAAGCATTGCTAACTTCTTTATTATAAGATATATGAAGGAGCTTGAATTAGGAAAGATGGAGTATTTTATTCTACAAACAAAAGTATTAAACCCATTATTAAAAGAGTTTTTAAGACGATTAAACACGTAAAACCAATATAATCCCATCGCTATTTTGAAATGATTAAAATTAAAGTATGATATTTTGATATCCTTGCAAAGCTGATTTAATGTACAGTGGTACCTCGGTTTTCGTTGACTTCGGTTATCGTCGGTTTCGGATTTCGTCGATTTTATCGCGAAAAATATGTCTCGGTTTTCGTCGGTTGTCTCGGTTTTCGTCGGTTGTCTCGTATTTTATCGGCGTACCGCGACCCACTCGCTACGCAGTGTTGCGTTGTTTCTCGTTGTGTGAGCATCTAGCCCGCCCGTCTAGCTAAACAATTCCATTGCTTTCCAGTGTTAGTGTTTTTGTGCTTTTTTTATTGATTGAAATTCATATGAAAATAATTGCCTCGGTTTTCGTTTATTTCGGATTTCAACGATTGTTGTCGGACGGATTATCGAAGAAAACAGGTAGCACTGTACTTTCAAGAAAAAAAAAAAAAAAATACGGATTCCCTATGCTAGATCATAAGTATTAACAATTTCCGCTGAAACCGCAAGTGATTCAGAATTCGTATTATAGTACTTAAGTGGGCCCTTTTGTCTAGTTTAACTTTTCTTCTGAAGAATTTTTTGTATCTCTTAAAATAAAGGAGTTATTCGAGTTGCGGCGTTTCAAACAAACACCTTGTATACTTTAATTTTATCTAAAGAAGTCCAGTCAAGGTCGTATTCGAATGATACGAACTAAGATTTTAGCCACGCCTATAAAAATCGGACCATTGGCGTAGCATAAATTTTTATCTTGAGAGCTTTTAATTCAGAAACATTTAACATTGTTTATTTTTTAATTACTGGTTTCCATAATGTGATTAATTCTTGCTGATTTAGTTCGTTTAATAAGTTTAATTAGCTCGCTCCACACGGTTCTACTAACCTGACACTTTCCTAACCTAAGATAACGTTTTGTCATTAAACTAGAAAGTAGATAGCTCGCTCTGCTCCGCTCCGCTCGCATTCTACTAACCGAACCGAAGCTAGCGCTGCGATAGACGTCAAATTTACGCCGATTTATAGGGAAATCCAACCTAAAATTGCAAGTTATAAAAGTGAAAAATAATGAAAACTGTAAAAAACTAACAATTTCCGTACCTAATATAATTTATTATTATCTAAGAAAGATGTCTCTACAAACAAAAAAAAATAAACAAAAAACATGAAAATAATGCAAATTGAGTGTGAATATATATGACTCTGGAGCCTAATCTTAATTATAATAAATATTAATTCATATTTATTTATCTGTTGATCTGCATGTACAGTTAACAAAGATACACTGTTTTTCTTGCTCTCGTAGCAAATATTCATATAGGTTATAAACCAATTCACGAGACTGCTTTCTTAACGCTTTGCCTTTTACACTCATATTGTTTTATATAAAAGAAAACAATTATTCAATTACAAATATTGTCGTGAAAAGGACAGATTTAATGAAAAACACGATGAAATAAATAGCAAAACAGTTTTAGACGCCACTGGTTGAGTACGAATGACACTAGAAAACATTAGTAATCTCAGACAAACCCCGAGATGTACGTTGTCGTTGCTATACCTGAACAATAAACAGAATTGATTGACAAACTTCATTTGTATTTCTCTTATTATTTTGCCAATGCGAGTGAGAGAGAAACACATCAGTACATTAATTATTATTGCAGTCATATGACCGTGACTGTATTTCTTTAGATAATCAAAGATTAATTGTATTGTAGCTAGCAAGTTTATTTACAAAAAAGAAACAAATTAAGTTTAATATTGTTTTATTATGTTTATTTATTATTTAATTTATTTATTTTTTTGTTTTTCAGATTATTAAGGTAGAGGTAATTAAGGCTGGGGCATGCAGACGGCCACAAGTGAAACAGTTCCACGACGCCAAGATCAGATTCCCTCTACCCAAGAGAATCCAACACAATAAGATGAACAGATTCTCTGTACGCAAACCTCGTACATATTTCTTGTAATTTGTTCATAAATTATAATTGAATAAAAATTATTATTCATCAATTTTTACATAAAGAATTAATTATAATCACTTTTGTGTTATTTGACATGTTTAATACACCCTTTCCTATCCTGTAGTCCGTTCAAACGTTAGAATGCAGTATCGCTCTTATGAGAAATGTGAGCAATGTTGTAAAAATGTCAAATATATCAATGAACCCAAAATATGCGTCATTTTATATTTTTTTTGTTGATATTTACTCAAATTCCAAGGAAAAAATTAACCATTTGTAGTGCGTTTTCAACGATCAGCGCGTTTTACTGTTGGCAACCTCGCCAAGGAAAAAAGGATAGTTTTGCTAGAAGAACCCATTAGAAAGTATGAAAAAGAATACTGCATTCTAACATTTAAACTATATTCGCGACTCAAACTAACGTTGGCGGCGCTGCATACGACAGTTAATAGCCGACGAGAAGCGTATATGTCAGAAGTTATTGATATTTATCTGTTCAAACAATATTTCTGCAAAAAAGCACTGTATTTAAGTCACTATATTTAAAAATACGTCTTAATTCACATAAACTGCAGCACAACACACTAAAAATATTATACAAATATACGCTTCTGTTTAATTTACCAAGTCGCCACCAGATGTCTCACAGTTATTTGGAGTCGCGAATATTCAGTAATGTGCTCAGTGACGTAGAGAGGATGTCTAGATGGAGGGGGAGGGGTAAATGGACAAAGTAACGAATGAACAAAAAAATTGATGTGAAGTGTGAATTTTCACACATTTCAGGGTTTTGCAGGTATTTAGTAAGTGAATGATGATTATTTGGGATGCCAAAACAAATTTTATATTAAAATTTTTTTTTTGTTAATTTTAATTCGAACGCCTAATACCATTATTTAGGTTTCTAAATATGTGCAGTTTTTTTTTTTTATATATAGCAAGGTTCATTAAGAATTTTAAAAATTGCGCCTATGGCTTCCATTGGTTATTATAAGTTCCGCCCCTCTGATTTCGTGTACATTGAAACAGAATTAAATTATAATTTAAACAATTACCACTGGTTATTAAATTTACGCTTTTAAAAATTAAATGCAACATTTGCCAAAATATAACTAGAATTTTGAAAAAATAATTTAAACAATATAAAAATTTAAAAAAAAACAAAAAATAATATTGTCTCTTCTCGCAGGGTTCGATCCCTTTCGAATCGAGTTACTTGGGTGAAAGCCAGCGTCAAAACCACTACACCAGCATGCACATTCCAGTGTAGTTTGTTACAAAGCTATAACTTGTGTACATTATTAGCAAAAAATCACAAAAAATGCGTTTTTTTCCAAAAACGTAATCTGATCAAAAATTCCTGTTGTACTATTCCGGTTCACACCAATGTATATTACTTAGAATTTTTTCAGATTTTTAGTTTAAACCATCTGGGCTACAGGGTGTGGGACAAAAATTTTTTTGCACAATTTTGGCAAAAATCGCTTCAAAATAATTTATTTTGCAAAAATAAAAATTTGATCGTTAATCCACGTACCAAGGGCTTTCATTTGATACCCTAATCAGAATTATAAAAAAATATTTTTTTTTTTCGATGAGCACATACAGTCTGTTCCAAACGGTTAAGCGGAACTAAATTTTGCAATCTAGTTACTTTCATCGTTTAAATCGTGCTTTTCGACCGTTTTGTTTAAGCTTTGTAAATCATACTTACAATACACATTTTTTGTTAAGGTTAATATCATTTTAAATTGTCATTTTCTTTATATTTTGATTTTTTGTGTCATTCTTAATACAAATTTCCCATTTATTAATTTTTTTGTCATTAAAATATATTAAAAAAATATTTTAATTTTGACATAGGTCATTCGTTTCCATGGTTTCATTGTTGTAATTTAAAATTTTGACATTGCAACGTGAAAAATGATATAACCCAAGCAAGGTCCCTTGTCGTGCCAACCTAAAAGAACGAAATTCCCATTTAGTTCCGCCTAAGCGTTTGAAACAGACTGTATTTGTTTATATTTTTAGGGGGGTATGTGTTTTAGATGTTTTAGTATTTTTCCTATGTGCGGGTCAAAGAGTTGTATAAGCATGTCAAATTTCAACTCTCTAGGTTTAGCCGTTTGGCTACAATTTTTACCGAACAGACAGACAGACGACAAAATGACGGTATAAGGGTTTTTTGGTCATACCTACAAAACCCTAAAAACCGGTCTAAGTGATAACCAAAAAAAGAGATTGACGAATTGGGGGGTTCTAACCTCTATCTTCGTACACTACTTTTTATTTTAGGTAGATCCACAGAGTACAGTATCAGCCAACATTAAGAAAAAATAAATAAGATACAAGTAAGCAACATTAAAAAATAAATTACTATCTGGTTCCACACGGCAGTGATGGGCGTTTACACGTAAACTTTAATTGTTTACGTTTACGTGTAAAATTATGTAAACAATAGGGGATAGGCATGATTTTTTTTTATTTTTTATTATATTCCTCTTGTTAAATATAAACATAAAAAACAGTTTTTTTTTTTTTTTGTAATTTGAAGGCTTAAAAAAATCATAAATGTATGTAGCGCGCGAAAACGACGTGTGACGTCATACCCCTTCTAACTGACGCATGACACTACTAGCTTACCGGCGTACATAGTCTGTTCTGAACTTATTTGTTTGTATAACTTTCATAGGTTATGTAAAGTTAGAGTGATTTTAATTAAAATAAAGTTTAATTCTATAAAAACAATTAATACATGGTTACCGAATTAAATTTTATATTAAAATAGATAACTTATATTGCAGTATTTCAATTATGCCTCTAACGTTTTGTAACTTCATGTAAACAATGTAGTAAAATTCTGACATCTAAATTACATAAATATTTACATTTTACAGAGTTGCAGCGTTTGTTTACATAAAGTTATAGAATATAAAATAAAAATTACTTACAGGTCTGCTTTGACACCACGTATTTCTTCAGCACTGTAGCATTCATTATTTTTCATATATTCCATGAGCATAAATGCATCAATGTTGGGTAAATTATCACTCTGAGCCCTAACAAAATCTTTATCTGCCATTTTAATAATAAATGCGTGAAAAATTGCTTAAAAACAAATACAAAACTCTCGAACAATACAATACACACACGTGTAAAGATTATGTTGTAGCTGTATCTGTGATGTGAAACCCCTATCGTTTGACGTCATACTCAGTCGTTTTACTCGGCAACCTTCGCTCCGTGGTCGGCGTATTTCAAATTTACAATATTTTAATTCAAAAATTTGGCTATAATATTAATTAAAATGTAATTTTTGTTTTGTTAGGTGACATAACTAACATTAACATATCAAAATAATGTAGTTTTAAGGAAATACAAATTTTATGCGTATCCCCTATTGGTAAACTTGTCAACAATGTAAACAATGTAAACTGTCAAATAATGAGGTTAGTTTTAGTTATTTAATATGAATAATAGAGAGTTAATGAACAGGTATATTCAGTTCAAAACAATAAATTTATTAAAAAAATGGTGGGAAGAAACCGAAGGAATAGTTCTGAAGAACTAGGTTTTGTTTTAATTAAAGAAAATGAAAGAAAATATAGGGCGTTATGCCAAATTTGCAATGAATCTTTTCGTTATTAAAAAATATAGGCTGATTTTCCTTAAGGCGAAATTTAATGTATTTTGTTAATAAAATTATTAGACTGAATTTTTTAAAGAAAAAAGTTTTTTATTTTTCATATTCATATTTACAAATTTGTATGTAACACCTGTATAATGATGCAAATTCGATTTTTATTAATGTGTATATTGGCTTGTCCTAATTTTATATACTTACTTTTTCATTTAAAATGATTTCATTAAAATTTTATTATTTATAAAAATGTATTGGTAATGAGGTTCTGTAATTCAAAACAAGTGCGCATGTCTAAATCATTGTTTACATTGTTTACGTTGTTTACATTGTTTACAAGAGTTTTTGTGTTTACTTTACATCATTGTTTACGCGTCAACAATGAGGTAACTTACATCATGTAACTTACGCGCCCATCACTGCACACGGTCTTAAGAAATGAACTATAAAAAACTAGCCTAGCTCATGAAGAAAAAGCAATAAATAAACCCGAATGAGGTGTTGAGTAAAAAAAAATTATGTGAAGTGTGGATTTTCACACATTGCAGGGTTTTGTAGGTATTTAGTAAAAGTTATTTTTTGAACGACACAATAAATTCGATATTTTTCGAAAAACTAATCTGATCAAAAATTCTTTTTCAACTATTCCGTTTCCCATCACCATGCATTATTCAGATTTTTAGATCAACTTCTGGGAAATAGGACAAAATATTTTGATACATTTTTAGCGAATTCATCATGAAGCTTTATAAAAAAAAAAATTATGTGTAGTGTAAATTTTCACACATTTCAGTGTTTTATACGTATTTAATAAGTGCCAACAGAACGCTGGACCTCTAGTACAAATATCACATCAAAATCTATAGTTTTTTGATAATCTCTTATTCGTTAATTTGAGTACTAAGCGTTCATTTAATTTTTTTATACTATATTTCAATAATTTAGGAAAACTTTGTCGTAATAAAATTTAAATTAATAAATCCCAACAATTTTTTCTGCGATTAGTTTTGATAATTTATGATTATATGATTTTCATTCATATTTTTATTATTATTTTTTTTTTTCGAATTGTTTATTGTTGTTTTTGTGAGGGGGGCTCCAAATCAAACTGCGCCTAGGATCCCAAATTTAGTTAATTCGCCACTGAAAGAAATCAAACGGGTTGTCGACAATTGTCAAAATCTCTTGACAAGACCCCGTAGGCTGAAATATTCATATTGTTTATTTTGTTTTTTTTTTATATTAAGCATTTAAGTAAAATAGTTCAATCTATATTTTTATAGTAGGCACAGAATAATAACCAGTGTTTTTCTAATGGCCGGCCGGTTGCTAAAGTAAGAATTCAAGTTAAAATTCTTACGTTAGCAACCCGCCATAAGTATTTCTTTCTGGATAGTTTTTGTTTATTTCTTATTTTTATAATCTGTGGATAGTAGGCCTTGCATTCAATATGCATTCAATTTTGCTGATTATCATTTATGGAAAGCATTGAAATTCTTTGGACAGATACAAATAAAAATTATAACATATTATTCAACTATCATAGATATTTATATCTATCTTTATAAAAATCTTTAGAAGACCTTAAATATGTTAATGAGATTGAATAAAAATTGTAGATATATTTTTATAAATTTTAAAATGTCAAAAATTGAATGTCGACATTATGTCAAAGAATTTAATATATTATAGTAAAATGAGTTTTCTTTTCCACACGAAGTATAAATATTCGATTTAAAAATGTAAATTACGCCATTATTATTTCAAATACGCAATTGTACGCAGGCGCATTCATTTTATTAAGTTCCGTGTGGTGTCTATTTGTTTAAATAATTTACCTATTAAAAATGGACTTTAATATAGAAGTGCGTCTTAAACAATTAGAAAATTTGGAACAATTTATAAGTTCTTCAAGAGACAGAGTTGATTCAATATTAGATTATTTAGGTTGGACCAAAGAAAAACTTAATGAGGTTTGTGCTGGTAAACTGTCTTTATTTAATTTTTTATAACAACTTTATAAATTTCAGACTCACAAAGAAATGACAAATTGCAAATTTGATCTAAATCACAGAATTCCAGTTTCGAAAGCAGCAGAACATATGCAGGAATGTGCTTTTCGTAGAGAAGGTTATAGAAAAAATGAAAAATTGCTTTCGGAACCTAATTTTATACCTGGAAGTTCTATTTTGATAGGTAATTTTGATATTTTAAAACATATTTTATCGGAATAATTCAAAATTTATTTACTTACAGATGATGCTACTAAAATACAAGTTTTAACGCAAGCTGTAACGACAAATCCATTAATGAAAACCGGTAAGTTGACAAGACGAATTATCAAAATTTTTAATTAAATTTGAAAGCTTACTTTAGCAAAACCATAAAGTAACAACTGTGGTTTTTTTCAGCTTACTGTTATAAATTATATCGAAAGTTATATCCTTTTTATATATTATTTTAAATGCATGACGTTTGAAAACGTTTAACTAAATACAATAAATTCAGCATTCAAAGATTGAAAAAGTGCAAATTTCTTTCAATTGTATCCTTTAGAAAGGTGTGTATAGAATATAAGACTGTTTTTACTGTGTTTATCAATCTTACGCAGTGTCATATGACCTTGTTTTTGTGAAAGTTCAAACCTTAACCAAAAGTATTTATTACTTTATGGTCATTCGTACCTGTAAGCAACCTTAAGCTTGTTAAATTAGCGTAGGAATTTACGTATATTGCTGTTATTTAGCAGCCCTAATACATTTCATATGCTATCAGTTGCTCGCAAAATTTTTGTTCTGATATCGATAGTTTTAACCCTTTGCTGCCGAAAGACATATTTATTTTCTACCTCGTATATTTTAAAAAATTTATATGTTATAGTTATATGTATAGCGTTTTGGTAGGAAATAACATGAACTATTAAGTACATTTTACCTATATATTGACGTGACTATCTGTACAATTATTATATATTTTTAAAAAAATGGGAAGTTTATTCAGTATGTACTTTGGAATGTACGAGGGCGTATTCAAAAGTAAGCTCTCCTATTCTTTTTTTCATAGAAAATCAAATTTATTCACAACTTTGCGTACATCGTTGGAAAGGTTGAACATTTAGGTATTTTTCTACAAAGTTGCCTTGACAATTAATCACTTTTTGCATCCTGGTAACCAGCTTTTTAATGCCGGCACCTAATAACTGTTATTGATGTTACAAACTGATTTGTTGAATAACATATTTATTAACAGGTTGGCGAAGTGGAGAACCAAATCCTAGATCGTCTGATAAATTAATGTCAGTATATACATCGGACGAAAGGTCAGCATTGTACGATTATGCCATTGCTAATACGTCTGGTCCACCCCAGGTACCAGAATTCAACATGTAAGTATTGTTTACTAATCATAATATTTTTTGAGTACAAAATAATTTTTATTTCCGGAAATTTTATTATGTAAACTACAAAATATAATTTCCACAATTATTTATTACGGTTTCCCAATGTTGTACTAATTTTTCGATACCCTTTCTATAGAAGTTTTCTAGTTTTGATTTAAAATTACTGATCATGTAATTTTCTACAACGGTGATATTTCGAAATTGTTTATCTCTATGTTTCGTAAACCTAATAGGTGAATTGTAATATTTAGCAATTTTGTGTTTAGTTATATATTTTCTTATAGATTTTATTTTAGACATTGTGTGTAGTGCATAGCTTTTTAGGTTAAATTCGAATTTATTTTTTGGACACCATGTAAACGTATCTAATATGACGTTATAGGGGAAACTTTTTAAGATCGCAGCGCCATATGCGGCAAAGCTGGAACACTCGAAAGTGACATTAAATTGTTACTCGTGTATTTGTTTACATGGTGAAAATGAAAATACGAGTTGTATTTTTCCTATTTTCCGAGCTTTTTTGTGCTTTGGTAGGTACTCTACGATTTACAAGATATGTAATAATATACTATTCTAAAGAAATTTCAAGGAAATAATTAGTTTTTCATTGAATTTTTAATTTTTTTTTTTTGACTGTCAATATGATAGCAACAAAAATATGGTAAATATATTAGTAAAAAATCAAAATCTCTGCCTGAAAAAGTGGAAGGGCCTTTTAATACATCAACTGATGATTTAAGCAAATTTTGAGTGGGATAAGTAATTTTTTTTCAGTATTTTCTTGGACGTAAAAAATCACTTTTAAAAGTTGCTCGTTGCATTGCTCGTTGCATAAAATGCAACGAGTAAACACGCATTCATGGGCTTGGATTTTTACCCATTTTTAGTTTTTAGATCCATAGAGACAGTTGTGTATGACAGAGACTTACAATCCATTTTCTCTCTACCTGCAAATGTCATTTCAATTAATATAGTTCCCGATTTAGGAAAATTATGGAATGTTTAAGTGGAATTCTTCTTTATTCACGATTTACATTGCGGCACACAACAAAATTAATTGTTTTTGTGTTGTATTCACAAAATTACACCACAAACAACAAAAAAACACGTATTTCTCTATTGAACAAAACAAAGTCACTCTCGTATTTTCCGCAAATCGCCACCAGAAGTCAGGGCGCTTAGGAAGTTTCCCCTATAAAAAAATATTACGTTTAAAGTGACGCAACTGCACTAATTGGCCGACTAGCCTATATTAATTCAATGAAAATGTTTGATGTTTAAAGTCCATTTACAATAATAATGAGATGACGTCATAGATGAAAAAGTTGATATGTTGCTAAACTCCATTCACAATAAATATGAGATGACGTCACACTTGGTTATTTTAAGTACCAACGTTATGATATGTTTTAATCAACATCAATCCATAACTCAGTTAGTACATTTATTTATTTAATTTTGGTACAATTTTTCAATGTTGCCAGTTTGAAATTTGATTGTTGAATCGTTATTTGTCAGGTTGACATTTAAGTGTCAACCTGGTTGTTCGATATAACCTAACTTTTTCTGACAGTTTACGAATTGACAATAAGGTGAGTTTTTCAACTGTGACGTCATTTCATAGTTACGGTAAATGGACTTTACTTCGCTAATTGTCAAAAAAGTTAGGTTATATCGAACAACTTCTAAAAAGAGATTGAAAACCTATATTTCTTATGGAGGCAAGGAATTAATGAGAATTATTAGGTAGAGCAGTTTTTTCCAACCGATATTTCGCGAAATTTATGGTTTAAATTATATTATGTAGAGAGTGTTTTAGAAGTGTTTCGTGTTCTTTTCATCCTTTTTATACAATTTTTCGCCTGGTATGTCACATAGACAAAGAGAACAGAAAGCAATGATAAAGAGAAATTTTTTATTATTCGAATAGATATTTTTGAATATTTGATTTTCAGATGTTCGATACAATTTTACTTCGAATAATGAATATTAAAATATTATTTCCAGTACTAATTGCAGTTCTTTTTGGGGATAGTAGGATTAGGATAATACCAATAAGCATGTTTGTAGAGTCTGTTCCAACAGTTTATTATCATTAGCTGCAAGCAGAGATTTCATGAGTATGCTAAAATTAGTTTTCGGTTGCATCTGATAATAATAAATCGTTGTGACTCTACGTAACAGACGTAAAATAAGAAAAAAGGATGAATCTAACAAATTTAAATAGAACATATTTTATTAATATAATATAAGATATATTAATCGACCAAGATATAAAATGAAATATTGTTTTTTGTCAGTCATATTACAATCTACAAATCCTCTTAAAATATACAAACAAAATATACATAATAAGATAAAAGTACGTTATAGAAATATCACCCAACATGGAAAATACTTAAATATACATATAGTTCAAATACAGTAAAATTAAAATATTTCAAAATTGCAATAGGGCACGTATTTACTTGATAGCATACCTACAGTATACGAGGCCTTACGTACAGATGTTGGTAAAATGTTCTTACTATTTTGATACATTAAATTACATTACGTATCCCAACTGTTGTAAAATTGTCTAAAGTGGGTTTTACTCGATTCAATTTATTGATCAATTAATTGAAAAAGTTGACATTGAATTAATTGATGTATGTAAAGTGTAAAAATTTCGTCAATTAATTGACAGAAAAATTGATCAATTTATTTTGAAAATAGAACAAGTTCTATTTGTCATCAATTTTTTACGAAATTCTAGGTATATTTTTATCTGTTAAGATATTGCCAACTGTTTAGTTGTACATAGATATAAGCTGTTCAATTTTGTAAGGACAAACCAGATCTAGTTATTTTGGTTACTTTTATAGTGTAATACGGACTTTAAATGTCAATTAATAATATTCCTTACGCTGTAAAACCGACTTTAGATTTATTGGTTCTAATAATTATTAAGAAAGTGACATTTTTTATAATTTTTTAATACCAACATGAAATACAGTTTCAAAGGTGCGAACTATTGAAAACAAAATTTCCTGTTAGTTTGTTCTTACAAAAGTGAATAGCTTAGATAAACAAAATTTAATATATCCTTACATCTCTCACATTTTACATCCATTAAAGCAGCAGTTCTTAACCAGGGGGTCCCGAAAAGACAGTTGGGGTCCCGAAATTAAAAGAAAAAATTAAATTTTTACCTGTTTTTGCTTTTAAAATTACAATAAACTTAATCATTAAACAATAAATTAATAAGAACATTTAAAATATTATTTCAAAAAATTACTTGGGGGGTCCAGAAAATATTTTAGGCTAGTTGGGGGGTCCAGAGTATGAAAAGGTTAAGAACCGCTGCATTAAAGGGCCAGCCAGCATTATCTCGCTCTTTCAAAATGATTAATAAGAAACAAAACCATCCTTTGGGCGCGGCAATTAAAAGCTGTCGGAATTTTTAAGATAATATTTGATATAATTCAAAATAAAACATATATAAGTTTAACCTCTCTTGTTCATATGTCAAAGAGAATTACGACTGAACAATTCAATTTAAACGTGGCAACGTGGGAAATTGGTACCAGCATGTAGTAACTAAATGTAACAACTGAGTTATGCATTCACGTTGGTTAAATTTTAGGCTATTCCAAACGTTTAGGCGGAACTAGATTTTGAAATCTAATTACTTTCATCGTTTGAATCGTGCTTTTTGGCCCGTTTGTTTAAGCTTTGTAAATCATACTTACAATAAACATTTTTTGGTTAAGGTTAATATTTTAAAATGTCATTTTGTTTATATTTTGATTTTTTGTATCATTCTTAATACAAATTCCTATTTATTTATTTTTTGTCATTAAAATATGTAAAAGAAGTATTTTATTTTTGACATATGTCATTCGTTTCCATGGTTTCACTGTTGAAATTTTAAATTTTCACGTACCAACGTGAAACATAAAATAACCCAAGAAAGGTCCCTTTTCGTGACAACCTAAAAGAACGAAATTCCCATTTAGTTCCGCCTAAACGTTTGGAATAGCCTGTACATTATGACATTGGCAATTAAATTAACTAAGTGTGACCAGAAATATTTAATTTTAACGCTTTTTACTACTTACTTTGTGACGTAATTGCTCTGATATCTGGGATCAGTTTCCTAAATGTTGCCTATTCTAGACTATACTCTATCTCTGAAAGCCTGATAGTAATAAATCATTTTTTCAGGCAGTTGCCTGTGGCGTGCACATTTTAAACACGTTTAATTTGGTTTTGTGTATTTCTATATTACTATTGATCATTTTATTAAACGCACGCCTGTGACCATATTTATCATATCATTAAACACACCCCTGTGACCATATTTTTCCTCAAAATTTTATGGTCAAATTTTTATGGCCTATTTTAATTCTAGTTCGTATTCCCATATACTATGTGCGGCACACTCGGTTGTTTTTAACAATATTTCGTTTCGAACTATTCATATTTTGTCACTTTTGTTTTTCCGCTTCTGTTTGATAATACAATAACTTTTTACAAAATATTAATTATATTACTATCAGTCTTTCGGAGATAGAGTATAATTCCTCTGATCAGGAACCTGAACCCGTAAAAACCTATATTTCTCGTGAACCTGAACCTGAACCGAACCATTATATTTCAAGGTCAGTGAACCAAAATCTGAACCAGAACCTTTTATGATTAACCGGTAACCACGTATTTTTAACAGGTTCAGGAAATTATTGTTTACTTATTATTTATCATGATAATTATTGTTTACTTTACATTTTAAAATTAGTATTATACCTTATATACAGTCTATTCCAAACGACTAGGCGGAACTAACGGGAATTTTCATTTTTGTAAGTTGTCATTAGCTATTTTTTTATATATTGAAGTTGGCTTTTCCTGAACAAAATGACCAAAAGCTTCAATCAATCGGTAAAAGTAACTAGAATCTAGTTCCACCTAAACCAAAGACTAACAGACTTTAAGCTGTTCACTTTTGTAAGAACAAACTAAGAGGAAATTTAGTTTTCAACAGTTTGCACATTTAAAACTGTATGTCATGTTGGTATTACAGAAAAATAATTTGAAAAGTCTGATTATAAATATGTCATTTAAAAAAAAGTATCATTAAATATTTTGTAAATTTAATATTATCTGTCTCATTTTGTAGTACGTAACTAACAGGGAAAGTTCATTTTTTATGTTGTTTATTGATAATACATTTATAATATTATCATAGTATTGGTTCAGACGGATACGCCTAAGTCTGTTTACACCACAACAGTCACCAAAGTAACCAGATCTAGTTTCGTATTACAAATTGAGACGGATTATACTAACCTAAAATAATACAAACATAACCCAAAACTGTCTACACCAGGCCTTTTTTAACAATATAACCAAGTTTCTAAAAGTCAGTAATATACTATAAAAATCACAAAAATAACCAGATCTGGTTTGTCCTTACAAAAATGAAAGCTTATATATGCTGTTCACTTGTGCAAGAACAAGCTAAAGTGGGTTTTACACGATTCAATTTATTGATCAATTAATTGATAAAGTTGACATTCAATTAATTGATGTGTAAAGTGTAAAAATTTCGTCAATTAATTGATCAATTAATTGACAAAAAAGTTGATCAATTTATTTTGAAAATAGAACTAGTTCTATTTTTCATCAATTTTTCAACGATTTTTTAGGGAATTCTAGGTATATTTTTATCTTTTAAGATATTGCCAACTGTTTAGTTGTAGCATAACCTCTAAATATATTGTTTGTGTTTCGTTTTCAAATGTGACAGGACGTCGAACGTTCTAATGTCATCATCTAGGTTATTTCTTTTGTTATTGTTCACAGCTCGTAAATTTGTGAAGTTTTTTTCAATGTTTTCATTCTGATAAATATGTTAACATGTTTTACAGTTGGTAATGTAAAAGTTTTCAAAAAAATTGATAAATAAATTGGTGTGTAAAGTGACGGTTTTGTTTCCAAGGTTACCAATAAATTTTTCAATTAATTGACAGAAAACTTGGTCAATTAATTGAACTGTGTAAAACCAACTTAAGAGAAAATTATAAAATTATAAAAAATTTCACCTTCTTAATAATTTTCAGAACCAATAAATCTAAAGTCGGTTTTACAGCGTAAGGAATATTTTTTATTGACATTTGAAGTCCGTATTACACTATAAAAGTAACCAAAATAACTAGATCTGGTTAGTCCAACAGTTAATAGTATATTTTAATTTGAAATACGCTACAAAATCGGGTGACTTTGGTGATTGTTGTGTTGTAAATGGACTTTAGGAAGATTGTCAACTTGTAAATATGACTTTGATTTTTCTTAGGTTATAATCATTCAAAAATTACAAATGAAAGATTGTCATTAACGTCAATTAATTGTCAAATATTTTCAAAGGTGTCATCTCAGAATTACCACCCTAAGATGATATAGTTTCCCTCTTAGTTATGTATTACAAAGTGAAATAGAGTATGCTCATATTTAAATTTTCATTGAACTCGAACCTGAAAAAATGTAGGTTCTTGAATCTAAAAAAATCTGTTATTGAACCTGAACCTGAAACCGAACCGAAATTACCACATTGAACCTGAATCCGAATCTGAACCTAAATAAATTCAGTTTCAGGTCCCTGCCTCTGATTAGATAGTTGGTTTAACTCGATTATCCTGCATTATCTGACTTTTTTTCTTCTAGCACGGACCCCTCGACTCAAATAGAACAAAACCTGCCTCCGGACCAAATTGAACAATTACAGAAACAATTAGAAATAAGTAAACAACGCGATGCACACCGTAGACGAATTAAACATAAAGCGAAAAACGTACACACCAGCGGTAAAACAACAACTGAAATAATTCGAGAAGTAATAAATGGTCAAATGGAAGTTTATGAAGATTGGCTACAACAACAAATTGGTGTAGAACATTCTAACACTTGTTCGAGATCATCAAGTTTAGTATCTTCTAGCAAACATTCTTATGAAGAAGAAAAGAAGAATGGTTATAGTCATAGTCAGAGAAGTTTAAGTAAAGAAAGTGAGAAATCAAAACACAGTGACAGATCCAAGGAAAGATTTAGTAAAGAAAAACATGATGAACGATATAGGAAATATAAAAGCAATCACAGATCGAGATCTAGTTCAAAAAGTAGACGATATGAAAATGAAAAAAGATATAAAGATAGAGATGATAAATATGAACCAAGGAAGCATGAAGGACATAGAAGAGAGAGGAGTGAGAGAGATAGAAGTAGAAGATCAAGAGAGAGGCATGACTTAAGAAGATATCATTCTAGTACTGTATATGAAAAAGATTGAATTAAGAATTTTTATATATTTAATACGTAAATTTGCCAAAATAAATATTATTTGCTTCCATGCAATCTTATTATTTGTTGTTTACCTTTTTAGGGTTATGAAGTACGTTAAGGTGACCAGATTTTTAAGTTCGCTATTCGGGACAGAGATGGAAGACATCGAATATACAGGGTGTTTGTTTGAAACGCCGCACCTCGAATAATTCCTTTATTTTAAGAGATACAAAAAATTCTTCAGAAGAAAAGTTAAACTAGACAAAAGGGCCCACTTAAGGACTATAAAAAGAATTCTGCATCACTTCCGGTTTCAGCGGAAATTATTTCAACTTTTTATTTAGTTAAGGGAATCGGTACTTTAATTTATTTTTCTTTGAAGTACATTAAATCAGCTTTACAAATGTCAAAATATCATAGTTGAACCTTAACCATTTCAAAATAGCGACCATTTATTTACAAAATAATAAATAATATAAATATCGTAGAAACTATATTATAAAAAGATATAACATTATGTAACTAGGAAAAACAATAAAACAAAATATGACTAAAGTTAGTAATAAACTAAGGAAAATTTACAAATGTTCAATATGACTGCCGTTGTTATCCATACATTTTCTTATTCGTAATAAAAACTCTTTCATTACATTTAGAAAGGTATACTCTTAAATTTCCCTGATGGCTGTTCTTACCCTATGTTCTAAGTCTTCTAATCTTTACTTTCAGGATACCTTTTTTGGTAGAGTTGCTGGGCCCTAACAGAATTTATATGACATTCCCCGAATGTCAAAACCATATCTGTCATTTCTTCATTTGAATAACGTACGTAAGCCATAATTACAAACTATTTGATCACCTTTAATATCAAACTCGTACTAACAGGCAAGAAAATTTGCATGTTTTATTTCGTTTTTCTATGTAACAAAATCATTTCAAAATCATATTTAAACAATTGATTGTAATACAATTTCCTTACTATGAGATTCAAATCTTCTCTTACTACTCGTATAGGTTTATACATATTGTATTTTGTTTATTGTAAAATTATCATAGAATATTTTTTATTCTTATGTCTTTTCATATGACCTAACCTAATGTATCTTTTATGTTCTAAACATTTCTGTACTCTAACAGATTAAATAAATATTATTATTTTCAAAGCTTGCTATGTTTAACTTTGTACGATTTATGTTATTTACTATTTTGTAAATAAATGGTCGCCATTTTGAAATGGTTAAAATTAAAGAATGATATTTTGATATCCTTGTAAAGCTGATTTAATATACTTTCAATAAAAAAAAAATTAAAGTACCGATTCCCTATGCTAGATAAAAAGTTGAAACAATTTCCGTTGAAACCGGAAGTGATGCAGAATTCTTATTATAGTCCTTAGGTGGACCCTTTTGTCTAGTTTACCTTTTTTTGTGAAGAATTTTTTGTATCTCTTAAAATAAAGAAGTTTGAAAAGTGCGGCGTTTCAAACAAACACCCTGTATACGAGAGGTGATCAGAAAGTTTCTAGAATGAGATAGTAAACATAACTTTTTGGGGCAAAATTGTATTTATTTTTCTACATAGTCTCCATTTAGCTCTATACATTTAGTGCAACGCTTTTAAAGACCTTCTATTCCTTCAGAAACATAAGAATCGTCTAAAATCTGGAAATACCCAATTTACAGCTTCGACGACTTCAGTATTTGATGAGAATTTCTTTCCAGCCAACCATTTTTTGAGTTTTGGGAACAGAAAGAAATTGGAAGGAGCCAATTCTGGCGAGTACTGGGCATGTTCGATTGATTTGAATCGTAATTCATGCAGTCGTAATTACCGATTTATGGGAAGGTGCGTTATCTTCTAGGTCTAGTAACGACCAGTGTTTTAATTTATTATTATTATTATTATTATTAAGCCATAAATCCCCTTTAGGGGTATTGGCTAGGATGATTAAGTAAAGGATGCGCTATTCGTATACTAACAACATTGACGATTGTGTGGAAACCTTTGTTGAGAAAGAAGGCAATATATGTCTGTACTGTGCACACTGCAACTACGTAATGCGCATGTGCTACATTTGAATTTGAAACAAGCGTATTTTTAAATTAAAATAATTATGGAATTTCTTAGAAATTATTCTAAAATCTCGTATTTTCACAGCAAATTTTATAACATATTTGAGAAATTTGTATAACACGGCGTTAATTTTCTGCGTATCGTGTCAAACGGACTTAAAACTGTATAAATGTGTATTTAAAATTTATCTAATCATTTTAAAATAATATTATTTGTCATTAAAACCTTTAATGATATTTTAAAAATTAAAGGCTGCCAATAAAGGAGGCAGTATTATGAATTTAATAGTCAGTTAAAGGATAAAGTGATAGTTAAATTAAACTAAAATAAGCTTGAAAAATATTAGTGCCAAATAATACTACCCAAACATCTTGTTGCGAAAATTACATGACTATGGCCCAATTGCAAGAATCTCTATTAAATTTAATGATTCAAAATACCAGAGGTGACTAGCTATGGGTCCTTTTCAAATATTCCGATAAGACGTTGAAGGGCCACATCCTTTGAGTATCCCCCCACAAACCAGAAATTAATTTAATTTTTATCGTTCGATTAACCCATTAGCGCCCAGTGTCCTATACATAGGACAGCATGATAAAAAAATCCCTACAAGAAAACAATATTATTTATGGTTAAGTTTTCCTATCAGTATGAATGCTCAAGCACTTATTAACATACTAACATGGTTTTAGTCAATGTAATTAAAATATCAGATAAAAAAAATATAAATATAAAAAGCGAATATTTACTGTCCCTGTTATTGTTTGACAAATATTTATAATTCAAAATAAACAAATGTTTAAAAAATATTATGTAGCTCAATTCTTGTTACCAAAGTATGTAGTTCTCAGTATCCGTATCTAAATTTAATTATTTTTTTCCTTTCGTCAAAATATAAACCAACAAAAATGCTGTCATATGTATAGGACACTGGACAGATGTGTTATCTCTCTGTTCGCTAACAGGAACATACCTGCATGCTTGTTTATATGCAAGTCTATGCGAATCTATTAAAAACTTGGATCATTTCAGAATTATCTTGCAAAGAGTTAACTAGTGCAGTATTTTGGAAGATAAATATTATATTTTTAGTGAGTGTGTTGGTTTTTTATTCAAGGAAAATAATACAAGGTATGTAAAATTTTTAACTTTTGCAGTTATTTCTGTATATTTTTAGTTTATTTTTATTTATTTTAGAAAATGGTGTCAAAAGAAGCGCTCACTCTTCAAGAAATGGAATAAATTATAAATGATGATAATTTTTGGCTTGATCTTGACGATAATCGTAAGACTGTAGATGTGATTGTGGTACCACCAGAACCAGATTATCTGACCGACGAAGATGAAGGCGATGATGATGAACTTGGTTTTGTGGAAGTTGTAGATATTCCAGGGACAGTGGAAGTTGAATTTGACATTGCTCAACCCAGCACTTCACAACCACAAAGTGCAAAAAAGAAGAGATTTTCTCAATCAATACAATCCAAACTACTACAATCTTATAATAAAAATAGGGGGGGTGTTGATCACCATGACTGGCTAATAAGTAAATACGGAGTTAAAATACGAGGGAAAAAGTGGTACTGGCCGATGTTTACTCGCATTCTAGACATGGCGTTGACAAATGCGTGGATTTTGTATCGAAACATACATGGTCGTGAGGCTTTGAATTGTTTAGAATTTAGAAGAGCTGTTACAGTACCGTATCTCAAACTATTAGGTTCAGGTACGAAACGCAAATCTTCAGCACAAACACCACAAGAGACTGTTCGGTACGATGGTAGAGATCATCTCATTCAGCATCGCGACAAGCAAAGATGATGCCAACTACAAGGGTGTAAAAGCAAACCTAGTAGTTTTTGTGTGAAATGTGACGTAACTTTGTGTTCAGCTTGTTTCTTGCCATATCACATGAAATAATTTCCATATTTTTAAAAGGTTAAAATTAAATTTTGACGTTTTCTTTCTATTATTTTCTGTTTATTATGAATTTTGTATTACTTTTTTTGTAATATTCTGAATAAATGTTATAATAAAGGGGGGTGAAGTGAACATATCCACCCCAATCTTTAGAAATGACAATGGTTTTACTTTTAAACTAAGAGTAAATATGCATTATATACGTTCAAGTAAAATTATTCATAAATACATCATCATACGTCACAAATATATCATATGTGTCCAGTGTCATATAAATAGGACAGGCATTTCTAATTAACCTGGGCACAGTAAATTTTTTTCAATAATTTTCTCGTGTTTATTGTATTAAAATTACCTCAAAATTTGTTTTTGAGTGCATAATTCAAAAAAAAATATCTCTGGGCGCTAATGGGTTAATGAAGGATTGAAAGACGGATGTACAAAATGAAATATATGGGGGAGGGGGTGCAGAGGGGTTAATTTTGATATATATTTTTTTAAATTACATAGAAATATTCTAATCTTTACCTATAAGGGATGGTTTGATAATTTTTATTTGGTTGTGATAATTGATTAAATGGAAAGTATGGAAATAAAATATATACACATATGTTTATTCGTTTTGAAATATCACAAGTCTGTTGAACATTTTTCTTTTCGACACCTTGTGTATATCTAACAATTTAGCACAGAAATAGCGTCTTACGTGTGTACGCAGTACCGCGATATATATCTTTCTCACTCAGTAAGGGTTTCCACACATTTTACACACAAATAGCGCATCCTTTACTTAATCATCCTAGGGTATTGGACTCTCTTACCTGTTACATAATAAGTAATAAGTTAAATTAGCATCTTGACATGAAATAGATTAATATAATTTTAAAATAGTATCAAATACAACAGGTTTACAATGCTCTAAAATTTGATCTACTCTTGAGTTGTAAAATAGTGATAAATAAAATAGAAAGTTACAGTAGTGTAAACCAGCGTTTCTCAACCGGGGGGCCGCGGAATCATACAAGATCGAAACATGAAAATATAATAAAAATGCACTCAATCTTGCAAGATATAAATTTTATCCATATTTATAAATATCTTACATTTATATTCATATAAATATACCTTTCATAACATAAATAAAATAAATATTCTATTTATTTTTATACATAATTTACTTATTTTGACAACTAATTTAAACTACAGGCTATTTCAAACGTTTAAGTTGTCACTAGCTAACTTTATAATGAGTAAATGGGCTTTTACTAAACAAAATGATCAGAAGTTTCATTCAATTGATAAAAATTACTACATTTGAAAATATAGTTCCGCTTTAACCAAATGAACAGACTATAAGTAGACTATATCAAGGTAAAATAAATTGTATGTGTCGGTTGATGAGATTCTCTGACAATGGTTTGCGTTGGAGGTACTTCAAGTATTTTAAAGTTGTTCTTTGAAGTAGGTACGACTTGAAAGTGCAATATTTTTTATTATATATTTTTTTAATTGCTCTCCGAGCTACAAATAACTCAAGACTAAGGATGCGAATGTGTTTAAATTAAAATGGAAGGCACTTTGAACACTTGTAAATAAAAATACTTTACTTTCAAGTCGTTATAGGGAATATAATCGTCATTTAAAAATATCACAGTTTTTTGTCAACCGTAAAAGATATTAAAAAAATGTTTAAGTAAAAGTTGTTGAAAAGCTCTATCCAAAGATATCCATGACATACGTTCTCATTTAAAAATTCGAAATTGTCCTTGATATCCTGTACTTCCGGTTTTTTCCGGAAAATTTCAATACTACCATTCAATTTTGTGGATAAATTTTAGTTCAAAATTTTTCCCAACTTGCTCACACGTCGCTTTTTCGAAAAAAATCGTGTTCCTATTATCTTGATACACCATAGTATAGGGGGGCCGCAGACAATATTTACATAATTTCGGGAGGGTCCCAGGCCAGAAAAGGTTGAGAAATACTGGTGTAAACCACATGCTCAAGTATCACAAATTAGAGTACCATAAAATAAAATTGATACAAGGATGTCATAACGAGCTTGAAAATATTACAAATTAGATTATTATAAAATAAAATTAAAATAAATATATCACAAGCTTAAAATATCACAAATTAGAGTAAATAAAATTAAATAATAAGTTGAAACATAATAAAATAAAAATGCAAATAAAATTAAAATTAAATAAATATAAAAGAGATATATAAGTATCAGAAGCATAAAATAACCGAAGATTGGAATAAGATTAGATTCACAAAATTAAAATGTAAGGTTAAGGATAACAAAAAATTAAAATATTGCAGTTTAAAATAACATAGATCATCACGGAGGTAACATAGATCATCAGTGGGGGAAAAATTGTTAAGGCGCGAACTTGGTCTTCAAATCTGTTGCAGCTAGAATTGCCAAAACTAATCAGTGGCGCACCCAAGGGAGGGGTCCGGGGGCCCGGCCCCTCTTAAGAAGGAAGAAAATAAAAATAAAAACACAAACACACTAGAAAATAGAGATGAGAATCTTTTTTTTTTTAGGTCGGCACTTGTATTTAAGAAGTGAGGACCTTTTTTTAGGTCATCACTTTGTATTTCTGAAGCGAGGACCTTTTTTTTTAGGTCGTCACTTGTATTTTAGGAGTCAGGATCTTTTTTGTTTTAGGTCATCATTTTGTATTTCCGAAACGAGGACCTTTTTTTTTAGATCATCACTTGAAATTTAGAAATGGAACCTTATTCATAATTTAAATAATTTTATCTTCCGCCCCCCCCCCCCCCTTCCCAATAACAATTCCTGGGTGCGCCACTGCAACTAATAAATTTAAGAAATAAAGACCTTGATTTCAGTCTTCAACATAAAAGGTTTTCAAAGGGATAAAAATATTTGACCTATGAAAAAAATATATGATCTACAGAATAGTACCTATAGAAATAATAGTTTACCTATGTATTAAATAATTGATCTATGGTTTTTATTTTGGCCTATGGAATTAATTATTGAGCTGTAGAAATATTTATCGACCTATGAAAATAATTATCAACCTATGTAAATATTTAATAGATCTATGGAAATAATCATATACCTACTGATATAATTATTGATCTATAAAATTAATACTTGACCTATAAGTACTCTTGCACTCTATCGACCAAATTTTTAACTGTAAATAAAATATAATAAAACAAATATTGTAAATAAAGCTTATTAAAATATATTTTTAAGTAAATTATAACAAAAAAAGTAAAAAGCATATAATGTCTTTGGTATTTAAACCTAACCCAACTTCTAGTTTAATGACAAAACACTATCTTAGGTTAGGTTAGATTAGTAAGGGTTTGGTTAGAAGAAGCCGAGCGAAGCGAACTACCCATCTTCTAGTTTAATGTCAAAACACTATCTTAGGTTAGTAAGTAGTATGTTAGTAATTTTGGAACCTGTTAGTTTACAACTGATTTTAAGGTTATATTCACGGATTAGTTAGGTTATGTTTTATCATAACGCTACTAGTCAATAGATGTCACTACTGTCTATAGGTAGTTTATTATAGATCAATCGATAATTTTCTATAGGTCAATTATTAATTTACTATAGATCATTTTTTAATTATCTATAGGTAAATTATTGATTTTTCTATAGGTAAAAATATAAAATTTCATAGGTAATATTTGAATTATTAATAGATCATAAAATTAGGATCCTTTTCAAAGTGCCTCAAAGATATGCTCTCGGCAATCACAGTTCACCAGCATAATAATTCTATGGGACATTATTATTTATTTAACCTATCAATTTACTTATCTATTTATTTACTTATTTATTTATTTATTTATTTACTGTAATTAAATTGTTTTTATATCCTATTTAATTATTTTTTATTGTAATTTTATACACAGATATATATTTTATTTATTTAATTTTATTCTATTTTATTATCTATTTATTTATTATTTATTATATTATTTCATTCATTCTCATTATTATTTTATTATATCATTTTATTTATTGTTTTATTAAATTTTTACTCATCTATTTATTTATCTCAATATCTCAGTTTCTGTATGCTATAAATGCCTTTCTTAAAATCTGCGAATAATCTGTGTAAAGCTATATCCATCTGTCTTATAAAAATGCTGGTAAATACTATATTTGTTAATAGTTGTTTATTTATTTATCTTGTTTATTTATTGTATTAGTTATTAGTGAGTGAGTGTTTTAATTTTTTATTCTCATTTTATTATGTTTATTTATTTATTTATTTATTTATTTATTTATTTATTTATTTATTTATTTATTTATTTATTTAATTATTTAATTATTTATTTATTATAAAAATCTGAAAAAAAAAACACTACTATAAACTGCAAGAGGTAAAGTGAATTACAATTTTAATATTTCTATGTATGCTAAAAATGCTTCAATTGTCATGTGTGAACACCTGTGTCTATGTACGTAAAATTGTTAGTTAATAACATGTTAGTAATTGTTGTACACGCTCCGCGCGTGCTTTGTAGCACTTGGTGCGGTACACAGCGACTAAATGCCTAAAAAAATGTAAAATTGTCTTAATGTTATGATGTATGTATTGATTATCTAAATTAAATAAACGATTTTGAACTTGAACTTGAACGCACGCACACACATATGGGCGGCACTTCGAAAATAAGTTTTTTGGATTCTCTGGACCATGAAGGTCATCAGTCAAAATCTCGACATCGAAAATTTTCGCGATTACAATACTTGCCCCTTATATAATAATTAAAATAAAGGCAACTCTCGTACATTTCATTCACAATTTAAAAAAATAAAAATACTATTTTATAAATAAATAACTTGAACAACTATTCGGTCGAATACTAACCAATATTCTGTATTCGGTCAGATATGAAAATTTGGACCGAATGGCCGAATATCTAATATTCATTAAAGCTCTATTATACAGTGTCGAAAAACAGATTTTTAAATAAAACAGATAATTTAAATAACTAAATATTTTTTATTTATTTTTAATTAAAAATATATCAATATACAAAAGTATTAATACAATATTATAGAAGATGATGCAATTTTACGAGAACTTCCTTTTTTTCATATAATAGTGGCATTTCATTTTGAGTATAATAATCTATAATTTCACAAACAGATGTAAATGTTTTTTTAGTTGCAGTTCCGATTTTGAGAGCTCCATTCTCAGTCTGCGTTATTGGAAGGTTATAAATTTTCGTATTATAATTCAACATTAAAGTACACTTAAACACTGCTGATGGACGAATTATAAAACTTCCATTTGGTTTGTTTTTTAATAGACTTTTGGCATCGTCACGATTTATGTCCTTGTACCAAGGTTCCCTCTTGTAGTCCTCTGCAAAATAGTTAAATTAGTACATAAATTAATGGCGAATAAGAGGCGTATTATTAAGCAAACCATAAGACAAAACATAATCCGGGACCCTCTAAATATAATTCAATAGACCATATTCGCGACTAAAATTACCGAAACGGCGCCACTATCGCCTTCTGAACTTTTGACACTACCGTTGGCGGCGCTGTAGTCCAAGGCAATATAGCTATCGTGTTTAGTATTCAGCTGTCAATATGCTAACACCGAACAGGTTAATTTAACCCTGGACAGACACACTTATTTTTTTAGACGTAAAAGACACAGTGGGGTTTGGCAGACCCTATATATATTTTTAAATTTAGTTATTTATTAGAACTTTTTTTTCACCCAATTATTTTCATAAACTGTAAATAATGTATTTAAGATAGCAAATACAAAACAAAATCATAAATAATTGTACTTTTTTGTCAAAATACGAAAATAAAATATTACACATGTTGTAAGTTATTGTTATTGTAAGTTACATGTTATAATGTTTTTATTAAGATATAAAAAAATTACAATTGACTGAAAATTAATTTACATTGGGGTTAGAGTAGGTACAATCATATATATATATATATATATATATATATATATATATATATATATATATATATATATATATATATATATATATATATATAAGTTTATAGTTTATATATATATGGGTACAATAGCTTTCCAGCATGCGTACGCAGATTTTTATACCTGCGTGGGTTTTAAAGACCCCCACTGTGTCTTTTCAGGGTTAAGCACAGTACATTTTTATTTTATGAAAATGCGAGTAAATATTAGCGAAATTTATTAATTTTTACGCGCTACACATGTATTGAGGGTTATAGGGGAAAAATTTTAAGATCGTAGCGCCACGCGGATTTTTTTGAAACCATTCTAAATCAGATACCACTTGACATTTACTAGTAAATAATAGCGAAAAGTGTATCAAAAAACGACAAAAAATAAATAATTGTTTGGGATTTTCTGATTTTGTGAAGTGACAACACTTGTAAACATCTAAAATACTACATTTTGTGATCTGGTTTTAAGTTATGGCGGTTTTCCATTGTCGATTATTTTAACTATATTGGGGGAAATAATAATTCCCGTGTTGTTTACCAAGGGGTAGAAATCTACAATGCTGGGCGTATAATATTGTGTGGAGTCACTGAAAAAAACAGAGAGTTCATAAAGATTTATGCATTATGCCTAGGACTTGTGCATTACAAACCCACACACAATAACAGGAATTTTCAAGATATGCGATAATAAATACAAAATTGAAAATATTTTTTGTAGTCACTATCATTAAAATGTAATGAGCAAACTTTGATATAAGGGCTCACTTTTTTTCCAATTTTTAAATTGTTTATCTATACATCGCGTCGATTCCTAACCTCTTGCTTTCCCAATTTTGTTTCGAACCGTACGGTGTCTGATATTAGTGGAAACAAATGAAACAATATTTCCGGGTTTCTTCTTTTCAATGAATTGCACATAGGCACACAACAATATGTATTATACATTTTTCAATGATTATAATAAAACTTTAAAAACAAACTTCATACAAAACCAATACACAAAACGAAATGTTATCTGATGTACACAAGTTCATGAAACGCTCACCAGATGGTAGGGTGCTTAGCTGCAAATCCCTATAACAGAAGGTGGACATCAAATTACAGTACTTAAAGTTTTATTTCAGTAGATTTATTGAAATGTAATTTGTAGTTGAGGTGTCAAATGCCGGGCATTTAATTTTATGTGTCGATCATCTGAATTTACAATATATGGATTATGTTTGTAAACAAGTGCATTATGTTCATTGCCTCATGAAATAAAATTAATTTTAGTTAGACAGAAGCAGCTAATATTATTAGCTATTATTATTTATATATTAGTGCAGTTTAGTTTTTCTACGACAAATTTAATGAACAAACTCGCATAGTATCAGTTACTTTTTAACTTAAAATATATTCCCATGCCTTCCTCCTGTCCATAACCAAATCTTATTCAATCTAATAATCAGGGCCGGCGCGAGGCATGTGCAGCATGTGCAGTGGCACATGATCCCGCGGTCAACAGCAGGCCCCGTGGTTCAACAACAGGCCTCACGCATGGTCTTCACTTGGATCTGGGAGGTGAAGACCTTTTTTTTGCTCTTCTCGCACATGGCCTCGCAAATCCTAGCGCCGGCCCTGCTAATAATAATAATAATAATAATAGTTTTATTGACCAAATAACAAGTACAAAGAACTGCTTCAGTCAGTCAATACAATATTATGGGACAAAGTCATACATTTTCATCAAAATTAACGTTGTTAAATTCATCAATTGTGTACAATGGATTAGTTATAAATAAGTGTTTAAGTTTGAATTTGTCTAGTGGTAGTGTAGTAGCGTGTTGTGCGTTTCACTAAAAGTGATATAATTGTGTAAGTTTTTGCGTATAAACAATAGACACAAATAAATAAATAGTGAAGGCAATGACATTATTTTCAGCTTCACAAAAAGATCTCGACAATCCGCTCTAAAAGGAGCACTGGCAATTATTCTTACAACTTTACGTTGTAAGCTGAAAATTCTATTGGCTGCAGGTGAATGTCCCCAAATTATTAACCCATAGGTTAGGTGGGACTGAAAGAGGGAGAAATAGGCTTTTAATAGAACATCTATGCTGACTTCATGCTTCAGATTCCTTACTAGATACACGGTCGATCGCAGTTTACGACTGAGTACATCCACTTGCTGATCCCAACGAAGGTAAGAATCAATGCGGATACCAAGAAATTTAACGAAAGGCGGATTGGCAAAATCATGTTTTCTGGTGCTCAGTAGCAAGGTCTGGGTTTTATCTGCATTTAAAATTAGTTTATTGCTAGACAACCAAGAGTTTGCACTGTTCACCAGAGAAATATTTTCCGTAATAAGGGAATCTAGATCATGGTTGCAATTTAGTAATGTTGTATCGTCAGCGTAAAGGATTGATTTAGATGTCATAGTGAGAGGCAAGTCGTTAACATATATTAAGAATAGTAGCGGTCCGAGAACTGAACCTTGGGGAATACCAAAATGTAAAGGAAGATACTCAGAAACGCTACTTTTAAATTGGGTAAACTGTTTCCGGTTAGATAAGCATGATTTAAGCATGGCACGGCTCTTGTCGTGAAAACCATAAAAAGACAGTTTGGTTAATAAAAAATCATGAGATATGCAGTCAAAAGCCTTGCTTAAATCAAGAAAAACACTAAGACAGTATTTCCCTGATTCTAATGCATCCGAAACATACGCGACAAAGTCCAAAACTGCATCTATAGTGCTCTTGTCACTTCTAAAACCAAACTGATTATTGGAGAAAAAAATTTTGCTTGTAAAATACTGCACAATTTGTACAACACCTTTTCAAAAAGCTTTGAAAAAAACTGGCAATATTGATATGGGTCGATAATTATTAACATCATCGACATCTCCTTTCTTGAAAAGTGGCAAAACTTTGGCAAGTTTAAGCTTGTCAGGAAAACAGCCGTTAGTGATGCAGGAGTTTAGTACTCTTGTAAGAGGTGGAATAATGGGATCTTTTACAGATTTTATAATCTGGGTTTAATATCATCTCTCCCTCCATTTTTCTTAAGAAAAGAAAAAAACTAAGATGCCTATCTTTGTCCTGTCTTGAATGAATAACAGCAAAAAACAACACATTTTGTTCTACTTTTACAGTTTTTCACAACTCCTATCGACATTCTAACAAAAAATCAACACTAGAACATATGTAATAAGTTCAAACAGTACTACAGGCGCCTAGTAAAATATTTGATCACCAGACGTATCCGAGCATGGCAGTTCTCAATATAGATAGCATGATTTTTAATTTTTTTTAAATTATGTTCCTCTTGTTGCATATAAACATAAAAACAGATTTGCATTTTTTTTTAATTTGAAGACTTAAAAATAATAATAAAAGGCTTAAAATAAATGTATGTAGCGCACGAAAACAACGTGTGACGTCATACCCCAACTAAGTGTACTGCGTACAGCCTACACAGTCTGTCGTGAACTTATTTGCTTGTATAACTTTTGTAGGTTATGTAAAGTTAGAGTGATTTTAATTAAAATAAAGTTTAATTCTATAAAAACAATTCATACATGTTTTCCGAATTACGTTTTATATGAAAATATATAAAATATGGAAGATCCAGGCCCCAGTACTTCGAAATATAGTCGAAAATATTGTTTAATACCAATGTGCACAAATAGTTCAATTAGAAATACAAAAAAACAATTTATATCATTACCTGATGGCGAGAAACAACAGAATAGGCGAAATTTGTGGCTGAAAGCTATGAGGAGAAATAAAACCGATATTTCAGAAAAAAGTAAACTTTATGTTTGTGAAGACCATTTTAATGTGAGTACATATATTTTATAAATTATTTTATAATAAATGCGTGAAAAATTGTTTAAAAACAAATACAGAACTCTCGAACAATACAATATTCGCGACTGAAACTAACGTTGGCGGCGCTGCGTACAACAGCTGATGGCGGACGAGAAGCGTATATGTCAGAAGTTTTTTCTTAATATTTATCTGTTCAAACAATATTTCGGCAAAAAAACACTGTATTTAAGTCATTATATTTTAAAATACTTCTTAATTCACATAAACTGCAGCATAACACGCTACAAATATTATCCAAATATACGCTTCTGTTTAATTTAGCCAGTCACCACCAGATGTCTCACTGTTATTTGCAGTCGCGAATACACACGTAAAGATTATGTTTAGTCTGTATCTGTGACGACAAACCCCAGCAGTCTCAGTCGTATTTACTCGGCAACCTTCGCGCCGTGGTCGGCTTATTTCAAATTTACAATATTTTAATTTAAAAAAATGGCTATAATATTAATTAAAATGTGATTTTTGTTGTGTTAGGTGACATAACTAACATTAACATATCAAAAAAATGTAGTTTTAAGGAAATATAAATTTTATGCGTATCCCCTATTGGTTTATAATCATTTTTTGGTAAAATTTACGTTTTCTTGCTGCATACAGTATATTTGAATTATAACCGAGTATTAAAAAAGTGTATAAATATACAGGGTGTTTGTTTGAAACGGAGCATACCAAAAATCTCCTTTATTTGTAAAGATACAAAAAAATTTCAGAACAAAAGTTAAACTAGACAAAAAGGTCCATCTAAAGGTTACTATAAGAATTCTGAGGCACTTCCGGTTTCACCGGAAATGATGTCAACTTTTGATCTAGCATAGGGAATCGATAATTTTATATTTTTTCCCTAAAAGTACATTAAATTAGTTTTACAATGACACCAAAAAGTCATATTTTTATGTTAACTATTTCAAAATGGCGACCATTTACTTACAAAATAATAATCAACATAAGTTTTACAAAGTTGAACGTAGCAAGCTTTGAAAACAATAAAAAAAGAAACAAAATATCTCTAAGAGATTTTTGTTTCTTTTTTTATTTTACCATGTTACTCATGATCTAACCTGACGGTTAGAACATGAGTAAAATGGTAAGAGACGTTTTATTAGTTTGATTATGTGGCACGTATTAGTCGATGCTTACTGACAAGGTTAAACAACGAACGAGACGAACGATAAAAATTAGCCATGAGGATTGAAATTTGATAGCTGAAATTGATAATTGAATTAGAGATCAATTAAAGTTATTTAAAATTAAGAGTAATGCGATTTGAGTTAAGAGATCAATTATTTGAAATTTGTATTAGAGTTTTAAGACTTAAGATATCCTATTTTGATATGTGAGTTTTGAGTTTAGAGATCTAAGTTCTGATGATTGAGTTTAAACTTTGATAAGAATTAGAAATTTGCATTCAGAATGACAAACGGCAGATCACTGATATTAGAAATGCGAAATACGAAAGTTACCTTTTATGTTTTTACATGCGACCACTAGATGGCAAGATTGAAATGTGTTATTGCTATATTCGTAAAATTTGTTATTGTGAAATCGGTGGTAGCTTATAAATTGACCGAGTAGTTTGTTGACAGTGATGCAATTGATAACAGACAACTTGATCGCGAAAAAGTTGAGAGAACAATGAGAGATAATCTTGACTTTGAAAACGCTAACCGAAAAAGGCGAGATACTCTACTGATTTCGCCGGGAGATTTTGTGTTGATACATAGGGATTCCAAAATGCACATCAGTAAAAACAGATTACGAGTTTTTGGGTCCCTATGAAGTACTTAAATGCTTAGATAAAGGTCGATACGAGTTGATGAAAGTTGGTACGAAGATCATCAGTAAGGCTGCAAAGGAACTATTAAGACGGTGGCCTGCCAGTTGGGTGGCGAGCTGTGATATGAAATACCTCATCGAGATGTTGGAATCTGATGAGTCAGGTAATTTTCAATGCTAATATTACTTGTATTTTGTCTTTTTAGGGTGGTTGGATTACCACTGGCAGATTAGTCAGTTTCTGGGATAATAAAGTAGAAACTGGTCTAATAGTTGATCTCTTACGGCCAGAGTTGTGCCGTTGGAAGAGATTTCTCAACATTAATCGTTTTATTTTTTAGAACAACAGCCCTCAGACTTTTTACATCATTCGAGTTCTGCAGACCATGTTCCTGGAAAAGACTAGGAGATGACATCGAGCAACGCTCCGACATCAGACAGATGGTGAAGTTTTACGGTTGTGCCGATTCCGACGGCTATGTCCAGGCGGCGCTTCGAGAGCGGAAGCTATTCGTTATGAAACTGGAGAAAAAGTAGTAGTAGAAGACATAGAAGTGACCGGTAGCGGCAAGTTGGGGGCCAAGTTTCTAAGGCCTTATGAAGTTTTGAGTGTAAGGGCGAACAATCGCTATTTATTGAAGCGCTTAAACCGCACGAAGGTAACTGATTATGTTGAGAATAACTAGAATGGTAAGAGAAACATTTTATTGCTTTGATAAAATGATAAGGCACTGAGTATGAACCAGCGACAGTCACTGAGCTTGTTGAGTACCGCAAGACACACTGGTCGTTTTTGCTTCGTGAAGGCACTGAGTATGAAGAAGCGACAGTCACTGAGCTTGTTGGGTACTATAGACAATTTGTAATGAAATAAACTAATGGATAGTTGAGTTGAGAATTGATAGCTTGTCGAGTACCGCAAGACACACTGGTCGCGTTAAGGGCAGTGGAACGATCAGGGACCAACCTGCCAGTTGAGAGCAGTTGAATGTCAAAGACGAACGCTTTATTCAGATTGTGCAGTTATTCAAACTATTATTCTAACCTATTTTTTTTTGTAAACAAATGAATTATATGTGTGTGATTACATCAAGTATGTCTCCTGCTAATTGTTTTGTACGATAATATATAAATGGCGCATGAAGGTTTTGCGATGCTTTTAAGTAATATAAAAGAAATTTTATTTGATGAGGAAGACAATTCAGAAGAATTTTCCAAACCAAAAAATATTTTGGAAAAAGTGTTTGAATATGCAAAAAGTATTGTTCCAAACAAGACTACAAATCAACTTAAAGTGCATTTCCGCTTGTATCAAAAAAAAATGTAAGTCTTTTTGAGTGTATTTACATGTTCCATCATGAGGTTCATGTCTATACTATTTATTTTGCAAATGCTGCAGGCATAAACAATAATATCTTGATTGTTTTCACTCATATTGTTTTGTAGAAATAATAACTTTGTATTTTTACCGGGAAAAATACTATTGCACAGACTGCCGTACGATCTGAACTTGTGAAGATTGTGCAACACAAACTGAACACAGAAACTTTATGACGAACGCTTCTTGTGCAAATTATGCAGAATATGTAGATTATTAGCTTGTGTCGAACGTACCTATTGTATACTGTGAATAAGATTCTCATAATATATATATATATATATATATATATATATATATATATATATATATATATATATATATATATATATATATATATATACACAGGGATTATCGTATGCTAATGCTAT
The DNA here is from genome assembly GCA_963971575.1 of Liopterus haemorrhoidalis. Classification (NCBI taxonomy): domain Eukaryota; kingdom Metazoa; phylum Arthropoda; class Insecta; order Coleoptera; family Dytiscidae; genus Liopterus; species Liopterus haemorrhoidalis. Next base: position 16,520,019 of record OZ020616.1, on the reverse strand, counting down.
ACTTAAATCTAAATCTGGTTGAGTTGTATGTTGTTTTAATCAATAAATACTTACTGATATATTCAATATCATAATATTCTTCGTCTCTATCTTCATCATCTTTGGGTGAAGGATGTGTATCTGGTAAAGAACCCAAGAAAGAATTCAATATTGGTGGCGGTTTTATTAAATTCGTTGTTGGAGCAGCTTTATTTATTTGACTACTTGGAGACTGTTTGTTTCCAATAGGACCAAATCGGTTATTTTGGGTTGTTGGTAAAACAATTTTTTCTCCAAGCTGTGAAATTTTAGACTTCTCTTTGATAGGTTCTGGTTCTTCATCAGACTGATCAAAACAGGGACTGTTACTTCTTATATTTTCACTAGAACCTGTGGATGCTGAGCTTAATTTTCTTGGAACTTCGTTTGGAGGGGTTGGAAATTTGATATTATTAAATGATGATTTCTTTTCTGTTTGTGGTGATTTTATTTCTAGTCTATTCGTTGTCTTTTCATTCCTTAATTCATTTGCTATTATTTGACCTGGTAACAGCTGTTGGGGTACAGGTGGTAAAGGTCTAGTATAACCATCTTTCATCATTTTTTTTATAGAACTTCGCTGCGGTTGTGGGATAGCATTATTATTTATTTTGTCTGTTTCATCAGTAAGTGAATAAGACGAATCCGAAAATGTCTTAAGATCATTAAGATTACTTTCTTCTGGATCTGCTGATTTCGGTTGTTGTCTTGGTAATGTTACACTTTGTTGTTCCCTGTCAACTATAATTTGACGAACTATTTTTTTTGATTCTGGGTGTTTATTTTGTGATAATGACATTGTTTTATCAAAATCTATGTCTGTATAATTAATTCTTGGGATCGATGATGGTGGAAGGCTTAAAGGTGGTCTTTTAGAGGGAGTTTTAACTTCGTCGGGTTCTCCTCGTTTTGGCAAAGGTGGCAAAGGTGGGTCTGTTGGTTTAACGTCTGAAGACATTTGTAAATATTCCGTTTCTTGTTTTATTCTATATACTGAACTTTTGTTTTTTACCAATTTTTCACGATTTATCGGTTCTTCTCTTGATGGGATTTCTGTTTTTGAGATGGTTATTGGAATATTTGGGATGTTTGAGTTTGGGACATTTATTGGGATGTTTGGTTTTGGGACGTTTGTTGAGATGTTTGATTTTGGGACATTTATTGGGATGTTTGGTTTTGGGAACTTTGTTGGGATGTTTGGTTTTGGGACGTTTGTTGGGATCTTTGGTTTTAGGGTGTTTATTGGGATGTTTAGTTTTGGGAAGTTTGGATTTAGATGTTTAGGTGAATGATGATTTACAGCTGGTTTATTAAATGGTTTGGGTCGTGGTTTTTCTGGAATACTATAAAATTCTTTTGGTCTGTTATTTGCCAGTTGTACTATTGACCATAATCTCATTTGTTGGCCTTTGTTAAGATCCTTCCAAAAATTTATTTGCATTTGATTCAGTTTCTAAAAAAAGATACATTCATTAATAATAATAATGTTCACGGTAAAATATTTCTATGTTAAGCTGTTTGGTTACAATTTCTATTGAACAGACAGACAGACAATTGACGTTATAAGAGTTTTTTGGGTCATACATACAAAACCCTAAAAAGGCATAGGCGAGAACCGTCCTTGTTGGCACCCCAACGATATCTCTCGAACTATACTTCGAGCAGCGTCGTACTTAAAAGTCCGTTGTACATTACCTATACTTTTTTGCGAAGCACTACAGATTTTTTGCGTAGTACTGACGTAAAAAGTATACTGTGAAACACAATACTTCTTTCCAACTTTCGATGCTACATTACAAACTACACTATTTTCAAAACTACCTCCGGTCAAATTTTTGGGTGACAGTTGTATACTTCTCAGTCGTGCCAACTACCAACTTTTTAGTTTTTGTTTATAACTTAACTTTTAGAAGTTTATTAAGTATTTATGTATTAAACAATATATATAAATTGGTTACTGGAATTTTTTCAGATTTTTAGTTTAAACCATTAGGCTACAGGGCGTGGGACATTTTTTTTTTTTATCGTTAACCACGTATTAAGGGCTTTTGATACCTCAGAATTAAATATATATATATATTTACGGGCACATATTTGTTTATATTTTTAGAAGTTTTAGATGTTTTAGTATTTTTCCTATGTGCGGGTCAAATAGTTGTATAAGCATGCCAAATTTCAACTCTCTAAGTATAGCCGTTTGGACAATTTTTACCGAACAGACCGACAGACATACAGACAACAAAATGACGGTATAAGGGTTTTTTAGTCATACCTACAAAACCCTAAAAAACATTAAATAATATTGTTATTATCATACATGACATATTACCATCTATCTAAGAATCTAAGGTATATGTCATCTAAGGTTTATGTGTTTAATATGTGTTTTTCTTGATTTATATATTCTTATTTTTTCAAATTTTTATTTATATTTTCAATTTTATAAATATTTTTTGATAATTTAAGTAATTTTTATGATAATTAAGTAATTTTTTAAGCAAAGTCGATAGTTTTTAGGTTATTTTCACACTATTTATGCACAGTGTTGTAATGTATCTAGATACATTTTAAAATATGTATCTGTATCTGTATCTAGATATTTAAATCAGTATCTAAGTATCTGTATTTCAGGTACTTTTTTCAGATACTTTCCTATTTTGTCTTTTTCAAGGTCCTTTTACAAAATATGTCCTTACGATTTTTCAAGTTGGTAATACATTTAGCATCATTCAGATATTTGAATTTTAAGTTTAAATTAACCAATCAGCGACCAGTAAACTATTTCTTGCTTGGTGGGAGTAAAAACATGCTTCACTCTGAATCTAAACATGAGTGTGATATGACGTAGTTTTGCAATACCTATATAAAATTTTAAATATTTTATGGTTTAGTTATCAAAATTATAGTGTAAAAAAAAATATTGGGTATTAATATTTATAATAATAAGTTTAAGAGATGTCAACTTTACAAAATTAACTCATATCGCAATTGTGTTTAGGTTCAGTTTTCCAAAAGTATCTTAAAAGTATCTTGAAGTATCTAGATACATTGTAAAAAAAATGTATCTGTATCTAGATACTTTTTAAAATTTGTATCTGTATCTGCATCTAGATACATTTTTCCTCAAGTATCTGTATCCGTATCTAGATATATTTTCAAATGTATCTATTACAACACTGTTTATGCAACACTCGAACTTAAAATGAAGTTACTTATTTGGCCAATAGTCTCAGCAACTTAGGCCAAATAATAAATTAAAAAAAAAAAAGTTACCTGTCGTTCTTATAATCATAGCATGATTGCAGGGACGCAGGTCACTTTGATTGTCTTATCAAAATAAGCCACCTACTCTAATTGACGGTCAATTTAAACAAAACCAAAGCTAAAATATCTATTATAAACAACATAATGGTGATATATGTATTCTACGAATATCAATAATGATAAAAATTTTGCTGAATATACATGTTACTATATGTAAGTAACATATACCGGAATACAAAATTAATGAAAATAAATTTCATAAAAAAATATTATTTTTATCTAACCCGAAATAAGCCCGTTGTTCCTAATACTGGTAATATGAGGCCCGAGCCCGAATCCCGTGCAGGGCTCTAGGGTGCCGTCTTTATTAGGATCAAGTTACAGATTCAAGTTCAAAACCAAATGTTTAGGGTTTAATGCAGAGCCATAGCAACGCCCTGGCATCGGGGCAAGTGCGAAGCCTAATGAAAGGGCGCGAGGCCTAATGAGTAAATGTGTAAAAGCGAAGACCTTCTTATTTTTAGGTCTTCGCTTGTATTTTGAAAGTTAGGACCTTTTTACCGACCGCCAACATATATAAGGGAGGTATTGTGATCATACAGATTTTGACATTTCGAGATTTCGATGGATCTCCACGAATTGAGGTCCCTACATAAAGTTTTGACTATTTTTAGCATGATGTTTGTCGGTCTGTCTGTCCGTCCGTCCGTCCGTCTGTCGGTCTGTCTGTCTGTCTGTCTACACGTGCAGAGCAAATTCGGCTGAAAGAATCTTTATGAAACTTCATATTTAAGCTTCTGCCACCAATTGCACGAGTTGATCAACTTTTGGTAAAAATCAATTGACTAAAAATGGGAGTTTACTTGTGTAGATTTTAAGATTTTTGCGAATATTTCACAACAGACAAATATTTCGAAAAAATTTATTGAAAAAAAGTTGCTATAAAAGCAATAACTAACAACTTTTATTTGAGACATTTTTTGATAAAACGAAAAAAATTTGAAAAATGTTTCGAATTTTTTTGTCTCAATTTTTACCGACCGCCAACATACAGAGTGATTATTTAATGGCGAGACGACGTCACCGAATTATCAAATAAAATAATAGAAAATCAAATAAAAGAATGGCAGGAAATCATTGACTCAATAATTTGAAGATGACGGAAGTGTCTACTACGAGCATGCGCGCATAATCGCCTGCTACGATGTGTATGAAACGGCAAATTATTAAAACTTCCAGTGACGTCGTCTCGCCATTAAATAATCAGTCTGTATATAAGGGAGGTATTATGATCATACCGATTTTGACGTTTCGAGATTTCGATGGATCTCCACGAATTGAGGTCCCTACATAATGTTTTGACTATTTTTAGCATGATGTCTGTCGGTCTGTCTGTCCGTCCGTCTGTCTGTCTGTCTGTCTGTCTGTCTGTCTGTCTGTCTGTCCGTCCGTCCGTCTGTCTGTCTGTATACACGCGCAGAGCAAATTCGGCTGAAAGGATTTTTATGAAACTTCATATTTAAGCTTCTGCCATCAATGGCACGAGTTGATCAACTTTTGGTAAAAATCGGTTGACTAAAAATAGGAGTTTACTCGTGTCGATTTTAAGATTTTTGTGAATATTTCACAACAGAAAAATATTTCGAAAAAAAATATTGGACAAAAGTTGCTATAAAAGCAATAACGAATAACTTTTATTTGAGACATTTTTTGATAAAACGAAAAATTTCGAATAATTTCTGTAAAATTTTTCGAAATTTTTTCCAAGTCTCAATTTTTTCATACTTATATGTAACATTTCCATGGTCATGATAAATAATATCTCTTTTAGAAAATATTAGGCCAAGTTATTTCTACTCTGCTGCGGAATGTATTTTATACAAGTACTTTATGATGGCGGTCGGTCCTGTGGTGGCCACAGCTGATTTTTTTCATACTTATATGTAACGTTTCCATGGTTATGATAAATAATATTTCTGTTATAAAATATTAAGCTAAGTTATTTCTACTCTGCTGCTAGAATGCATTTTATACAAGTACTTTGTGATGACGGTCGGTCCTGTGGTGGCCACAGCTGATTTTTTCGAAATATTTTTCTGTTGTTAAATATTCGCAAAAATCATAAAATCGACACGAGTAAACTCTCATTTCTAGTCAACCGATTTTTACCAAAAGTTGATCAACTCGTGCCATAGATGTCAAAAGCTTAAATATGAAGTTTCATAAAAATCTTTTTAGCCGAATTTGCTCTGCACGTGTACACAGACAAACGGACGGACAGACAGACAGACAGACAGACAGACAGACAGACGGACAGACAGATATCATGCTAAAAATAGTCAAAACGTTATGTAGGGACCTCAATTCGTGGAGATCCATCGAAATCTCGAAATGTCAAAATCTGTATGATCACAATACCTCCCTTATATATGTTGGCGGTCGGTAAAAAGGTCCTAACTTTCAAAATACAAGCGATATATATATCACCATTATGTTGTTTATAATAGATATTTTAGCTTTGGTTTTGTTTAAATTGACCGTCAATTAGAGTAGGTGGCTTATTTTGATAAGACAATCAAAGTGACCTGCGTCTCTGCAATCATGCTATGATTATAAGAACGACAGGTAACTTTTTTTTTTTAAATTTATTATTTGGCCTAAGTTGCTGAGACTATTGGCCAAATAGGTAACTTCATTTTAAGTTCGAATGTTGCATAAATAGTGTGAAAATAACCTAAAAACTATCGACTTTGCTTAAAAAATTACTTAATTATCATAAAAATTACTTAAATTACCAAAAAATATTTATAAAATTGATAATATAAATAAAAATTTGAAAAAATAAGAATATATAAATCAAGAAAAACACATATTAAACACATAAACCTTAGATGACATATACCCTTTTCACACTAGATCTTTAAGATCGGATGTTAAAGTGAATGTATCTTTAAACGCTAATGTGAAACCGTACGGCCTCGTCTAAACACGACCGATGTTTAAGACAGAGATCTGCGTCTTAAACTTCGTACGCATTGCCAATTTAATTTCTATTATAAAAAAATACTCCTTGAATTTGTGCTGTCAACATTTTATATTATCATAAACAAGAATACTGTATTATATCGACGTTATAAGAAGTTTATACTTATTGTTATAATAAAATTATTTATGTGAATTTATGTGAAGTGTGATTTTTCACACATTTCAGGGTTTTGTAGGTATTTAAAAGGTATGTAAAAAGCCAACATAATACTGGATGCCTAGGAATATTGGTTTATAATCATATCAAAATCAACAGTTTTTTTGATAATCACTTTTATTCGTTATTTGAGAACTAAGGGCTTCTATTGAATATTTTTAAACAAAATTTAAATAATTTGCCAAAAATCCCAGCGTTTTTGTCTACATTTGCTCCGTATTCAAGTCTTCAAAAGTTCACATTTCTGCTTACTATTCGGAGTAAGAAAAAGTGACGGACTAAGAAAAATCGGGGCCCTAGGCAAGAGTCTCATTGTGGGCCCTACCAGTCAAATAAATTCAAAATAACGAAAAAATCTATACATCAAAACTGTTTCACGGGCCCTAGGCAGCTGCCTAATCTGTCTAGGCCATAGTCAGTCCCTGTTACTATTAGTGCATATTTTTTAATAAAATAAAATTGTACTCACCAAAAAACCATCTCCATCTATTTGCTTCTTTTCAATGACATTGCAACAGTCATGTAAACCATGCTACAAAAAATATTTTCCTTAAAGGTTTCAAATAAACTAACTTAGAATGCTTAAATACCTTTTCTAAAACTTCTTTTAGTTGTTGCGTACTTAATTTTGATATTGCAAGAAATATTTTCATGTCTTTTTCGTTTTTCATGTCTCTTCCCAACATTTTTTCAGCACTTCGTAATTAAGGCGTGAAAATGACAATTAACAGCGATTTATCTTATCAGAGACAGCTCATATCCTCTCGGAAACTCCACAAAACAATATAAACATATAAAATTAATATTGAGTGTACCAATAATGTAACGTAGAATACATCTTTTTCAAAAATGGTTGTAATATGACAGCATTTTGATAAGAATTATAAAAAAGGAAAGACATATTATTATCTTAAAAGGAGGTAGGGAAGAAGTAGATAAAACTAGATATACCTTTGTCTTATCAGTCATAGGCGCCCAAAGTAAGGGTCAAGAGGGGGCACCTGCCCCTTCTTGGAATCTCCACTTTTAAGTTTTATTCACAACCCTTATACTTTTTACCGACAACCAGTGGCGCAGCCAGGATTTTGTCTTGGGGAGGGCTGAATCAAATTTTGAGGGCACGCGGGCCGCATACGGCCCTCAGCCTCACTTTTTGCGATAATCAAAATCACTTGAGCTTATTTAGGGGAAAAATATATTTAAAAATGTAAAATATACTCTTTTCCCCTTTTCTGTTTATAAACCTCCGCTAGACTTGCCCTCCCATAAAAAAAAAAAAATTTATTTAAAAAATATTTAGGTAAATCTTCAAAAATACATCAAATTATGTCCTATACAATTTTTTGTCCAAGGCTTGGTTTACTAGTTACGAATTCTTTAAAATTTTAAAGTTTAATAACTTCCGTTTCCGGTTTCGGATTTTAATAAAAAACAATAGGGTTCTTTCCAATTATTAGGAGAATTTTTTAGTACCAGAACGAATTCTTTAAGTTAAACCGTTTTTGAGTTATCGTGTAGACACACAGACACACACACACGCACACACGCACGCACGCACGCACGCACATACACGGCACTTCGAAAATAGTTTTTTTGGATTCCCTGGACCATGAAACGTGGTCATCCGTCAAAATCTCGACATCGAAAATTTTCGCGATTACAATACTGGCCCCTTATATATTAAGGTCGGGCAAGTAAAAAATGTGAAGAAACCCTTCGGGATATTTAAAGTTCCGTCACTGCTTATCAAATCAATTTATATCAAATAATAATGCCATTATTTGTTGATAAAAAAATGTAATTGTTAATCCATGTATCAAAAACTTTCACTTGATTTTTTCTTCGATAAATACATATTTATTTATATTTTTCGCGGGATATATTTTCGAAGTCAAAAAGTCTCTAAATCAGCCGCTTGGCCAGTATTTGTACCGAACGAACAGACTCATGTGACGGAATAAGGATTTCTTGATTATACCTACAAAAACCTAAAAATAACATGTAAATATGCATTTTCTGTTAATTTCAACACTAATCATAATAAAATATAGTTTATTATTATTATAAAATATATAAGTTATTTTGCTGTACGATTATGATAAATTTGTTAAATTTTCATTTCATTGAACCTTCAGAGGGGGCTTGTCCCTCCCCTCCTCTGAATACGCCACTGTTGATCAGTACAACTTATATCAGTCCTTTTTGTGTGTAAAACATCATAATTTCAAAAATACCTAAGAAGATATTGATATTCACATTTATCTACAAAGTAAAACCAAACACCGATTTTAAGAGCGCGATTGTCTCCAAAACTACTCTATTATATTTCTACTATTTCTACCCTATTGAACGTTTGAGATGTCATTTTAAAATTACATTCTGAATGTTATACCGAAGTCAGATTTCCAGGCCCGTAGCCCAGCCCCCTGGCTGCGCCACTGGTTGTGGTTAACGAATTTTATCTGCAACTCCCCGAGCAGCGCCGTGCAATATGCTGGTCCTGGAAGGGGCCCAGGCCCGTCAGACCCCCCCCCCCCCTTGGCTGCGCCACTGCCGACACCCAACATATAAAAGGGAGGTATTGTGATCATACTGATTTTGACATTTCGATGGATCTTCACGAATTGAGGTCCCTACATAACGTTTTGACTATTATTAGCATGATATCTGTCGGTCTGTCTGTCTGTTTGTCTCTCTGTATGTCCGTCGGTCTGTGTACACGTGCAGAGCAAATTCGGCTAAAATGATTTTTCTAAAACTTCATATTTAAGCTTTTGACATCAATGGCACGAGTTGATCAACTTTTGGTAAAAATCGGTTGACTAGAAATGAGAGTTTACTCGTGTCGATTTTAAGATTTTTGCGACTATTTCACAACAGAGAAATATTTCGAAAAAAAATATTTAATAAAGGTTGCTATAAAAGCAATAACTAGAGTACGTTCAAGTTAACTTCATGCCAGGGCATCATAAAATACGTCATCAATCCTGCGCGAGAAAACAGCTGATCACATTGACGTATATTAGGGTTATAAACAATTGTTGTGGAAACCAAACACACAAAATCATGTATTTCAAATACATTTTTACTCATGTTAGTACACGGTATACCTTATTTTATGGTTATTTCCATAATAATGGAAATAAACAAACAACATCGCACAATACGCGTAGTTAAACACAAATCAAAGTAAGTGACGCCACTGAAATGTGTCAAGCTAGCTGTTGGTAACGTAATCGACGAAATTTGGTTTCTGCGCAGCTGAGTCGATAACATAGGCCTGGCATGAATTTAACTTGAATGTACTCTAACCACTTTTATTTGAGACATTTTTTTTTGTTTTATGCAGGTTTTCATGGGTATCGTAAATTATAAATACACATGAAATTTTCGTCGTAATATAATACATTATTGTCTTTTACAATAATAACTACTCTGCTGCTAGAATGTATTTTATACAAGTACTTTGTGACGGCGGTCGGTCCTGTGGTGGCCACAGCTGATTTTTTGTTCTCAAATTTATTTATTTTTATATTTGTCGTTTTGATATTATAACTATTTTTATTATGTCTATTTTATATTTGCTATCAAATGTTAAACAATTTTTTGTTCATGTGCAACACTGGAGCACCTCGGGACTCTCAAAGAGTAAGCAGGGACGCCGAGAGAAGATAATAATTCCCCACCATCCGCAAAACGATTATTATGGGCCCGATGGGATAAAAACTGCGCGTAGAAATTATACTTTATTTTTTCTGTAATATTAAGTCCATTCTACATTATACTTTTTTCAATACTTTTTTCAATACTATCCAACTCTGACGTCATTTCAACTTTTGATACTACAGAATATAGTGGGGGGAAAAAGTAAGAGACAGTGAAAAATTTTATATCTTCCATCTCTTATTACTTTTGTTGCCAACTTAAAAATTTTTAGGTTCATGTGGCAGACAACAATTTGGTTATAGTGAACCAATTTATAAATATTGTTTAATTGTGCTAAGTTTATATTTAATTATATGATCTAAATAAACTTCTTATCAACTTAATAAACTACTAAAAGTTAAGTTGTAAACAAAAACTAAAAAGTTGGTGTTGGTACGATTGAAAAGTACAGAACTGTCATCCAAAACTACCCCCGGTCAAATTTTCGATTGACAGTTCTGTACTTTTCAGTCGTACCAACACCAACTTTTTAGTTTTTGTTTACAACTTAACTTTTAGTAGTTTATTAAGTTGATAAGAAGTTTATTTGGGTCATATAATTAAATATAAACTTAGCACAATTAAACAATATTTATAAATTGGTTCACTATAACCAAATTGTTGTCTGCCATCTGAACCTAAAAATTTTTAAGTTGGCAACAAAAGTAATAAGAGATGGAAGATATAACATTTTTCACTGTCTCTTATTTTTTTCCCCCACTATATTTTGTAGTATCAAAAGTTGAAATGACGTCAGAGTTGGATAGTATTGAAAAAAGTATTGAAAAAAGTATAATGTAGAATGGACTTTATACTCCCTCCGTCCGAAAATATGGTATCCATTACTTTAAAAAAATTTGAATTACCGAAATTAAAATTATCATGATCATTTTTTGTTTTTATTTCTAAATAAATGTTTGCTAGGCAACTAATAAACAAATGGCGCGCAAATAGTTGCATTTGTCAAAATGAATTCAAAGAATAAAAAAAAAAATAACGCGTATTTTAGACAAATTAAAGTAACACCTGCTGTTCTAACAAAATGGCGAATTTTGATCAAAATTATGTTGAATTGTAAGGAAGAAGTTCCAAATCGCGTTAAATTACAACCGCCAAATTCTATACAATCCTTTCATTCCTTCAAGGGTCGAATGTCGAAAAATCCTTTCTTATAGGGTGCTCATGTCAAAGAAGGACTATATTTTCCGTATTTTATATATAATATCCACCATACTTGTCACGGGGTGGATTAAAGAAGGTGTCCGTTTTCTACAAAATTTATTATATAATAATAATTTTAAATCACAATACAATTAACTGTCAGAATGGCTGCTGGTGTTGTCTGTTAGTAGCTGATGTAAGTCCCGTTCTTGCCTCGGCTTTTCCAGGATAGGTCGGATCCGCACGAGGCGAACACGTGGAGAAGTCCTGTACACGGCACTCACATCTCGGGTTGGTGACTTGAACAGCTGGGCTGGTCCTTGGGTAGCGTGCTCACAAAAATGATCGAATGAATAACTACTGAATAACTGACAATGACTGGCTCAATGAATCACTGACTACCGACTCTATTCCCTAAGACCATTTTATAACTGTTAACCAGGTCACTATGACGTCAAGTCCTACCTCAATTGTTTTGGACACAATATTCATTTGTGTAATTGTTGGCAGCAATTAAGACCATAGTCGGCACAATTGAATAGTGTTTATCAACACATTAGAAAGTAGTTCAAAACTTATGTTGACAAACACGCAACACTTTGCACATTCTTTAATTCCCAAAACCGCAAGTCAGCAACCGTGACCTACAGGCCGCTCAAGGAATTGGGACATTAGCATACAATTATATCATAATTGTGACAATATAAAAAATACCAATTTACCCCTTTAGGGGAGAAATTAAAATGATTATATATATATATATATATATATATATATATATATATATATATATATATATATATATATAACACAACAATATTCACTCCGAAGTCGGGGCGACTCTAGGTGGCGTATCCAAGATTCATGGTTGGGGGGGGGGGCACTTATGATGCTTATCTATAAGAAGGGGGGCAAGATCGCGGGCCGCATCCAACCAGCGGCATATTTTTTTGTGACCCATTAAGCAAACGTGGATAGAGCTTATATGGGGTCCCTGGCTGAAAATTTTGCCAGGAATCCCATCAAGCAATGGTGGATCAAGCTTCCATGGGGTCCCTGGCTAAAAATTGTGCCGTGGCCCTTGTATTAAGCTCTCTCCCCCATAAGAAAATGTTTGGAAAATGCATTAAAATAATTTTTTGCATATTTATGTCTTCGCGGCTGGCTTTTACAGTGACCGTCTACGTGCGTGTCAAATGTAGTGCGAAGGAATATTAATTTTAATTTGTAGTTTACTATACCCCCTTATAAGAATGCTTGAAAATTATGCTTGGTTTTTGAGGAAAAAAGAACCAAGTAGCCCTTCGGGATATTTGTAATTCCGTCGCTGCATATTATTCTTTTGAATGAAAAATATTTATTCACGTTTATTAACTATTATTTCACGTGACCCCCCCCCCAATACGCCAGTGGATCGGACTGTGGACACGTATTGAGAACTGACACGCTCGGATACGCAGTCTGGTGGTCAAATATTGTACTAGGCGCCTGTAGTACTGTTTGAACTTATTACATATGTTCTAGTGTTGATTTTTTGTTAGAATGTCGATAGAAGTTGTGAAAAACTGTATAAGTAGAACAAATTGTAGTGTTTTTAGCTGTCATCCAAGACAGGACCAAGATAGGCATCTTAGTTTTTTCTTTTCTTAAGAAATATTGAGGGAAAGTTAATATTAAGTCCAGATTGGAAAAGATTTGATTATGGACAGGAGGAAGGAATAGGAATATAAATGGGAGTTAAAAAGTAACTGATACTATGCGAGTTTGTTCATTACATTTGTCGCAGAAAAACTAAACTGTACTAATATATTAATAATAATAGCTAATAATATTAGCTGCTTCTGTCCAACTAAAACTAATTTTATTTCATGAGGCAATGAACATAATGCACTTTTGTTTACAAACATAATCCATATATTGTAAATTCAGATGACCGACACTCAGATATACCACATAAAATTAAAGGCCCGGTAATTAACACCTGCTCAACTACAAATTACACTTCAATAAATCTACTGAAATTAAACTTTAAATGCTGTAATTTGATGCCTACCTTCTGTTATACACCTCAATACATGGGTAGCGCGTAAAAATTAAAAAAAATCGAAAATATTTACTCGCATTTTCATAAAATAAAAATGTACAGTGCGTAAATTAACCTGTTCGCTGTTAGCATATTGACAGCTGAATACTAGACACGACAGCCATATTGCCTTGGAGTACAGCGCCGCCAACGGTAATGTCGCTTCTCAATAAAGCAACTTTAGATATAGATCCGTCTACCCGAATGGATAGTTTACTGATGTTCCTTTTATGTGTTTCAAAATATTTCGCAAGAGAGTAATAAATTGAAATTATATATATACTTGTATAGTAACTTATCTTATTATAATAAGATAAGTCACTATACAAGTAATAACTTGATATAGTTCTTGACAAAGTAATGGACGAAATTTGGTTTCTGCGCAGGGGGACAAATAAGTCCCGCCCGGCCTTTTCTAAAACCCTTTGTATAAACACGTGTATATTCTTTGCTAAAATCGAACGAGCTGTATATTGAGCAACTAACGCGGTATATGCATTCTGCGCGTTTTGCACTGTATACTTATACTAAGATTACCATTTACCAATAAAGCAAAAATTTGAATCAAGAAAATATAGTGTATACAGTCTATTTTTAGGAACTGTTTAAGCTAGGCATGTGCAACTTCCAAAAGACCGAGGGCCGGATAGCCATCTGAGATACATTCGCAGGCCAGAATTTTTTAAAGATCTTTTATGAGAATCATCAGTTTTTTTTTTAATTACTTTATTATAAAAAAAATAAATCATTCTAAATTTTCTAAACTACGCATAGTTCCTATCAAGTTCATAGCATCAAAAACACAAGAAAAAATTAAAAAATCTTTTATAATGCATATATATTGTTAGATAAGAACAAAATATTTGTTTAATTTGAATGGGACGGTTGAGACTTCATACTGCTCACAAGTTTGTTAATGTTCGGGAAAACAACTGATGTAGAAACACGCAAGTGTTTTATAGGTGCGAATCTGTTATTCGTGTCCTTGTTTTTGATTTAATGAACTTCATCCTAGGAAAAAACTACTCACGTTAGTAAGTGCTTCCAAAGAGCGATATTCTCTTCTGAGCTGTGAGTTTCGGAAATTTGTCACCTAGGAAATATTTCTTATAAAGCTCAATTAGTGAAATCTCCTTCATTTTTTATTTTAAATCAGGGTTCTCCTGTAGCTCAAGTAGTTTCATTTGCAGAGAAAGTGGCGCTTGTTCCACATTAATATCAACCGTTTAACCGCATTTGATCTCTGAAAACAAAGACATACTCGCGGACCAGATTTAATGGGATTTTGGATAGTTACCGCGGGCCGGACAAATGGAGGCGACAGGCCGTAGGTTGCACATGCCTGGTTTAAACATTGTTCACTTCTTTATTATAAGAACTGTGAAGGAGTTTAAACTAGAAAAGATCGAGTATTCTATCTTAAAACTAAGAATATTTAATTGGAAAATCAATTGAACATCAAATAAACGAGTTATAGGCTATTCCAAAAGTTTAAGCAGAACTACGTAGCTACATGTTATTCAAGTTTTCATGATCGATTTTCTACCCCTGCTCTCCAAGTCTTCGAGAGCGAATTTTTGTCGTCCGTTTACCAATGTGTATTGAATCATATTTTGCAGATACAGCTACTAGTTTTATTTCTAAAGATCATAAATAAAAATACTATTATTATAAAAATATTTAATTTAAAATAAAAATTTACAATACACAGTATTGTATTTTGTACATTAATATTAAACTAAACAATACAATAATTACTAATAACCAGAAATATCATTTCTTATTCTAGTAAAATTATGCAAAGTACAAATCGCACCAACAGCAGGAGTAGCAAATTCCACAGCAACATTATCCAAACACTTCATCCGTTGAAATCTATTATGAATAATATGAAAAGTTTTATCGACAACCAACATCGCTGAGCTATGTAAAGTGTTAAACTCTAACTCTCTTACGCTTAACTTTTTACTATCCGAACAAGGATATGGTGTTAGTAAAGTATCAAGTTGCGGATGCTCAGTACCACCTAAAAGGTGCCTGTTATACTTTTTCAAAAAGCTATTTTCTTCGATTAGCTTTTCATGTAATGGACTAGCTCGTAAGATACTTTCTACATCATTGCTACCAGGGTATCCAACAAAAATATCACGGAAAAGTAGATTACTATCACAAACCGCCTGAAGAATAATTGTATACTGCCCACTATTTAAGTTAAAATACTCGGAGCAATCCGTTACGTTATCAGACATCTGTACTGAGATATGTAAACAACCCAACGCACCAATAATACTCGGGAAATTATATTCTGTCTTAAACATATTTTCTATCGTTAACATTTCACTTAGAGTAGGCCATGTTATGTATTTCGGTGATAGTTGAATTATTTTTCTAAAGTACTTTTCACATATAGTAACAATATGATCTTCTGTAATTTCTAACAACGATGAAACTTCATATAATGGAGCCGAGCTTCCGAGGATCCAAAGTACTAACAGTAAATTTTTATCATAGCTCTTTTGGTGTTCAATATCATCCAAGTTTTCAATTTCTTCTTGTAGGGCTGTGAATGTAGATTTACTCATACGAAATAATTTATTAAAATTTTCATCGCTGAGTTCCTTTTTTATTTCTTTAGGTGTTAAAATTGAAGTAACGTTTTCAAACGAAGGAGCTAATATATACACTGGTCTTCCATTTGTTTCTTGTGGACTTAATTGGTCTGAATCAGACACTTCTTCTGTGAATAATTCAGCTAATAATTCTTCCACAGAATTTTTACTCATTTTATTATTTTGACAGTTTTACATTACCTCTTGGTAATCTGTGACATTTAATTTTGACAGATGTAAGAAGTACATAACCTAAATAAACTAATTTTGGAAACAACACAAAAAATTTGTTAGTTAAATATGAGTGGATTTATTGCAGTACATTGCGGTAATAATTGGTAAAATATTATTGTTTTACAAGTAATTGATTTGTTTTTGTAATGAAATAGGTGCTGGTTATCACAAGGCTACTCTTCGAAAAGAATATAACAAAATATGCAAGGCAGCTTGTAAAGCGGGTGCTGGAGTCTTAAAATCGGGGGGTTCTGCCCTCATGGCTTGTCAAGCTGCAGTTATGAGTAGGTATATTTTATAAATAATGCCAAATTAAATATGCGACTGAAACATAGTTCAATTGTTTTCATTTGTAATTAGTAAAAAGTCAAGTATTATCTGTCTCATTTTGTAATACGTAACTAACAGGTAAAGTTCATTTTTTATGTTGTATATTGACAATACATTTATAATATTATCATAGTATTGGTTCACATGGATACGCCAAAGTCTGTTTACAACACAACAGTCACCAAAGTAACCAGATCTAGTTTCGTATTACAAATTGAGACGGATTATATCATAATTATTAAAATTTGTAATAAATATCGATGGAAAAACACATCGATCAAGAGTTATTTGTTTTTGTAATTGGAAATAAATGGAATGACTGAGGGTTTCCATAACTAAAACCATGTAACCTTTATACTGTCGCCCATGTGTTTGTCTGTCTGTCCAGCAAAATAGTGGTCAAACGACTGCACCTATAGAGTTGAAGTTTGGCTTGTATACACATATTTTCGATCGGCGTATAGTAAGAATATTGTGAGTTCAATAATTTTTACATATGACTTGTCTCCGTTTTCGCCCCCATCAGCCATTTATCAAATCAATAATCTGTTCTGGAATTAATTTGTCCTCCGAAGGCATATCACTAAGGGAGAGTACAAATGGGTTTTTGATAAACCGATAGTATTTTTCAAATTCTTGTGAGTCAGGAAAATAATGATAATCTTCGCTAAGAATTGATAAATGTTGTTTCATAGTACAAAAAAACTACTGATTATCAAATACACATTTTAATAAAATGTACATGTAAAATATAATATGATCCTTTTGCGGTCCCCTAGGACAGTGTTTTTGCACCTGCGGACCGGCTGAAAGCTAAGATATTTTGATATAAGTAGCTGCAGAATTGTTCTGGGACACAAAGGGCTGCATTGACATCCTTTCGATTTCTCTGTTTGGTTTTTATTATTGATATGGCTGAAAAAGTCTTTTCGCACAATAGGAAGTCGAAAAAATGACCAATAATTTGATAGCTTTATAACTCAAAGATGGATGTTCTCTTTCTTGCGATTTCCAAAGTTGAGACAATGATTGCATTTTTTGTCTGGACACCAGATTAACATCAAAAGACAACTCGATCAGCTTTTTTTTTTCACGAGAATCAAGTGCACATGACTTTATATCTTCCAAGAATGGATTATTAAACCAGAGGTTACATTTACGAGGATCCTCATTTTCAGGGAAATAATTATTAAAATTTTCAACTTATACTCTTAAATGTTGACTTATTATGTTGAATATGACTTTCTGGTAGATATCAGCAGCAATTAAAAATTCTTCCAAAAGTGGAAACATTTCTATATCTTCTTTTGTCTTCTTTTGAACGTATCCATTTTATTTCTTAAATTAAAAATATTTGTATACAACCCCTGCAGACAAACTTGGGCAGACTGAATATGACAGCCATGTAAGCAATTTTGCCAGCACTGAAATGCACGGCAAAATTTGGAAACACGATCTAAAGAAGTATGAAAAATAGCCGCGAGAGGCGTTGTATTGGGGCTAGTAAATATTAAATAAATCATGGTTCAGACAAAAGTTAGCATGGGCGTCGACTAAAAAAATGTGCTATAGTCGGATTGCTGATAAGTGACTGTTCGTTGCTACAAGTATCGATATTCAGTACTATAGTAAATGTAATAATCATATAAAGCATATATGCTTTCTCTGTCTATATCATTATAATTATTTGCATACCCATAGTAACGTATAGTGACCCAAGTTGACAACTAACCTTCAAAATTATTTGAATAAAAAACAAAGCATTAGCAAGAAACGGCATGATTCGTAGATATCTTTACTAATTAGAGCGCGAAAATAAATTTAGAGCAGTACTCAAACAAACAAAATTATTATTTTTAAGGTAATAATCATAAATAAGGAAAAATTTATACTCATACGTAAATTTTGAATTATAATTTGTTGTTTATTCCAGCAGATCTAAAATTAAAGTTTGTGAATTTAATAATTAGCCGCAAGCCAAATTTTAATTAATATTTATTACCAGACACTGACAGTTAAGACAAATAACAAAAAACATTTTTACAATAGCTGAAAAATGGCAACTAGATTATTATATGAATGCACTACTTGATACATACATGTAACAATCACCTATCAGCAATCCGACTATATATACATGATTCGTTGCGGACCGACAGAAAATTTCTGCGGACCACGGGTTGAAGAACACTGCCCTAGGAGACTGGGGACCCCACTGATGTAGGGCATTAAATGAAAGTATTTAATACTTAATGCCTCATTTTCATGCGGGTGTTGGAAGCTTTATTTTGAAAAAACCCGTACCATGGTATCGTAGGCACGGTGTTACAAGCGCGGTGTCGCAAGTTCAGAAATGTTAACTCTAGCGCCGGCCGCACCGTCGAAGCCACAGAAACAGATATAATTTTTCGGAATGGTGAGATCTTTAGCGAGAAACTTATATTAATTTCCTAAAAAAAAAAAAAAATTAAAAAAACGTAAATTGATGTAGCGAAATAGCGACTTTTACAATGTTGTCGGCAGTCATAAAGTTTATTATTATGGATTCAGTTTCAAATATCTGGTCTGCAGAAATGTCATGCAGTGGGTATACTAATAATAGACCCCCAAGTAGGGGCCAACAGAATCTTTATTCTAAACTGTGATGTCAAATTTATTTCAGTAAAAAAGATTGTGTATTAAATTCTTTTCTTGTAATTGAAGTAACTGTCTGTGTACTTTGTGTCTCATTTCTTGCAACAAGTTAAAATGATCACCCTGTTGCCGTCTGTTTTTATATATGGGGCGTACCCACCATTGCTTTACTTCATATCGCATTAAGTCTAAATATGCATAAAAAAGAGCTAGACGTCTCCTTCGATTTGACGACATATTTAATGAAATTGTGAAACAGTTTACTCCAAACACTTGTATAAACTTTTAGGTTAAATTTGGGTTATATACAAATGTCAAAACCGAAAACGCGCCCTTATCACGCCTCCAACCCCACCATGAAATTCGAACTTGTAAATATAGCACCACGCCTCTCACCCCTGTCACGCCTTTGACACTACCATGAAAATGAGGCATAAAGGAAAGGTTTTCAAAAATTGTTGATATTGACGCGATCAGAGCAAAAAATGTGATGAAAAAATATTGTGTTGCCTCCTTTAAAACCTAAAATATGTTTAAATCCACACTTCACATTACTTATATAAAATTTGTTGTTTTCAGTTTTAGAGGACTGTCCTCTTACAAATGCTGGCTATGGCTCAAGTCTCACAATATCCGGTGATGTCGAATGCGACGCCTCCATAATGAACGGCGAAGACCTGAACTATGGCGCTTGTGGTTCAGTAAAAAGTGTAAAATACCCAATATCATTAGCAGCACAAATATGTATGGACCAACGTTATCCAAAACTACTCCAACAAATTCCACCTTCTTTATTAGTAGGAGAAGGTGCTACAAAATACGCAAAACAAAGACATCTAATAATAGTAGATAATGAGAAATTAATATCATTAAAAGCAAAAAAATCTTACAAAAAAACTAAAAGATTATTAGATGCAAGTCAAAAGTTTATGGACCCATATAAAGTACAGTATTTAAACACAGAGACTACAGAAAAAGTGGATAGAAATGTTTATTACGCCTCTAATCAGTCTACAGAAAAAGTTCCTAATATATTTGATATTTTGGACACAGTTGGCGCTGTGTGTGTTGATGAGAGAGGCCACGTGGCTTCTGCTTGTAGCTCTGGTGGTATTTCTATGAAGTATGATGGTAGAATAGGACAGGCAGCAACTTATGCGAGTGGTGTTTGGGCTGACAGTAAGGATAATAATGTGGAAAATTCTGTAGCAGTAACCACGACAGGAGCTGGCGAATATTTAGTTAAGACTTTACTAGCAAAAGAGTTAGCTACTAAGATTAAGAATGCAGATTGTCCAACACAAGCGTTTATTAACTGCATGAAAAACGATTTCTTAGGTAAGGTACTAGTAAATATTTATGAATTAATGAAATTATAACTGTCTCATATAAAGTTTCTCGTTATATGCAGTGTTTGGTTTTTACGTAATGCGCATACTCCATACACACCATAGATACATCTCTCTCTCCCTCTCTCTCACTCCCTCTCGCTCTCTCTCTCGCTCACTCGCCGTTTCCACTCTTTTTGATAACTTATCCTTTATTTTATCATGCTATAGTCCGTTCAAAGGTGAGTATGCAGTACAGGACATATGGAGTAGTTCTTTTCCATACTCTCTAATGGGTTTATACAATGACGCTATCCTTTTCTTGCTTGTCGACGTTGCCAGTTCTAAAACCCGCTGATCTGTGAAGACGCAGTATTCTACAAATGGTCATTTGTTTTTGTTGAGTGTTATTTTGAGTTTTATAAGAGTTGATTTTTGTAAATCATACGAGTTTTTCATATTATTATAATTGACACATTTGACACTTTTACAACATTTGGCAACACCGCTCCCATTTGCCATAAGAGCAATACTGCATTCTCACCTTTGAACGGACTATAGATGGTAACCTTATAAAACTAGGCAGCCGTTTTCAATATATACACTGAACACTCTGGTCTGTTTTAGTATGGTATCAATGGTATTATCTGTCTCATTTTGTAATACGAAACTAAGAGAGAAACTTCATTTTTTATGTTGTATATTTAAAATATCATGTTATGGTGGTAATTCTGAAGTGGCACCTTTCAAATATTTGACATGCCAATCACAATTTTGATATGTCAATTTGTTATCTGACATATGTAGGTTTTGGTGGAATATAACCTCGATGTAATAAAACTTAACCACAAATTTAAAAGCCAGATTTACAAGTTCACATGTTTCCATAAAAGTCTATTTACACCACAACAGTCACCAAAGTAACCAGAACTATGGTCTATTTCAAATTAGAAAAAAGAAGATAGCGCTGTGAACCGAGTTCGATTTACACTGGACAAATACAGTATTGCGGGAAATTTAAAATAAGTTACAACTAGGGCATGGGCGTAGTAATTGGGTTAGCAAGTGATTTTTTTTTTAATATAAAAAAGGTTAATTCGATATTGAAATAAATAAAGCAGATATTACACTTATTATTTATACGACATAAATTCAGTTTATTGGAAAATTTGAAAAAGTTAAAAAAATATTAATTTTTAAAAATTATGTACTATATATAAAAAGAGAGATTTGGCTAAAAGAGTTTAAATAAAGCAATAAAACAAACAATATATCTTCAGAGCTAAAGTTTCTTAAATATGTATTGTAAATAAAAATTGAAAATATATGTACATATATATATATGAAGGTCTAAAAATTATAACAATAACTTCTTCTTTGGGCACTATCAGCTGGGCTGTCTTTTGGCCTCACATTAGTCCTCTATCTTGATCTGTTAATTGTAAAGTGTCAAAAAATATGATGTCAGATAACCTAAAAAATATATAACTGCTTAAAAACAAATTACATGGAGCATTTTCTCCATAAAATCTACGCCAGGAATATAAATATAAGTGTAAATATGTAAATAATAACAAATTATACGAAAAAAATTAAATAATATGTACGACACTGAACATCTGTCAACTTGGACTAAAAACAATATTTTAACAGTGGGGATGACGTTCTAAACCAATCCGAAGCAAGGACAAACAGCTCCTATCTTCTTACACACATTTTTCTAAGGTGACATAGAGCATAGTTTCGTATTACAAAATGAGACAGATTATAATAGTTAATTTTCTGTTAATTACTTATGCTACGTTCAGTAGCTATTATGTACGATCCGACTGACTTTACAATATTATTAAACGATTTTATTAAATGCCATTTAAAGTCAGAAAAACAATATAAAAGTATCCAAAATAACGAGGTTTGGTTTGTTCTTACAAAACTGTATTACTATCCTAAAAATTAATACTAAAAAAATTATAACAATTATAATTATATTTTTTTAGGTTCTAGGTATTTAGAAAATATAAATTTTCGAATTGGTGGAGCTCTGGCCCTTTTTCTAACTCCTTCAGGACAAGGCGAATTACTGTGGGGACATACGTCCAGAACCATGGGGATAGCGTACATGAATGTCGGCGAAGAAACTTGTAATGTAAGTCTGATAAAGATATTTACGTTTTTTTTTTTTTTTTTTTAATAAAAGAATTATGTTGTTATATTATCATGTACAAAGGCAAGATAGTAATAAATAAGAAATGCGGTTTTTGTCAAAAATACAGTAATAACTCATACACAATAACTTTTTTACCGACCGCCAACATATATGTATAAGGGAAGTATTGTGATCTACCGATTTTGACATTTCGAGATTTCGATGGATATCCACGAATTGAAGTCCCTACATAACGTTTCGACTATTTTTAGCATGATGTCTGTCGGTCTGTCTGTCTGTCGGTCCGTCCGTCCGTCC
This sequence comes from Liopterus haemorrhoidalis, assembly GCA_963971575.1. Classification (NCBI taxonomy): domain Eukaryota; kingdom Metazoa; phylum Arthropoda; class Insecta; order Coleoptera; family Dytiscidae; genus Liopterus; species Liopterus haemorrhoidalis. Next base: position 16,496,987 of record OZ020616.1, on the reverse strand, counting down.
GTCCGTCTGTCCGTGTACACGTGCAGAGTAAATTCGGCTAAAAGGAATTTTATGAAACTTCATATTTAAGCTTTTGACATCAATGGCACGAGTTGATCAACTTTTGGTAGAAATCGGTTGACTAAAAATGGGAGTTTACTCGTGTCGATTTTAAGATTTTTGCGAATATTTAACAACAGAAGAATATTTCGAAAAAAATTATTTAACAAAAGTTGCTATAAAAGCAAAACCTAACAACTTTTTTTTGAGACATTTTTGATAAAACGAAAATATTTTGAAAAAATTTTCATTTTTTTTTTAAGTCTATTTTTCCATACTTATACGTAACATTTCCATGGTCATGATAAATAATATCTGTTAGAAAATATTAGGCCAAGTTATTTCTACTCTGCTGCTAGAATGTATTTTATACAAGTACTTTGGGATGGCGGTCGGTCCTGTGTTGGCCACAGTTGATTTTTTAATACTGGGTTTAGTACCAATAACCTATATGGACACCGCATAGACTTGATTCAAATAGAGTTGAGTACACCAATAAAAGTGTGCAGAAACCATTTTTCGTCTGGACGGGTCTAATTTACTTATAATAGGGGTGTTAGGTTTGTTACTCATAGCCATTCATAGCCGAGAAATATTGTATGAGTTAGGAACTTTCAACGTGTTTATATAAAATATCTATTTTATCAGAATACATCTTTTAATCTAAAATCGTATTTTTTAATACGAATTATTTGATAGTGAAATACGTAAGTAGAAAAAATTGTATTTTGCCTTCTGTCATTTATGACTGACATATTTATATTAAACAGCATTTTATTTATATTTTAATATATAGCTTTTCCTATATGCGGGTCAAAGAGTTGTATAAGCATGCCAAATTTCAACTTTCTATGTTAAGCCGCTCGGCTACAGTTTCTACCGTACAGACAGACAGACGCATGAGTAACGTTATAAAGGTTTTTTCGTGGTCATACCTACAAAACCCTAAAAAATAAAGGGGGTCCCACTTAAATAAAAGTAATTTTTTAAACAACTCGTTTATTTGATGTTCAATTGTTTTTCCAATTTAATATTCTTAGTTTCAGACTGGAGTACTCGATCTTTTGTAATTTAACCTCCTTCTTATCTCATAATAAAGAAGTTAGCAAAGATTTTAATCAGTTCCAAAAAATACCCTGTATAGAAAAATGTTAGATAAGTAATAATAGATAAAATTCTCAGCACTTTTTGAACAATTCTCATATTTTTGGAACGAATTTCTAGTACTGTTTTAGTTATTACTGTATATTAATTTTGTTTTTTGCTTTTTCAGGGCCAATTTTCAGAATTACCACGTGAGAAAGAAGGTCTCAGCACAACAGTTTCCGGTGTAAAATTCAACTTAGACTTGAAAAAAGATATCAATGCAGAAATAACACCTAATGTTATAGTACAATTTAATGGCACTTAACAAAATGTTGTATATTAGGTCTTAGTTGTCAATTATATTTGTCCGTACAGTCCATTTAGAAAATGGGACAGTCACATCCTAGGTCAATATAGGGTTACCACCACTTTGGGTTTGGCCTAGACTCCGGGTACTCGGGTTTGATCACTATTCCGCTGGATCGCGTGAAACGAAAACATCTAATAGACCATATTAGTGTGACGTCACATACATGTGCTGCCATCTAACAATGAGAGGTTTCCTATGAAATTTTTTGGTAGATTTAAAATACATGTGTCATTACTTTTGCTACCTTAATTTTGTGAATATTTTCAGTTTTGGAGCAAAAAATATATATCTTTGATAAGTATATACTAATCAGTGATGGGCGCGTAAGTTACATGATGTAAGTTACCTCATTGTTGACGCGTAAACACAAAAACTCTTGTAAACAACGTAAACAATGTAAACAATGATTTAGACATGCGCACTTGTTTTGCATTACAGAACCTCATTATCAATACATTTTTATAAATAATAAAATTTTAATGAAACGATTTTAAATGAAAATGTAAGTATATAAAATTAGGACAAGCCAATATACATATTAATAAAAATCGAATTTGCATCATTATACAGGTGTTACATACAAATTAGTAAATATGAATATGAAAAATAAAAAACTTTTTTCTTTAAAAAATTCAGTCTAATAATTTTATTAACAAAACATTAAATTTCACCTTAAAGAAAATCAACCTATATTTTTTAATAACGAAAAGATTCATTGCAAATTTTGCATAACGCCCTACGTTTTGTTTAATTTTCTTTAATTAAAACAAAACCTAGTTCTTCAGAACTATTCCTTCGGTTTCTTCCCACAATTTTTTAAATTAATTTATTGTTTTGAACTGAATATACTTGTTCATTAACTCTCTATTATTCATATTAAATAACTAAAACTAACCTCATTATTTGACAGTTTACAAAGTTTACATTGTTTACATTGTTGACAAGTTTACCAATTGTTTACATAAGTTTACACGTAAACGTAAACAATTAAAGTTTACGTGTAAACGTCCATCACTGATATTAATGTATACAGTTCAGATACTTTATATTATAAAATAATGGGTTAATGTTCCGTATAAGTCCACCACAAACAACTCGTCAGAGAAAACGGTTATGCTAGTTAGAATGAGATTTGGCCTTGGCGAAGCATCGCCCCTTTCTTTCAAAACATAACATTTCTAAATAAGTACTTGATAGTTATCCGTTCTCAAATCCAAGCAATTATTTAATAAGTATTTGTTAACATTTAGCTCGTATTAACGTTTTTAAAGAAAAACTTGAATAACAAAATTTCAGTATTAATACGTTTTAACTTACATTTAAATGAGATTTATAGTATACACATTTTGAAAAACATTAACTTTATTCAATATATTCCGACCTACCAATTTTATGTCTAAAATAGAACATTTTTTCGTCGCATTCATAGATGCTAAATTATATAAATGCATTAAAACTATATAAAGCATTTATATATCTTCACTATATGCAAACAATCAATGATAAAACTAATTAGGTTAGGTTTAGTTAGCAAAAATTTTGGACAGAAAAAACTTAAACGTTGATGGACGGAAAAAACTGAAACTTTGATGGACGTATATAAACAAGTACTCATAAAGAATTTTTACCTGTTTTCAATGAGATTTATACCAAAAATATCAGTTATATTCGGACGTATCCTCATTTTAAAAACGTGTATTTCTCTGTCAACTACAGATGCATGATTGATTACTTTTTTTTTTACTCCCCACTCTTACTACCATGCCTTCTCGTTTCTAACGTTATGATATAATTCATTCTAAACATACAGCCTAGTTCTGGTGGGCTAATACGGAACATTAACCAAATAATGTTTTTATAAACATGTAAATAAGGATTCGAAGATATATTTATAGGTTAAGTTTTTAAATAATATGAAAATAGAAATATCTTTAGTACTTTCTTAATTAACGCTTAGTAATCATTAATATTATTGTTTAGAACGCATAATGGTGTATTGTTGTGCTACAAATTGAAATCATTACAGCCACATTCTTAATTGCCTTTTTTTTTCGTTTTGACAAGAAAATGAAAAATAATCATGAATGAAATAAGACCATATATTTTTATTTATTTATTTATTTATTTTACATCGGCCTATTTCTGCAACTCCGTTGGCAAGGACATATTGTTCCTTCAAACTATTTAGAAATGGCAAACAGACTTATTGCTATGTTACTTGCCGTAATAACGATTAACGTAAATTTTTCAAAATTATCTTAAAATAATATTGTTCTGCAAAAATAATGACATATTAAATTATAATGTATAAAATAAGAATTTTAATAAATAAATATTGACTTGTAGTTTTGATGTGAAGTATTTTTTTACTCAAGGTGCGTTCGGCATAACTGTGCAGTGTTAACTTTGTGTCGTGCAAGTTTTTTGTCACGTGACCACTGTACAAGAAATTGAAAGTCGAACGCTTTGTTCAGATTGTGCAGTTATTCTTGTTATTCTAACTTTTTTTTTTGTAAACAAATAAATTATGTGTGTTTGATGACATGTAGTCTGTCTCTTGCTACTTGTTTTGTACGATAATATAAAAATGATGCATGAAGGTTTTGGGATGTGTTTAAGTGATATAATTTTTTTTTTTATTTGATGAGGAAGACAATTCAGAAGAATTTTCCAAACCAGAAAATATTTTGGAAAAAGTGTTTGAATATGAAAGTACTGTTCCAAACATGACTACAAATCAATTTAAAGTACATTTCCGCTTTTATCCAGAAAATTTTTAGTCTTTTGGGGGTGTATTTACATGTTCCATCATAAGATTCATGCATGTACTATTTATTTTGCAAATGCTGCAGGCAAAAACAATGATATCTTGATTGTTTTCACTCATATTGTTTTGTAGAAATAAGAATTTATATTTTTACCTCGAAAAATACTATTGCACAGATTGCCGCCCGATCTTGTGACGACTGTGCAACACAAAGTGCACTGCACGATATTTGCCGAACGATCTTCGTGTAGCACAGAGCACACAGAAACTTTATGCCGAACGTTTCTTGTGTAAATTATGCAGACTGTGTAGATTATTAGCTTATGCCATACGCTTTTGAAAACTTAATTTATACTTCCCAAATATAATTTAAAAAGAAACAACATGCTTAATTCAAATAAAAGGAAACCAACGGTTAGGCGGCAGCACGGAAGCCCATTTTGTGACGTAGTTACTAATATGGTCTATTTATATTCATATAATAATAGTAGTATTTGACAGGCTTTCTGTCTCCCCCCGTTCCTCAAGTAATTATCTGAATTTCTGCCCCTCAAGTGATTTCACTTGAATTTCATTTCCCGCTTCAAACGTGATTTTGAAGTTGGACCCCTCGCTCCTCAAATGAATTTGTGTATTTTGCCCCCCACTCATCAATTATTTTATCTCTTGATTTTCTATTATTTTTTGTGACACATGTTTTATATACATGATATGTAATAAAATATTTACTTATTTGAGACGTTCATTTTTTTTTTTTTGTCCCCAGATCGTAATAAGGTGTTATGTTGCAAACCTGCTACAAACTCTGAACCAAATTACCATTTCCGGTCATTTTAGTTTGTAAAATATGCATGTTTTAAATAGGTTATGTTAGTGTTATGATCTTTTTAAGTTGATTAAGTTGGTTTCCAAAAATAATTAATATTTGAAATGAATAGAATAATTGAAAGGAAATTAATTACTATTTTCCGTATTCGTAAACGTTCATTACTAGAGTACGTTCAGGATAACTTCATGCCAGGTCTATATTACCGACTGGGTTGCGCAGAAACCAAATTTCGTCCATGACGTTACCAACAATTGGTTTGATACAAGGTGTCTCAAAAGAGATTTTATATTTAATGGATCGATTAAAAAAAAAAAGTAAGCCGTATATAAAAAAAATAATTATTAATTATTAAAATACACTTTTTGGGGATTTATTTCTTAAAAATAATATCGTCTAAATGTAGACCCTCGCGTTCTCGGCACTCATTTAATCGAACAGTAAAATTACTTATGACGTCTCGGCAGGTGGACTCAGGGATGGCTGCCATTTCGTGACGGATATTTTCTTTCAAATGCGCCAGTGAAGTCGGTTTATTGGCGTAAACTTTGGATTTAAGATAACCCCATAGGAAAAAGTCCATAGGGGTTAAATCTGGACTGCGTGGAGGCCAATTTATGTCACCTCTCCGAGAGATCAATTTGCCTGAGAAAATTTCACGAACACGTGGCAGAGACATATTGGACGTGTGTGAAGTTGCTCCGTCCTGTTGGAACCATGTTCTTTGGTTATAGCCAGGAAAGTTTTGCAGTTCAGGTACCAAGAAGTTGTCTAACATCTCCACATAACGCTCTGAATTCACTGTAACTGCACGCCCCCTTTCGTCTTCCATCGCAGCCCATACGGTCACTTTAGGCGAATGTAGGGGTTTCTGATGTTTGCGTTTCGGATTCGTTGCACTCCAGTAGCGGCAGTTCTGCTTATTTACGTGGCCATTAAGATGAAAATGAGCTTCATCCGAAAACAAAATGTTGGTAAACGTTGAAAATCGCTCAATCACCTGATTTACGAAATTAAGCCTCTGACTGGCATCTTGGGGCTTTAATTCTTGCACCAATTGAATTTTGTAGGGGTGCAGCTTTAGGTCTTTGTGCATAATGCGATGTAATGATGATCTATGCACATTTAAATCACTTGCGCGCTTCCGAATTGAAAGGTTCGGGTCGTCACGAACAGACTGATTAACATTCGCCACTTTTTCTACCGTTCTTGATGACCTAGGTCGCCCGGATTTTGATTTATCCAGCGTTGTACCAGTCTCTTCAAACTTTTTAACCCAATGTCGAATGAGAGGAATGCTTGGCGCATCATTTAAGTGGCGAAAACCTCGAATACTGCAGAATTTTTTACGCGCTACAGTCGCCGAATCACCGTTTTTGTAAAACTCTCGCACGCATAACGCGCGGTCTGCTCCCGAGAAACAAAAAAAAAAAATATATAAAATTTCTTTTGAGACACCTTGTACATTTCAGTGGCGTCACTTACTTTGATCTGTTCTTGCCTATGCGTATATTTCGATTTTGATTGTTTAGTTCCGTTTTTGTTTTCTTTTTTAAATTTTGTTGTTTATTTTCTTTGATAAATTTAGTTGTTTTTTTTTTTTTTTTGTTATATTTGTGTTATTATTATTATTTGTGAAAATGACGCCAAAAAAAAGATAGGGCTTCCAAGGTATGTCAATTCGGAGCCAAGCGAGAGAAATCATAAACAATGTCGCTAAATTTATGAAAAAATGAGGCAGAAAATGGAGTCTGTATACCGTTGGAGAGTTATAGGTTAAAATTAAAAACTGTTACATACGGGCTTTATATATAATTTGCATTTACAGGGTGAAATTGATACATTTATACACAAAAATATATTATTATTTATTTCTCGTACGTTTTCAGGTATGCCGTGTACTAAAACGAGAACAAAAATTAATTTGAAATACATGGTTTTGTTTGTTTGGTATCCACAACAATTGATAAGGCAGAAACCCTTATGTACGTCTATGTAATCAGCTGTTTTCATGCGCAGGATTGATGACGTATTTTATGATGCCCTGGCATGAAGTTATCCTGAACGTACTCTATATTACGCCTCGTTATATCAAAACGAACCGTTGAAATCCAAATTTTCTATAGAAAATTTCCATTGAGAATAAAAAATATTATTGACAATAGCAGCAGTTAATCGTCAATTTGCACGTAGCAAATAGGTTAATTTAAGTACAATACGTTTTTATTTTACTAAAATGCGAGTAAAAATTTGAGACATTTTTGATTTTTTGAATGGTACACATGTATCCAGGTGTACAACAGAATCATCTCGCGAAAAAGGCAATGCACAGACTCGCATAGTATCAGTTACTTTTATGCCGTAACTCAAAACACATTCCCACGCCATCCTTCTGTTCATAACTAAATCTATTCCCAAATTTGGACTTTATATTATTTTTTTTTTTATTTTTCTTAGGAAATGTAAAAAAATTAGATGAAAGAAAAAGATCCCTATCTTTGTCATTTCTTAAATGACAGACAAAACACTACAATTTGTTCTGCTTTTATAGATTTTCACAACTTCTGTCGACATTATTACAAAAATTCAAAACTAAAATACACGTAATAACCACAAAGAGTACTGCCGTACTTAGTACAATAATTTGGCTACCAGTTAGCGCATTCGAGCGTGTCATTTCTCAATAGAAACAGTTCGTTTCTATGGAAATTTGATATAACGCATATAGGCTATTCCAAACGCTTAGGCAGAACTAGATTTTGCAATCTACAGTCTGTTCCGAACGGTTAAGCGGAACTAAATGGGAATTTAGTTCTTTTAGGTTGTCACGAAAAGGCACCTTGCTTGGGTTATTTCATTTTTCACGTTGGGATGTCAAAATTTAAAATTCCAACAATGAAACCATGGAAACGAATGACATATGTCAAAATTAAATATATATATATATTTTTTTAGATATTTTAATTTCTCCATCAGAAGTTAAAAAAGAACTGAATAAATTAAATTCACGTAAAGCACCAGGGTATGATCTAATAACAGGTCAAATCCTAAAAAACTTACCTCGGAAAGCCGTTATCCTCTTAACAGTTATATACAATCGAATGTTAAGTATGTCATATTTCCCTATTATTTGGAAATATGCTGAAATAATAATGATCCAAAAGCCTGGTAAACCTTCGGAAGATCCAACATCCTATAGACCGATCAGTCTATTACGTATAGCAAGTAAGGTCTTTGAAAGACTATTGCTTGAACGGATTCAGAAAGATTTCGATATGACCGCACTTCTACACAATCATCAGTTTGGATTTCAAAAAAAATTATCAACTATTCAGCAAGCCCATAGAATAGTAAATCAAATAGCCAAGAGCCTTGAAGAGAAGAAATATTGTGCTGCCGTATTTCTTGAAGTTTCGCAAGCATTTGATAAAGTGTGGCATACAGGTCTGCTTTATAAACTAAAAAATCTCCTATCCAGCAATTATTACTTTCTTTTTAAGTCCTACTTGACAGATAGAAACTTTTCAGTTAAATATAATGATGCCCTATCAATTTACTATCCCATAACATCTGGTGTTCCCCAAGGTAGTGTACTTGGGCCATTCCTTTACCTACTGTATACTGGCAGATATACCTGAGACAGACGACACTATGATAGCTGCATTTGCTGATGACGTTGCTCTACTATCAACAAACGATGATCCTAACGAAGCTTCTGCAAATCTTCAAAGACATTTAAACCTTATAAACGATTGGTACAATAAATGGAGAACTAAAGTAAACCAGTCTAAATCTGTCCAAGTCACGTTTACAACCAGACTCAGTACTTGCCCACAAGTAACAATCAATGACATTCCAGTTCCCATAAAAACTGAAGTGAAATATCTTGGATTGCATTTGGACCAACGATTGACCTGGAGTAAACACATACAAGCCAAACGTAAGCAGTTAGACCTAAAATTTCGCCAAATGTACTGGCTTCTTGGTAGGAAATCAAAATTATCAGTTTCAAATAAAAATTTGCTTTATAAGACCATACTCGTAAGCCCATATGGTCGTATGGACTTCAATTATGGGGATGTGCCAAGCCGACCAGATTAAAAATAATACAGCGATTCCAATCAAAAACGCTTCGAGCTTTAGTGAATGCACCTTGGTACGTCTCAAATAGAATGATCCATGAAGACCTCAAAATCCCTTTCATCACGGAAGAAATACATAAAATTGCCAACAAATACCATGACCGACTCATTGGACATGAAAATGAACTTGTGGGTAATTTAATAAATGACCTCGACAACAGAAGGTTAAAGAGACTTTGGCCAAACGACCTACCGCAACACTGAAGACAGTGATATATAAGGAGAAACGTCACTGGATGTCTCCCTTACATGCCGACTACTTTCATCTCATTTACTTAATACTCGCAATGAAGTAGATTGTAAATTAAAAATAAATCAAATAAAAAAAAAAAAAGATATTTTAATGACAAAAAAATAAATAAATGGGAAATTTGTATTAAGAATGACACAAAAAATCAAAATATAAAGAAAATGACATTTTAAAATGATAGTAACCTTAACCAAAATTTTTTTATTGTAAGTATGATTTACAAAGCTTAAACAAAATGGCCGAAAGGCACGATTTAAACGATGAAAGTAACTAGATTGCAAAATCTAGTTCCGCTTAACCGTTTGAAACAGACTGTAGTTACTTTCATCATTTTAGAATCAAATATTTTTGGTTAAGGTTAATATCATTTTAAAATGTCATTTTCTTTATATTTTGATTTTTTGTGTCATTCTTAATACAAATTTCCCATTTATTTATTTTTTTCTCATTAAAGTAGGTAAAAAATATCTTATTTTTGACATAAGCCATTCGTTTCCATGGTTTCACCGCTGGAATTTAAATTTTCATATACCAAACTTTAAACATGAAGTATCCCAATCAAGGTCCCTTCTCCTGACAACCTAAAAGAACGAAATTCCCATTTAGTTCCGCCTAAACGTTTGGAATAGCCTGTACATGACATACCGTGAGTTTATTTTAAAATATAGTCCGTTCAAAGGTGAGAATGCAGTATTGTTCTTATGGCAAATGGGAGCGGTGTTGCCAAATGTTGTGAAAGTGTCAAATGTGTCAATTATAATAATATGAAAAACTCGTATGATTTACAAAAATCAACTCTTATAAAACTCAACAAAAACCATTTGTAGAATACTGCGTCTTCACAGATCAGCGCGGTTTAGAGCTGGCATCGTCGACAAGCAAGAAAATGATAGCGTCATTGTGTAAACCCATTAGAGAGTATGAAAAAGAACTACTCCATATGTCCTACAGGAGTAGGGTGCGTATGCAGTACACTGCATACTCACCTTTGAACGGATTATAGAGTATAAAGGTTTCATTTCTATAACAACCGTTGAATGACAGTAATGTAAAATGCGTTTATTTTAAAGTAAAATAGAACATACTGCATAGCTTACTCGATTATAGAGATAAATAAACGCTAAACATTTTTTTAGGAAATACATAAGAATGCAAAAATTAGATATATTTATTAAACAAATATAAAATTTGGTAAACATATAAAACAAAAATACACATACAACAATATAGTGACAGTTTAATGTCAATTTTTGAGTTGAATAAAAAAATACACCCATACTAAGTGTATCGCATAGACAAAAAGGTTGGGAAGCACTGCTCTAAGTGAATGAAGTACATAATAGATATATGTATATGTAAGTTTGTTAGTGAACTTATATTTATTTTGTATATAGGTATAATAAAACAATTATTTTATTTCATTTTTTATTAAATAAAATTTTATACAATCTGCAAATTGTTACAAAATCTTTGTAGACAATTTATAAATTAGGTCATATACACTGGTAAAATGGTATAATTTTGATTTAAAAATTCACAGCATAAGCAAAACTTTATAAATATATAAAAATGCAACTTTAATACTAGCTTTATAAATGCTTTTTCGTATAAAATGGACAGTTTTCGAAGACATACTTACATTTAAGTACATTAGGTGCAAAAGCCTTATGGACAAATGGTGAGTTACAAATAATAAGCTTTTTACAGTCACGTGACTATACAGTTACCTTTTAAAGAGTAAAACTAGTTATATTTCTACAAACAATATTAAAAAATCATGCCCTCTTTTGTGGGATTAAAGTAATAGATTAATCTCTAGGAAATAAAATAGACATTTTCTTTGTTTACTTATGTTTACTAAACTGGAAAATGCTTACTAAAATGTTAAATATTCGATGGGTAGTGACAAACGAAGAAGTAATGCGGCACTGAAATGGAAGAGGAACCAGGTCTGTGGAGAATATTGCAGAAGAGAATAGATGTTTGCGTTGGACATATTATAAGATACGAAGGACTGGTGAAAACGATACTGGAAGAAACAGTTGAAAGAACAGTAAGTAGGGGTAGACCAAGGCTAGAATACAGGGAACAGATAACGGAAGATATGAATTGCATCACGTACTTGGAACTAAAAAGACTGACTGAGAACAGGGACGCATGGAGAAAAGCTACAAACCAACTCACGGATTGAAAACTTGATGAGGACTAAACTGGGAGTATGTTAAAACCGATATTTATATGTGTTTGCATGCCCTAGTTTTATATTTCCGATTTTTTTTGCAAATAATTGTCGTCGACATACCACATGAAATTTGCTATTGCAATTTTCTTTTCAGCTAATATACTGTAATTGAAGAGCTACTGTAAATATATTCATTTATTATAGTAGGATAATATCTTTGAAATTATTTTGCAATGGTCCAATATTAATGCAGGCACAGTGATTTTGGATGTTTGTCATTGCTGGTAGTACTAGGCTAGAATAATACAATATAATGAGTATTAGTATCAAAAAGATATAATACTTCATGAGTATATAAAATATATTCGGACGTTACGGAAACAGATTGTTGAGCAGTTTCCGTAACGTCCGAATATATTTTATATACTCATGAAGTACTATATCTTTTTGATAGTAATACTCATTATATTGTACTATTCTAGCCTAGTAATATCAGCAATGGCAAACGTCCAAAATAACGGTGTCCGCATATCAAGTAGGCACGTTAGCTAATACCCTTTTCACACTAGATCTTTCAGACGAGTGAACTTAAAGTTCACCGATGTTTAAGATCGGTATGCTTTCACACTTGATGTTTAAATCTCTGGTGCTGTCATCAGCTACAGTAATTTTGTCCTTAAGTTACCGTCATGAAATTACCAGTTTTGAACTGTCTGCGCAGACGCACATTTTGAATTATTATTAACAAATATGGATATTTCATTTCATTCTACAATAAAGACACTACAATAAAGAATATATTACACCTGTATTAACATGTTAGTCGATACATTTTATCTCAATTATTGTAGCTCTGTGTTTTATTAAACACATTATTAAGGCCCGGTCTTTCCACCTTCAGATAAAGTTCCAGGTAACTATCTGACAGATAAGGTTTTTAGTAACTTCATCTGCTGAGTAAATGTCATCCCTTCTTTCTATACAAATGTATCTATCGGATAGTTATCTAACAGATAATGAGACTGACGTATTGGATTCACTGACTGGTATTGCCATTTATTCAGCAGATGAAGTTACAAAAAACCTTATCTGTCAGATAGTTACCTGGAACTTTATCTGAAGGTGGAAAGACCGGGCCTAAAATAAATAATTTTATTATAACAATAAGTATAAACTTCTTATAACGTCGATATAATACAGTATTCTTGTTTATGATAATATAAAATGTTGAAAGCACAAATTCAAGGAGTATTTTTTTATAATAGAAATTAAGTTGGCAATGCGGACGAAGTTTAACACGCAGATCTCTGTCTTAAACATCGCTTGTATTTAGACGAGGCCATACGGTTTCACATTAGCGTTTAAAGATACATTCACTTTAACATCCGATCTTAAAGATCTAGTGTGAAAAGGGTATAATGCTATATTTATTAGGGGGCCGGAAAGAAATCCATTATTTTATAGTAAAAAAAAAAAAATGTTTTGTAGAAATTTTTATTATGTATAATTATTACAAAACATTATTTATTACGGCTTCCCAACGCTGTTCTATTTTTGATACCCTCTCTATAGAAGTTTTTTGGTTTTGACTTTTTTCCTTTGGTTTCAGATTTAGTCCCTCAAATTATTGAAACTAATGGCGGGTTTAGTCAACATTTAGTTTAAGTCTTAATTTTAATCTTATGTTTTAATTTTAACCTTAAAAGATAAACTATCATATCGATACGAGCAAGTTCATACAACACAATGATTTAGTTTTAGTCTTAAGGTTCTTAAAACCGACTTTGACAGTTAACTAACTATCAACTTTTCTTAGCACTAAGATTAAAACCGAGTATATGCGCGTGCGCTCACGCTGACATAAAATGTGCAGGTTATATATTATGAACTATTAACAATTAAATTATTGTTTTTATTCCGGAACATTATTCACAATGTTATTTTTTTAATAATTATCTATAACCAAAGATTTTTGACGTTTCAAATATTAGTTATAACAAGTTTTGTTCGTCAACACTGAACGAGGACACTATGCGCGTGCGTTAAACTCGTACTCATTCATTACGCTTAAGACAAAAACTACGACTAACGCTAAAATTAAAACTAACGCTAAGTGTTGACTAAACCCACCATAAATCAGAAACTAAAGGAAAAACGTCCTCATTGATTTAACCGGAAAGAAATAATTTTTCATCATGACGATGTAAGTCCTCACTCAGCAAAAATATCCCGCGAAAAAATCAGGATTTAAACTGGAAAATTATTCCACATCCACCGTATTCACCCAATCTCGCGACTTCCGATTTTCACCTATTTAGGTCTATGGAACATACACTCAGAGGTAAAAAATTTCGAAATATCACCGATGTAGAAAATCACCAACCAGAAAACTTCTATAGAGAGGGTATTGAAAAATTAGTACAACGTTGGGAAGCCGTAATAAATAATGATAAAAATTATATTTTGTAATTACAAATAATAAAAATTACAAAAAAAAAAAAAATGGTAAGACACGTTATTTGTTCAATGTACGGTGATTCTAAACAGGTGGCATTATTAGTGTGGTGTCTTCAAACTAGATTTTGTCATTAAACTAAAAGATAGGTAGCTCGCTTCGCTCGGCTTCTTCTAACCAAATCTCTTACTAACCTAACCTAACATAGTGTTTTGTCATTAAACTAGAGGATAGGTAACTCGCTCCGCTCGGGTCTAGACTTTTACTAACTAAACCGAACTTAATTACCTTGTTTTTAGCTGAATAGTACTTTATTTTCCCCATACTAACCCAATTAAAATGTGTAACATTGTGCATGCGTTTATAGACCAGAAACCATTGTTTTAGAGCCACTGATAATTCTTGAATTATTTAGAAAAATTGTTGAGCTACCCTTTTAAAAGAAATCTTGTAACTTGGTAGATGCTATTCCCTAGTCCAGCCGGTTATATTGTATATTCGCGACTGCAAATAACAGTGAGACATCTGGTGGTGACTAGCTATATTAAACAGAAGCATATATTTGGATAATATTTGTAGCGTATTGTGCTGCAGTTTATGTGAATTAAGAAGTATTTTAAAATATAGTGACTTAAATACAGTGCTTTTTTGCCGAAATATTGTTTGAACAGATAAATATTAAGAAAAAACTTCTGACATATACGCTTCTCGTGCGCCATCAGCTGTTGTACGCAGCGCCGCCAACGTTAGTTTCAGTCGCGAATAACAGGCTGAAAATAATGGATTTCTTTTCGGTCGCCTAATAATTGCAACTTAACTATCAGCTTATCAATACTATCAGTTTTATTAACGATGACGTCTATCGTTGTTTCAAATTCGGTTGTACAATGTGTAATTATTAAATTTCTTTTCACGAAGGTGTAAAGCCGCATTCAGAGCTGTTTAAATTAAGAGGTTGTAGACTGTGCTTTGTTAGCTGTAACTTATGTTTCTATGCATTCTTTTTAACGTTGCTCATAGCGTTCATAGCGAATTAGAAATTAATACGTTACGAATAGTCCGCCATCTGTGAAATTTGAAACCTACTATTTAGCTTCGTAAAATATTTTATATGTATTATCGTTCTTATAATTCTGTTGTCTTAGATTTTAAGTACCTAATTACCTAAATTGATCATATTTACTGTCCGTCTTTGTAATTTTGAGCAAGATTTGTTAATTATGACTTTATGTTAGGTTATATAAAGGCATTCGATAACTACGGTGTCACCGATAGAGTGCGACAGAGAATGTGTTTATTTGTCTCATTAAAACACCTCACTAGAGCTATAAGTTTAGAAAATTATGCACAATCCACAACAAACAGCGTATTAAATTTGGAGGTCTGAACGGTTTTACGTCTTACCATATGACAAACTTTCTGATAGCAGTGGATAGTCTATAATCTACAGTGCATAAGCTCTGAATGCGGCTTAAAAGCGACTAAGATTTATCAGAAACTTTAAAAACAGTTTTAAGAAGAGTGTTTATCACTCAAAACAGTCTTTGATTGGTGTAAATCCTTCCAGGATGGACGTGAGCGCGTATTCTTCTTGCCACATCCTGCCCGTCTAGCATCTGCTGTGAATCCTGGGAACATTAAAAAAGTTGACCAGCTCATCCGGAGCAATAGGCGAATATCTATGAAGGAAATGAATGACGGATATGGTTGAAAATTGGCTGCGTCGTCAACCAAAAGATTAATTTCGACGGGAATACGGAAGCTACCGGAGCGACGGGACAAGTGTATTTTAAAGGGGTGTTGTTACTTAGAAAAAATATGTATATATAATGTTAATTCATAATTTGTGTCGACCAGATAAAAATAAAATGCAGGTAATTTGACCCGCCCTCGTAAGTTGTTGTACACTTATAGTATGTACCGTGTGGTTAATAATGATTTTTATTGGTAGTTGATTATTTAACCCTTTGTTGACTGACGGTACTTATAAGTACCCAGTTGATTTTCGCCGGTTACTTTCTATGTATAATAAGAATTATCGTTTTTGCTAGACGATATATCAAAGTACCATTGTGTACTATAAGATACGTCAGAAAATAAAGCTAGCAGGGTTATGGTCTCGGGGATCCCCTGCTTTATTCTTATATGTTACAAAATTGCAGCATAAATGGAGTGCAGTCTCTATGCTCTGTGCAATTTATTTATGTTGTAATGATAAGAAAAATTGTTTTTGTGATTATCATAATGTAAATGAAAATTAAATAAATACGTAAAATAACAAGACAATATAATTGCTTTTCTCTTCTAAAATTACCTCTTCACAGCCTAACGGTACTTGCAAGTACCGGGGGTGTAACTAAGAGGAGGGATGAAATAATAAAATAATAATTGCATATATAGCTTTCTTTTAACAGTAACATTTATAAAACTTGTAAATAATTTTTAATTTGAAATTATTTTTGACTTACGGCAACAAAGGGTTAAAGGACACTTGGTTCAAATGACTTCTGTTTAAAACATAACCTCAATATTCTGCAGCAAGCTCGTTCACATAAAACTGGTCTGGGATGGTCCATTTTGAAAAAATATCCGTAAAATAATACAAATTTGGTTTTTTTACGGAAAAGGGTGGGCTTATATATCAATTTAATTTTGATTATAATTTAGTTTTTATGTTCTTATTAATAAAAAAGATAATTTTTATCTAGAATTGCTTAGTTTTTATTAAATAAGTCCTATTCCAGGGAGGGGTGTGTGGACGCGACAACAACCCCCTTATGCGCGCGCCTCTTTTGTAATGTTCAGCACATTACGTCGGCTTACTGCAAAATCCAGATAATTCCCAAAATGTAGTTTCGAGTAGTTGGCATTTTAAGATTTGTCTGTGAATAATATTGGAAAACAAAAGTTTTGTTGATAGGCGCATGTCTTTGATCGTTTAAGATCGCAGTGGACTTGTTAGAACATAGTACACACATTATATGTATAAAAGTGTATACAGGGTGTTTGTTTGAAACGCCGCACCTCGAATAACTCCTTTATTTTAAGAAATACCAAAAATTCTTCAGCAGAAAAGTTAAACTAGACAAAACGGCCCACTTAAGGATTATAATAAGAATTCTGCATCACTTCCAGTTTCAGCGGAAATTGTTTTATCTAGCATAGGGAATACGTACTTTATTTATTTATTTTTTCTTGAAAGGACATTAAATCAGCATTAATCATCCAGTGGCATAGCGTGGGTTTCAGCCGCCCGGGGCGGAGGCCAATTTCGCCGCCCCCTTAATTAAAGTACTAAAGTAATGGCGTCGAGAAAATTTTACATTTGTCGAGAAATGAAAAATGAGAATAAAAACTTTTTCTCGAGAAATTCTCGAGAAGAATCACTAGGTATATAAATCCAAAAGGCTCCAAAATTTACAGAATTTGCTGCTCTCGCTACGCTACGCCACTGAGATTACATACAATTTTTCGACAAAATTCAATAATTTAACAATCACAAATCAGAACACGCACTTAAAGAAAATCAGGAATTGTAGCAAGTTAATTGAGTCAATGTGAATTGGACGACTGGTGTTGCAGGTGTTATTAGACAATATTAGGCTGACCAGATTTTTTTTACAGAAAAAGAATATAATAAAGAAAAGGTCACACTCCGAAAATACAAGTGATGAGCAAAAAACACAGGTCCTCACTCAAAAATACTAGTGATGAGCAAACAAAAAAGTTCTCACCTCACTCCCAAAATAGAAGTAATGAGCAAAAAAAAAATGTCCTCACTTCCAAAATAGAAGTGATAAAAACAAGAGACCAGCAAAAAAGAGTATATTCAGGTTTTTTTTTTATAAAAAGTTAGAGTATAGAGGATATTACTCAAAAATGAATAATCTAAAAAGGTGTACGTCTGGTCACCCTAGGCAATATTGAACTCTATTCTTTATATGAAAGAATTAATTCTCGCTGAATATTCGTCGTGAACAATCAGAGCACAAAATAAAACACGGGGAATTACCGCAAGGTAACAGGTTAGTACAGACGGTGTTTCCAGTCGCTAGAGCGAGCGAGATGACTTAAAGTAAGGGTATTCCCCGGTTTCGTCACAGATTAAATAATAAAATGTTTCGTGCTCATTTTAATAGATCCGAATTGTAGGTGCGACAAAAATATGAAAAGAAATGGTTCAAATTTTTAGTTCAGATTACAAGATATTATTTATTGTGAATTTTGCCGCCCCAAAAAAGTGGCGCCCGGGGCGGGCCGCACCCCCCGCCCCTACTACGCTACGCCACTGTAATCATCACAAGGGAGTAATGCCCTACTTCATGGATGCGTTGCATACAATAATTTTTAAACAACTTCACTTTTCATGTTTTAGTGAAACTTTTTAGTTTACTCTAACTTTGTATAAACTATACAAATAATAAATTAATTCTATAAATATGAATTGAAAATGAAGCAATGTCTATTTTATTCTCTAGAGATTAATCTATTACTTTAATCTAGCAAAACAGGACATGAAATATAATTTTAATTCCGTTTGTAGGAAATGCATTTTACGGCCATGAATCCTAGCCCTACGGTATAGCTACGCAAATGAATTAGCTTCAACCCATACGATACTTAAAATATAAATTATATTTTCAAATTTAAAATTGAAAATATAAATATATGGGTTTATACCAATGATTCTCAACCAAGAAGCCCAACACACTGGCATGCCACAAGCAAAAAAAAAATATCATCACTGGCCCCACAATTATTTTCCTCTTTAATTCGAATCTTAGTTCGACTATTGGTAACTTAGTCTTTAAGGATTTTGTAGGTATAACCTAAAACCCTTATTCCGTTATACATGTGTCTTTACCGAAGTAATTCACATGCATTTAAACCAAAATAAAATTTATTAGATTATTTTATCGAAAAATATCGAAATTGATGGATTGTTTTTATTTCGTGTAGGCTTTTAATAAAATTTAATTACAGGCCAAAAATTGCCTAAAAACAGTTCAGATATATTAAAATTTAAAAAAAAGCCCGATTAGTGTAGTTTTTGAATGAATATAACCTCAATATAATGACACAACCAAAAATTTAAAAGCCAAGTTCAAATGGTTCCATAAAAGTATATTTACACCACAACTACCAGAGTAACCAGATCTATAGTGCGTTCAAAGGTGAGTTTGCAGTATAGCTCTTATGGCAAATGAGAGCGGTGTTGCCAAATGTTGTAAAAGTGTCAAATGTGTCAATTATAATAATATGAAAAACTCGTATGATTTACAAAAGTCAACTCTTATAAAACTCAAAATAACAGTCAACAAAAACAAATGGCCATTTGTAGAATACTGCGTCTTCACAGATCAGCGCGTTTTAGAGCTGGCAACGTCGACAAGCAAGAAAAGGATAGCGTCATTGTGTAAACCCATTAGAGAGTATGAAAAAGAACTACTCCATATGCCCTACAAACTCACCTTTGAACGCACTATAGTAACGTATTACAAGATGAGACAGATATCAGCCATATGGCCTTGATCGGATTTCTTTTAAAAAATTTAGTACATCAACGATATTCTGAAACGTGTAAAAATTCACACAATTAAAATTTTTTAATATGTGGAGAGCGCACAACCTGGATCCACGCCATCTGATTTCCAGTATTCCGAGCCAAGTACAGGTATCCCCCGACTTACGACCCCCCGACATACGACCTCCCGACTTACGAACTACCGTACTTACGACCAGAATTTGAAAATTGAATTTTTTTTTCTGCATAAAACGTAAAAAACAAGCAAATATTGGTCAAATTCACTTGCAATGCTACAAGTAAAATTGTTTTTATGACTAACTATGTACTTAATAACTAGCCGACAGACCCCAGGGTTTGTTTGGCAACACTGGTTCCCCTATTCAGCAAACTAAAGCAGCAATTTTTACGTTCTTAAGTTTGCGTCTGCGCTGTCACATCTCTCTTTCTCGCTCTAATTTAATAACCTCCTTTGTCAGCAGTTTGAATATTTAAGGTTAAGTTTCATTTAAATTTATATATTATATCCATTTTATTTAATAAAAATAAAAAAAATAAATTGAAATTGTACCACAATTTCGTTATAGTGCATCTTTGATTAAAAAAATCGTGATTACAATGTTTAAAATAAAATTATTGGTAGAACTAGTTTCTTATTTTTGTATTGTTGGAATCACTGAACATCATTTGTGTTGGCGACATTTTTAGCCCCAGCATGGCCGCCGTTGCGCTACTTTGTATAATATAGTGACTTTAGGAAAATCTAAGCTCATTATTGACAAATAATAATTTGTTCCTTCAGCTAAATAGGTTAATCCATGTGCCCGAGTTAGTCCAGAGTAATTTAATTCTATATTTCTCTGATTTCTAACGTTTCTCGCACTTTATTTTCTTCCAGTCTTCAAATAATAATTGTATTTTTTCTCCAGGTAAGACTAATTTTGTTTATTTTTATCGCCTTTTTTTTAAGTATTTGCAGTCAATAACTCGGGATTTAACATATATTGAAGTTAAAACCATGATTGGGGGGGGGGGGGTAAGATATGTATACATATTTTGAAATTTTGTAAATTCCCCGACTTACGACCAACCCTTCGGAACGGAACTTGGTCGTAAGTCGGGGGATACCTGTACTGCGATAGTACTTGAGTAGTACGGTTTATTTCAGTATATTGGCTTAGTTCGGTAAAATCTATCAAGATTGATTTAAACAGCATAATGATTTATTTATTTATATTTATTTGCCCCAAATATAATATGTGGCACAAATGATGAAGAAATATATAGTAAATACAGCGCCGGCGCTAGACTTTTTGCCGCCAAAGGCAAGATGCCTCAGTGTAATGTTGCCCCTACAGGCGGGTGTCTGCTCCGCCTGTGCGTAACGCCGGCGCTGAGCAAATAAATAAGTTCCCAACGAATAGGCAGCGCATAACGACAGAGAAGGTAAGTATTCCGTTTCTACACCTCCGGACCAAAATATGATAGCTATGTGGTCAGCGTAATGTTTCGACCTTAAAATGCTCTATAAACCCTATCTGACGGTACAATATGGGATGATGTAAATTCCGAAGTTGGGAGACATAAACCCGCGTCCCTATGTTCCGTAGGCAATCATCTTAATACGGAACTAAAGAAATATATGGTCGGGTTACTGCAAAAACTAGATAACTCCCAAAATATAAGTTTGAATAATTATCTTAAATAAAAGTTTGAACATAAATCTTAAGTTTTGAAAAAACTTAATAAATCAAATTGAAAAATAAAAGTTGTGTTGATATGCGCTTGTCCTTGATTGTTTAACCTTTATCTTACGTAATTTAGTTCGCATAGTATTACCTCCCGACCGGAATTAATTTTGCAAGCGTTACATAAAAATAACAAGCCTCGCACACTAAACTGTACGTTCGGCTAACAACGAATACTATTAGCGTACAGTATACTGTACGCTCGGTAGATAAAGGTTAAGCTAGTAGTAGACTTGTTTGGTATTCTTAGAACAAACTATAGGCTAATTCCAAACGTTTGGCGGAACTAACTGAAATTTTATTTTTGTAAGTTATCATGGTCTCACTTTTTATGGTTTGAGGTGGGCTGTTCCTAAACAAAATGATCAAAAGCCTCACTTAATCGGTAAAAGTTACTAGAATTGAAAATCTAGTTCCGCCTAAACCAAAGAAACAAGCTATACACATATCTGTTAAAAGAACATAACTCAAATATGAGAAAAAAAAAAGTGTTGCAACTTGTTTTTGCAATAACCAACGATATATTGGTTAATCATATCTGTCGTCCTATATTTAAAAAAATCACGTTAGTCCTGAGCATTGCTGTAGCCATGATTTTTGGAGGGCATAGCATGGCCGTATAGCATATATCCACACAAGGCATAACTACCATGGTTACATTAGGAGTTTACGAAAATTATACCGGTAGATATGTACCATTTACCATTCGGTAATCAGATTATTTGATGCCATCAATATAACCTTAAACAAGAAGACCTTATTACAATCGTAATTTTTTTCTGTAATTTGGAATCGTAATATTATTTTTATAAGTTATCATGGTCTCACTTTTTATGGTTTGAGGTGGGCTGTTCCTAAACAAAATGATCAAAAGCCTCACTTAATCGGTAAAAGTTACTAGAATTGAAAATCTAGTTCCGCCTAAACCAAAGAAACAAGCTATACACATATCTGTTAAAAGAACATAACTCAAATATGAGAAAAAAAATATAATTCAATACGATTATGCCTGGTCTGCAAGAAAAATATGGATTTCGTCAAAATGACATTGGACGGCATCGTAATTATCCTAATATCCACATATTGAACACTCTCAAAGTTGTTGAGAATTCATTTTGACACCATAAATTGCTCAAAGTTGTTGGACACAATCATCAAACAAAAAATTTCATAGGTTATGAAGGTGTACCTAAACTACCAAAACGCATTTGTGCCAACTTGAACCGATCCACAAATCATCTACCCGGTTGATGCACTCAGTTACTTCGGCAAAATAATCAAACAAGAGGCACGTTCACCGAAAGTATTTTCGAACGCAGTCGGTGTAACCGGTGGCTACCAATACAATTTTCGTAAACGCCTAATGAAAATACATAAGAACATATGCGGTTATATTAACCAACGGAATTTCAGAATTTATGACGTTTTTGACGTAGTGTTTAACTAGTGCTGCCGCACCATTATTTTCATTATGTTTAATAATATTAAAAAATAGAGCTAAACACAAAACTGTAACTGAAAATACAACTGCCGAGATGGACGGCATATGCTCGTGACTCTCTTCTGTGATGGTTGGTTTATATACGGAACAAGAATAAGGAATAGGAAATAAGAATAGTACACAACATGTTAAAACATGGCTGCGCCATATATCGGTTTATGTAGGAATGCAATTTAACTTAAACATAAGAATAGTTGGTAACATTTAACATTTTATTCCTATTTCAAGAATAAGAGACGAGAAGCATGCGTACAACGGCCAAAATGTCGGCCGTAATAAAATTTGTTCAACAGCTGTTTTCCAGCTGTGATCAGAAGGTTGGAAACAACAATATAATGTGTGAAACACAAGCAAATAAATTTACAAAATATTCTGAATCCATTTTACTGAACACGAAATTTTTTTAAAGGTTATATTAAACACAACAACCTGTCAAGCGACTACCGTTAAACATAGGCCAACGCAAGTACGC
This sequence comes from Liopterus haemorrhoidalis, assembly GCA_963971575.1. Taxonomy (NCBI): domain Eukaryota; kingdom Metazoa; phylum Arthropoda; class Insecta; order Coleoptera; family Dytiscidae; genus Liopterus; species Liopterus haemorrhoidalis. The sequence continues at coordinate 16,473,625 of OZ020616.1, read as the reverse complement.
AGGCGCAGCGACGAAATGTTATGTCCGATATAAACGGTTTCATATTTTTTATTCTTGTGTACTATTCTTATTTCCCATTTCATATTCTTGTTCCGTATATAGACCAACCATGATTGGCTACGCAAACTGCATAAGCACAGAAATATAAACTTGGTGATTTTCTATACTATGCCGTTACGCACCTGTTATGCTTTACTATTATAAACAAAACAATGATGGTCTTGTTAATGATGATGTTCTTAGTTGGTACACTTTGTTCAATGTAAAAAAAAAAAAAACAGGCGAAAGTTAGTGGTTCCCCTGCGCAGAAACCAAATTTCGCCCATTAACGTTATCAACAGTTAGTTTGATTTGTTTTTAACTACGCGTATTGTGCGATGTTGTTTGTTTATTTCCGTTATTATTATTTATTTCTCGTATGTTTCAAGGTACGGTATACCTTGAAACGTGAACCGTGTAAAGTGGGTAAACAATTATTTAAAATTCTTATGTACGTCAATGTGTTCGGCTGTTATCTTGCGCAGAATTGATGACGTAATTTATGATACCCTGTAACTCTTGTAATGAACGACATTTAGAGTGATTTGTCTGTTTAATTCTGATAACGAACGAGAGTCTAGCTTGCTAACAAGTCCGGTTCGCCAGTGCGGGCGAGTGTCGTGTTGGGGAGTTTCCGTGCTAGCGAGCGCTTCGTACGTCTGGTCGGGTTTTCGCGGTTTTTATTGTCGGCATACACAATAATCTTCTCAGAGGGATAGGCGGCTCCTAACCGCATGAGATTGAGCAATAACAGGTCTGTGGTACCTTTAGATGTTCCGCTACACAGAAAGAATCAACGTGTCCTCCCTTGAACTTATCATCTTCATTATGTTATGCGGCTATGCCAGTTGCGTATTATAAACGATGCTTTACATCACTAAAGCCTCGTCTATAATCACCATATGTATGCCACGAACTTTAAATGGTTGAGAACTACTGGTTTTATAAAAATACATTATAAATAAAATAGCTGCACACGAGTATTACAAATCTTAATATTTGTTCCTAACTAAATCGTATAAAATTCGGACGTTGTTTGGAGTATTTGGTTAAAAATTCAACTTTTAGGAACAAAAATATAAAATTTGTATATTTTGTATAAGGCATATTAGTATATCCTATAAAATGTAGTTATCAAAATCCAATAACAACATTTCTTGTAACAACCTGTTGAAAACATAAAGGTATGAATCTTTAGAGTTTGTTTATGAGGTTTGTTCGCAATTCTACTCTATCATTTCATACCTCTATGATAATATTCTAAAAACTAATAATGCTTTGGTATTTGCCAAACAGAGATCTAAGCTACGACCACATAGGCAAGGCTTATATTACGGTTAGTTTTTCTTAAAATTAATAATAACTTAAAAACTTGTGCGCATTGTTTCGGAAGTTGGAAGTTTTAAATACAGGAATACCCCCGGTTTAGAGCTAGCGCAACACGACGCCTTTTAGTCGCCTTAAATAGAACACATCGTCTTGAATAGAATAATAGGATGCCCGGTTGGTTTGCCTCTGCGTTTTAAAACTGGAATACGATTTATATTGGGTGGGTTCGAGAAGCAAGCTTGGAGTGCTCCGAGGCACTCTGTTTAACTCCAAAGCGTTCGAGAAAAGGCCTAAACGCGTTTCGTCGAGCGGTCTGGAGTTTAATAGAGTGACTCAGAACACTCCTAGTTTGCTTCCCGAACCCACTCTTTATTAGCGGCGCGGTATAGTGGTTAAATTAAACCAATGTAAATAAAATAGATGCGAGCGCATTTCTGACAATATCAGTTTTATGCGTTTTTTATTTGAACTACGCTCATTCTTTACTATCCTCGTGTAGTGTTTAGAGATTGCTTGTTAGTTTTATTATTAATTAAAATGAAGTATTACTATCATATTGGAAAAATAATTCTTGAAACAGAAAAAAGACCCGCTTTAATAATAACAAGATTCCTGAGCACAAAAAAAAAACTAAGATGTCTATCTTTGTCTTGTCTTGAATGATAGCCAAAAACACTACAATTTGTTATGCTTTTATAGTTTTTCACAACTTCTGTCGACATTCTAACAAAAATTCAACACTAAAACAAACGTAATAAGTTCAAATAGTACTAGAGTATCTAGTACAATATTTGACCACCAGACAGCGTATTTGAACGTGTCAATTCTCAATACCGACTCTTAATAGCAGTCAAAACTAAATATGAATAGGTAATTGTATTTAAAAACCAGATTAAAAACAAATAAATTATAAACAAAAAAGCAAATGGTAATAAGACGTTAAAAAAATATTTATTATATTTAAAATATACGTATAATAAGCTTCTACATTTTGCCACTGTATGTCCCCACTGCATATCCATTATAGTTTTATACCTGTCAAATACGATCTTTAACACGATTGAGCTACAACTAGAATGAACTTGATTTCAACAACGCATCTAACTTATATCTAGTTTTAAAGTTAAAACAGTTGTAAATAAAACTAGATATAGGAATGTTTTACACAACAAGGCATTATTGTATCAAATGCGTATCAGTCTTTAATTATTTTGTTTACATTCTGGCACTTCAAACATTGTTTATGTCCTTTGAATAAACATACATATATACTTTCAAAGTTGTGAAGTTCTTTTAGATACACCCTATATTGATACTAATAACAATATCAAATAAAATAATATACAGAATGTCCCAGCTATGTGGCTCACCATTGCCATCTTTCTTAATATTATAGATAGAGATTCGGTTAAATGGACAAAGTTCGAGTATTTTACATAGCAAAATCTCACGACAGACTCAAAAATATTTTTAGATGTTTCGTTGACCAGATATTTTGAAAATAACAGTTTTTTAAATGGAATACCCTGTATATTGTTAGGCCATTGGAACAACGATTTTTTTGTCTTTATAAAAAACTAAACATGTCTATAATGAAATTTTTTTAATAACGGAGATATCAAACGTTACAAAATAGTACGACTAAAATCTTACATATAATAAAAACAAAAGTAAAATTTACCAAGTATTTTGGTTACAAATATTGTTCAAATAAATATCCATTATTGTTTAAGCACAATCTTATTCTTTATTTTATGTTTCGCATTACATTGCTTAACATATTTTTAGAAATTTGCTGCAAGCAAGAGAGGTTTTACGAGAAGATACACATGCCATATTTCTATGAAGAAAATTTGACTACTGTAAAGTATTTAGATTTTTTGGAAAATAGTTTTCAAGATTTATTTGATGATGTGCCCATAGCTAATAGAATTAATTTGAAGTATTTTCAACATGATGGTACACCTGCACATAATGTCTATCTTGTAAATAATTACTTACAAAATAATACAATGTTCCATTACTCGACGAAAGTAACCGCGGTTGAAGTTTCCCGTTCCGAAAGTGTACGACATTAACCTTTTCAGGAAAATTGTTAGGTTTCGGAACGCGGTTACTGAAAATTTTGGTTACTTTTTTGTAACCAAACTAACCGTGGAAATATCGCGGTTAGTGTGGTTATTTCCTCCCACTACAAATTTCAGATCTAATGTAAACTACAAAAGGCGGGAATTTCAAAACAATTACAATAAGGCGAGAGTTAAGTGGAGGGAATTAATCGTTTCTTTGTAGTGCAAGTAGTAAATTATAATATTATTTTACTATAGTCTATAATAAAAACAGTAAGAATGAGTGTAAGTAACTGATTTTTAGTAACATTGATCGATGACGTGAAAAATAATATCGGGAAAAATCATAGATGTTCTTATATAATGTACCATTGTAAACAAGTACTAATAAAACAAATATTTTTATTAATAAGTTTGTAAGAGAATATCTATAACCTATAACGCCCATTAAATGACAGTTCAGTTGTCTGTTTTATCAACTGTGAGGTGTGACTACCGTTCCGTAACTAAAACGCGTTTTCAGGTAACCACTGGGTAACCACAACTTACCATGACTTTACCGTAACCGCGACCGCGGTAGTTAGGTGTACAGTTACGGAACATAGCATAAATATGTCGACAAGTGGATTGGTACTAATGGACATATTAACTGGCCTCCTAAATCTCCTGATTTAACATCTTTAGATTTTTTGTTTGGAATTTCTGAAAAATACAGTCTATAGAGATCCAATTAATAATTTAGAGGAACTCTTGCTTACAGCAAAATTTCTAAAAATATGTTACGCATTACATTGCGTTTCATTACATAAAATAAAGAATAAGACTGTGTTTAAACAGTAATGGATATTTATTCGAACAATATTTGTAACCAAAATACCTGGTAATTTTTAGTATTGTTTTTATTATATGTCAGTTTTTAATCGTACTATTTGTATAACTTTGTAACGTTGATATCTGTTATTAAAAAAAATTTCATTATAAACATGTTTAGTTTTTTATAAAGACAAAAAAATCATTATTCCAATGGCCTAATAATATAGAGGGTATTCCATTTTTTAAAAATTTTATTTTCAAAATATCTGGTACAAAAATATTTTTGAGACTGTCATATTTCCTACAAAAAATACTCGAACTTTGTCCATTTAACCCAGTGATTCTCATTACTGCCCTGGGGCGATAGTAGCCTCGGATGCATTTGGGGGGCATTGAAAATGATGAAGACTTGCTTACCTATTGTCAGCACTTGGATGCTCTCCATTCTGACTTCAACCAATGGTTTGAAGATATTTTTAAAATGAACATACCCGATTGGGTTTTGAATCATTTTTCAAGTGCAAACACTCCAAAATTACAAGAAGAACTGATGGAAGTGAGATAAATTACGAATTGAAATTTAAATTCAAAGAAGGCTACCAACAGTTCTGGCTGCAAAAGCAGATTCCTACAGCTTATCCTGGGTTATGGGCTATAATACAAAAGTTGTTAGGCGCATTTTCTTCGTCATTTTTAGTGGAACGTCGGTTCAGTGGTGTCACAAATCTATTAACAAAAAAAAAAAAAAAAAGAAACCGACTACAAATAGCTAATCGCGGTGATTTAAGAATACTGTTGACAAAAATAGAGCCGAGGATTGATACATTGATAAGCAACGCACCAGGTTCATCCTTCTCATTAGATGAGAATATGATTTTAATAAATAATTTTTAATTTTAATATTCAAGGTGTCTTTTTTACAATATCTTTCTTTACTATATATTAGAACTTAGATAGAAATATAGATACATATATCTTTCTGTTTGTTCGTTTAAAGAATGTAGATTTCCAGGGCAGTGGCGGAGTGACGGGGACAGGGGGGACAAATTACCTGGGTGCCGAAATTAAGAACGATAAGGTGATTTTCAATTAGGGCCGCTGATTTACCCGGATGTCCCCGGACGCAGGAATACCACGCTACGCCACTGTTCCAGGGGGCGCTGAGCTAATTTTTTTCGGAAAAGAGGGCGTTTGGCCAAATAAGTTTGAGAACCACTGATTTAACCGTATCTCTATCTATATTATTAACAAAGATAGTGATGGTAAGCCACTTGGCTGGGACACCTGTATATATTGAAAATTGTAGCCAACACACTTTCTTGCATTTTTCTCTAAATATTTTATAATGGAAATAAACGTCTTGTTTTGCTTCTATTGTCAACTGACAATAACTGAAGCGCCTCTAGTGATATTTTGAGAAACTGACAGGTGAAGGATAGTCGAGTTTGTTTACTGTTGTTTTCATAGAGTTTTTAAAAAATGTCTTTAAAATTGCAAGAACAAATTAAATGTAACGTGAATTGTTGTGTTTATCTTTGCAATGCAAAAAGTAGGTCGTGATAGAGACCTAAGTTTTCATCGTGTTCCGAAACGTGGCAAAAAATCCTTATTACCTTCAATTATAACCCTATAGTCTAAGAGCTAGCAACGTCACAAAAAAGTTTATTTTAGGTCGGCTGGTTTTTCGATATTTCTCTTTCTTATTGAAGTTAGGTAGGGATGCGGTACGTCTGGCACCTGGGAGCAGTTGCGTTTACCTGTGCGCATCTCACCTGTACAGGTAAAATGTGGATATTTTGAAATCATTTTAAGACATTTGTTTTTTTTTATATAATTTTCTATGTCTTTTTAGCATTATAAATTTATAGTTGCCAGACAGTTTCGTTGTTGCTAACATTGCGCCAGATCTAATTTAAGTATTTAAAAAATAATAGTTTTCAAACCATTTTAGTATAGCTGTAATTTTAATAGGATATAGTTCTGTAATCAAAGAATACAATATTAATTTGCCAGACAGAAATTCCGTTGTTTAACTAGGAACCAGACCAATTTAAGTCCCGGGGAGAATAGGTAAGTTAAAAGAGATAACAGTAAAACAATCACAGCTGCTATTTTTCAAGTTGGCGTCGACCACATGAGTGTTTATGTTTGCTTGTTTTTATAAAATAAAATAAAGCAGAATTTTATCGTGATGATTGAGGAAAAAGAAAAATGTGTTTTTTGTTCAGACAAAAGTGGTAAAATAATAAAATTTAAAAAATAATATTTTTATTTAATTTTTTTTTTAATTTTTTTTTTTTTTATTTTTTTTACATATACTCATATCCTAGAAAATGACGATACATCTGAATACAATAATAATAATGATATAAGGACTGATAATAATAATGATATAAGGAGTGATAAAGATGATAGCAGTGACGATGATACTGACGATGTAGCATTTTATTGTGACAGAATTATTCAATAAAAATACTGAATTACATTTTATGTTTCATTTCCTACACATTTAAAATAAATAATTTGTTTTATTTTGCTAATAATATTTTTTATCAGTTGTTCTCATCTCATTTACTTTAATTATTATTCTGCTCTATTTTTTTATGAAATTCTGACCTATATAACCTGTCTCTCTCTAACGCCCTCTGTTGCAGCTATCTCTCTCACGCAACCAACGAATAAGCTGCCACACTCTTCTAACTTACCTATTATCCCCGGGACTTAAATTGGTCTGGTTCCTAGTTAAACAATGGAATTTCCGTCTGGCAAATTAATATTGTATTCTTCGATTACAGAACTATATCATATTAAAATTACAGCTATACTAAAATGGTTTGAAAGTTATTATTTTTTAATTACTTAAATTAGATCTGGCGCAATGTTAGCAACAACGAAACGGTCTGGCAACTATAAATTTATAATGCTATAAAAAGACATAGAAAATTATATATAAAAAAAAATGTCTTAAAATGATTTCAAAATATCCACTTTTTACCTGTACATGTCAGATGCGCACAGGTAAACGCAACTGCTCCCAGGTGCCAGACGTACCGTATCCCTACCTAATTTCAATAAGAAGGGGAAATATCGAAAAACCAGCCGACCTAAAATTCTTTCTCGAAAACGTTGCTAGCTCTCGGACTACTAGAGGTTACTTGGGCACTGAGAAAACGGAAAATTTCATTTAACGCATTCCTCATGTTGAATAATAAATTAATTTCAATAAATATCACACGAAGATACCATTGAACCTGTCAAAAATATCCTATCTGCGTCAGCCATGATGTACAATGCAGTGGCGCCTCTATCGGTAGTGGCAGATGACAATAGATTACATATACTGATGGAATAACTCACGAAAATGATGCACTTGTAACTAAAATTAACACTGTACACCTCATTTTAATAAAAATGGCAAATGATATATGGGATTGATATAATGAGTTGTAGTAAACAGAGTTGCTGTTATTCGCCTTACACCCGTATTTGACAGTTTCGCGACTTATTTTGCGGTGTTAGCCTGCTTTCGTTGCGCAACTGCAATAACTAGGGTATTCCTGCATTTTAAAATTTCGAAAACATTTTAAAACTTCAAACAAACCTACACGCCAAAAATCACATATTTTGAAGTAAGAAGACAGATTTCAGAAAGAAACAAAAGTTCTTAAACTTTACCTATTCTGTTCAAAATCTAGTTAAATATTAAAAATTTAATTAATAGAATTAATATTCTATTAATTTATGTCATTAACTAACTAACTGTCTTGACAAATTTGTCTCCTTACTTCAATTCTCTTTAAACACAACCATATTCATACCAAATTTCGTTGTCTTTGCGACCTTCTCTTACTTTTCTTTCACTTGGTTCGTGGGGAGTGTCTTCTTGGGGCGCCGCCTCCTTTTGTGGCTCTCCAATCACGGTAGAGATCCGATTGTACACCAAAAGTGGTGGAGCTGCAGGTTGAGGTTTATTTGAGGGTTCTTCTTCAGCTAGGTACACAGTACGACGGGTTCCGACTGAGCCTAGACTCAGAGCAGAGCCTGAATCGCGGGAGTAAAGAGTGTCTCCTGGTAAACTGCCTCTGTGGACGGTACAGATTGTTAGAATATAGAAGGACAGTTTTTAGAAATAAATACCAACAAAATATTCCGATAGTAAATATATAAATAAAATAACAGGTTCCCAACGCCTAGATAGGCGTATAAGGGGCAGAGAAGGTAAGTTCTCCGTTTCTAGACCGCCGGTCATAGAAATGAAAGCCACGTGGTCAGTGTGCCGTTTCGACCGGTCCTATTATCCCTGAATGAACAGGTACTCATTTATGAGTATTAAATACTTGAGGCTGAGTCGACCCCAGAGCTGCCTGCACAATATCGGATAGTAAATATAGATCTAATTAAAATTTAATATAGTTACGTGGTAACATTAAAAGATAAGACGAATTTGACTGTTATTTTAAATATTTATTAAACTATTTAAATATTAGAGTTATACGCTAATTAATTAATAACAATAACACTTTAATAATAAACACCGCTAGTCATTACACTTATACCACAGTTAACTTTTCCCGGAATATCACCGTATAGTCCAGGTTTTAGCTAATCAACTAAATCTCTCAGGGCCGGTTTTACAATTCATGGTTACCTGCTGGTTAGTTCAAATCAATGGCTAATGACATATTTGCAATATAATAATTACCATAAGGCTACGGTTACAGTGGAAGCGTGTTCGCCCGAAGTACAGTTCGGGCGTATTAGCGCGTAAACGGGCATATTCGCGCGTATACGAGCGACTAGATAGGTGGTGTTTAGTTCTAGCAGTTATTTTAATGACAAAAAAATAAATAAATGGGATATTTGTATTAAGAATGCCACACAAAATGACATTTTAAAATGATATTAACCTTAACCAAAAAATGTTTATTGGAAGTATGAATTACAAACCTTAAACAAAACGGCCAAAAAGTACAATTCAAACAATGAAAGTAACTAGATTGCATAATCTAGTTCCACCTAAACGTTTGGAATAGCCTATAATGCTCCAATTTCTTAGTAGTATAGAAAATATCAAGAATGTTTGCATAATAAAGCAGGTTAAATTTGACACAATTCACCTTTGAGTAATTTTATATATATTTTTTTCTTCATTACATTAATTAAAAAAGTACGTCACTGTTATTCACGTACCACCAAGTCTTCTTTCAGGTACCACTAGTGATACGCGTACCACCGGTTGAGAACCACTGGTGTAAACCATTCATATGTTTTGTTTTTTATTATGTTTAGAACATGGAAAAATTAAATATTTCTCCTTATCGCTAACTTTTAATTCAGTCGCCACTTCATCCCATAATTTACGTGATTGGTCAATGGTAAGTTTTACATTTTTGATCCCATAACGATCTTCGATCACAAACTACAAATATTAATTTCTCAATATTCATTTTGTATACACAGACTGTACCACAGAGCAAGTAAAACAAGTGGACTGTACGGAGATAAGAACTGTAGGTAGAACGCATACTCGCGCGAACAAAACAAACAATTTTGAATTCAGCTATTCGGGCGATTTACAATACACAGATGTGTACTTCTACACGCTAGAATTAGTCGCTCGAATGCGGGCGAGTACGAGCGTAGTTCGCGCGATTGATAAGCTTCTACAGTACCTAAAAACCTGTGCATTTCTACACGCTTTAATCAGTCGCGCGAATGCGGGCGAGTACGCGCGACTTACTGTTCGCGCGAACACGCTTCCACTGTAACCGTAGCCTAAGTTTCCACGGTAACCACTAGCCAGAGCCTTAACTGCCGATTGTAAAACTAGCCGTCAGTCACTGTACCTAATTCAATTAACTCAGTAACTGTACTGAACTCGGTCACGTGTCTAAATCAATTCTGAAGTTAACTGCATGGAACTGACCAACTATTTAACCTCTCGACACAGGTAGTATGCGTTCTATATAGCGATCCCATTTCCTTCCATTCCTTTTCCACTTTCTTGTCCTGTCACAAGGCTCTAGGACAGGGGTCGGCAAACCGCAGCTCGCGAGCCGCATGCGGCTCTTCAAATTAAGTTGATAAGGAATAAAATTTAGATAATATTCACGTAAATGTTCATTTTATTTTTATGCAGCGTATCAGTAATACCGATGACTAATATAAAACATATTTATGCAGTACTTATTAAATGATGCTAAAAAAAGTACTGTATTAAAACAAAATTATGGCTCTTTAAGATGTTTCCAGATGCTGTAAAGGGTGAATTTGGCTCTTTAGCCTCTAATGTTTGCCGACCCCTGCTCTAGGGGAAACCTTTTAAGATTGCAGCGCCATTTGCGGCAAAGCTGGAACACTCGAAAGTGACATTAAACTGATTCTCTTGTATTTGTTTACATGGTGAAAATGAACACGAGTTGTATTTTTCCTGTTTTCCGAGCATTTTTTTTTTTTTTTTTTAATTTAAAGATAATCTACTATTTGTCAATATAATAACAGACACATTGTACATTATTCTTATTTATTATGATTTAATATTATTGGAAATATTGTAAATAATGTCAATTTCGTAGTTGTTGTGTTGGGTTTTACCTGTTTTCAACTCTAATATCAATAAATAAATAAATAATAGCAATAAAAATATGGTAAATATATTAGTAAAAATTAATATCTCTGCCTGAAAAAGTAGAAGGGCCTTTTAATATATCAACTGATGATTTAGGCAAATTTTTGTCGGCCTTGGTAGCGTAGAGGTAGCGCTCCTGCTTCACGAGCCAAAGGTCCCGGGTTCCTTCCTTATTCACGATTTACATTGCGGCAAACAACAAAATAGATTGTTTTTTCCCATGGTTCACAAAAATAAAACAGAAACAACAAAAAAAAACACGTATTTCTTCATTGAACAAAACAAAATAATGTCATTCTCGTATCTTCCGCAAATTTCCACCAGATGTCAGGGCGCTTAAAGAAGTTTCCCCTATTATCGTACTTTGCAGTGCAATTTTCATAACAATCAATGGGATTCTGAAACTTGGCGTTAAGTTACGGTTACGCCAAATAACTCTCACCATAGTTACGATCGAACGTTAAATCGATATTCTTAAATCCCAGAGTGACCTGTCCATCGTGACAAAATTATTTAAAAAACATTAAAAAATACAGAGGAGATAAAAGGTCAATAATTTATTTAGATAAAACTTGGTACGACACACATGAAACAAACTCAAAAGGTTGGGTGGATACGTCAAATAAATGTCAAACAAGAGCACCGTCTAATAAAGGTAAACGTATTACGATACTTCATGCAGGTTCTGAAACTGGATGGATACCGAATGCACTCTTGCTTTCTGCGAAAAATATCAAAGATTCTAGACTCGACTACCATGACGATACCACGGCGGAAATGTTCGAAAACTGGTTCGAAAATAAATTACTCCCGAATATACCGGCTAACAGTGTTATTGTTATGGACAATGCAAGTTACCATAGTCGGCAACTAAATAAAGTACCGAATAGTGCAAACAGTAAGAAGGAAATCCAAGACTTTTTATATAAAAATGATTTTTGAAGAAAGTTATAAAAAAAAAATGTTTAATTAAATTATTAAAAAGTTATAGTTTTTCTAAAGAATATGTTTGCGATAATATTGCTCAATGCAAAGGACACACAGTTTTACGATTACTTCCATATTATTGTATATTCAATCCTATTGAACAAATGTGGAGTCAGTTAAAGGCGAGAATAAAACGGAAAAATGTTTCTCCCACTTTAAACGGCACTGTGATAGAACTTATAAAAAAAGAAGTGGAAAATATCCCTGTAGATAGTTGGAAAAATTGTGTAAATCATGTTATTAAATTTTTTTTTATCTTAAACATTATTTAATTTAAAATTTATTTTATTGTAATGTTTTAAATACTAATTGTAATGTTTTAAATTTAATTATAAGTTCTATAAATTAATTGTATTTATAATAAAAATAAAGTTATTTTGATGATATCTTATGTTTATTTCTTGTTACAATTGTGTCATTACATGGTGTAATGTAATTTATACCTGATCTCTGGCTAGTTTATGGATACAAACAAGGGATTAGAGTTATTTGTAATTACCACCCACTGTGCTGAAATAATTTAATCAGTCAATTTATTATTTTATTTACAATCTTGTTATTCCATACTTCTTTTATGATAGAAAATGTAAAAGTAAATTTAATTTCTACAATTTATAATTGTATTAATTTATATAATTGCTGTCATAGATTTATACTCTATTGCAGTGGTATTCAACAGAAAACCTACAGTATCAGGCCCGAAAATAACTTTTAAACAGCCTATACTAAATTTTTGTCTACCCAATTTGATATTATGAATTTCTGCCCCTCGCCATCACCAAGTGATATTCTGAATTTTAGCCCCCCCTCCCAGGTGATCTTTTGAATTTCTGCACTCGATTCTCAAGTGATTTGTTTTTAAGTTTTGTTACCTCCCCGGTTTTAGTGATTTTTAGAATTTTTGTCACCCCCTGCCCCCAACTTATTTTCTGAATTTTATCTCCCATCCTCAAGTGATTTTTTTGTACTTCTGCTTTCGTTAGGTTAAAAATAACTTAGTTGAAAAAGTTAAAATTTACCTGTGCTGATTCAAATCTCGGTGCGATCTCCTCAGCGCAATTTCATCCCGGGGTTTGAGCCCATGTAAGCTGCCTCCTTCTGCTCTTTTCACAGTATCCACAGGTCTAGGCGCTGTTTCTTCAACACTATTATCTGAATCATTACCACCGGATTCCCCGGAACCTGCTCCAAGTGTAAACTGGGACTGTGATAATCGGGAATCTTCGTGCCAAGATCGACGATTTCTACTCGGCACTTTGTTGATAAAATCCGAACTTGCTTTACGCACCCTACGGACAAGGGTAGCGCCAAAACTTTTCCTAAAAAAAAATAATAATAATAATAAAATAGAATTGTAGAAAATAGTACTAAAAGTAGCGGATAATGTCCAAGATCTGTTAAAAAATTGATTCGTGCAATAAATGAAGCAAAAAATATGAGCACAAAATCAATTTTAAAAATACCAACTACATGTTAATACATGTCCATACACATGTTAATGAATCTATTCTTATTGTAAATGCATGATTTTAAGTAAAAGTTTAAATAACGTTAGTAATTTCCAATCTTTTCTATGGGGTGAAAACATGGACCATTGTTCAAAGTAATGTAAAGAAGTTGGCGGCCTTATGGCTGTATTCACCAAGACCTTATTATTGCTTCAATTCGCGACTCAAACTAACGTTGGCGGAGCTGCGTACGACAGTTGAGGGGTCTATTTACAAAAGTCACATTCTCACAATTTTAAGAAAAATGAGTTGTTAGTACCATTTTGTAGAGAATTTTAAAAGCTACATGATAGCGCCCAAAAAACCTTACAAAATATACATTATCCTTTTGTAATTCGATCACAAAAACTAAATCTATTTACAAAACTTGCATTCTCCATTCGCTGTTCAGCGACAAAATCATCATTCTCCAGCTGGCCAATAGTGTGCGCATATTGTGTCACGTGATAGGCCCTTGTATACGCACTTGTCATTTTATGTGATTCACATGTATGATGGAACATACAAATTGCTTAAAACCAAAAAAAAAAGATGTTAATTCTCTTTTGACAAAACATTACGGTAGCGATTGGAGAGAAAATCAAAATTTGGAGTTAGGGTTTTATAAGTATATTCTCGATTGTGAAAATATATCGTAATATGAAAATAAAGAATTATGTGAGCTTCAGGAAAGTACTCAGGATTTGCCAGTATAAATAATATTATATTATTAATAATACCATAATTTTATTTTATATTTTTGTAAGTTGAAATAAATAAAACCGATAATTTTTTGCAATAAATGAGTTACAAAACTTACATTATCCTCTATATCCTTTCAAAACTCACATTCTCCAAAATAAAAAATGATTTTTCCGCGTTATTGTGTTTTCAATTTGACTTTACTATACACTAATGGAATTATAATTTTTTTCTCTAAATTTTCTCGCCAATATTATACAAATAATGTGTAATTTATAGTTTTAAGACGTTTTTCCCTGTTTATGCAAATTGAAGTCTGACGGAGACTGTGACTTTTGTAAATAGACCTCTCAAATTGTGTATTTAGGTTCGCTAATTGACAACACTGGTGATTGTAACCAAGAAATAAGGCAGTTAGTTAGTTAGTTAAAATTTTTGGCGCACAGCAACAAAGGTTATTTGCGTCTGATCTGCTATGACACAGCTAAGCAAAGTATGGTCAGACAGAAACGTATATAGAGAAATTTCTCTTATAAACTCCTTAGTATTCTCTATATTCCAAGATGCTTCTGAAACCTGGACAATTCGTGACAGCGACAAAAGAAAGATAGATGCCTTTGAGATGTACTGCTGGAGACGAATGTTAAGAATTCCGTGGACAGCGAGACGCACCAACATCTCTGTACTCGAAGAAATAAAGCCTCCAATGCGCCTATCTTCTACTATTTACACCCGTATCCTCAAATTCCTAGGCCAAATAACGAGAAGAACGGAAAACCTTGAAAGAATCATTGTTCAGGGAAAGGTTAACGGCAAGAGGAAAAGAGGTAGATCTCCGCAACGTTGGATCTACATAACGTCAAAAATATTACAAGAACCGCTAGAGACGGTCCTGAGAACTGCGCAAGATCGTGAGAAGTGGAGGCTGCTCGTCACTCAGAGTTCCTGTCAAAGTCCCACCATAACCATTATGAATTACAATATATCTATTGAGATATTATGATGGAAGAAGATCTAAGAACGCGAAGATAAGGCTGTACAAAACTATAATTTGCCCAATATTCACGTACGGCAGTGAGTGCTACACACTGGCAGAAGCAAGAACAGCTCTAAATCTTCAAAAGGAAAATATTACGCCGAATATATATTCCCGACAATTTGAAAATATAAGAAGGATGTATAAGGATCATAATGTTATCGGGTTCATCAAGAGCGCCAGAATATGCTGGTTAGAGCACATAATCATATTGCCAAATAACGACAATATGCGAAGAGTGTTCGACAGCATGTTAAATAACGCATTGTCGAGGGGGCGCCCTCGGTAAAGGTGGATGGGTAATGTATAAAAAGACCTCCAGAAACTGAAAGCAAACAACTGGTCTAGACTGACTATGAACCGTACAGTTCCAAGACGAATCGTTGAGGAGGAAAAAATTGATGTGAAGTGTGAATATTCACACATTTCAGGGTTTCGCAGGTATATAATAAGTGAAGGCGGTATGCTGAGTGTGTAGGACAAATTTTACTTTGTAGTAATCACGGCAAAATGAACGATATTTTTAAAATAATTTATCGTCTGTTAATCATATAATAAGACGGGTTATTAAATTTACGCTCTTAAAAATTAAATACAACATTTGTCAAAATATAACTAGAATTTTGACAAAATAATTTCAACATAATAAAAATACAAAAAAAAAACCGAAAAAATAAAATTCACTCCGTACTCGAACTGGAAACCCTTCGTTTCCAGCGCATTTTAGCTTAGGACACCAGTGCTCTAACCCATTACGCTATCGCACGCCTTGCATGTGATTGTCTTACATTGGTATAACTTTTATACTTTGTGAACCAAAAACCACAAAAAATGCGTTATTTTCCGAAAACATAATCTGATAAAAAATTCCTGTTGTACTATTTCGGTTCACACCAATATACATTACTTAGAATTTTTTTAGATTTTTAGGGTAAACCATCTGGGCTACAGGTGTGGGACAAATTTTTTTTTTATATGTTTTTTAGATGTTTTAGTATTTTTCCTATGTGCGGGTCAAAGAGTTGTATAAGCATGCCAAATTTCAACTCTCTAGGTTTAGCCGTTTGGTTACAATTTTTACCGAACAGACAGACAGACAGACAGACAGACGACAAAATGACGGTATAAGGGTTTTTTGGTCATACCTACAAAACCCTAAAAACCCTATAATGTTGTAAATGCCATTGATGACGACATAATGAGAGGAAAGAAGTATGAGCTGTAACAACTTATCAATCAGGAAAATATCCTAGGCAAGAGAAAATTGGGTCGTGGAACTTCACGGCTGAAGAATCTCCACAGTGGTTTGGGTGCACATCTACAACTATTCCCAGCCGTTTTATCAAAAGACAAAATTACTATGATGATAACCAACCTTCGACAGAAGATAATGTAGATGAAGACAATTATCGCAAAAATAAACTTACTTTTTAGGTGTACAGCTATCCAATTTTCTATAATGTTCCATAATCTTCTCTTCCAGTTTCTCCTTTTGTCTGTGTAAATTATTCACTTTATCCGTAAACATTTTTTCTTCCATGTGGTAATGTTGTTTATCCTCTAAAGAATGAGTAAGCAAAGAATGATATTGGCTCAAAAGTTGCGACACATGGTCCATTAGAGCTCTTCTATCTGTGTCCAGACTTGTGTTCATTTCAAACAACATGTCACAACGTTGTTGAAGTTTAGTGTTTTCTAGTTGCAGTGCTGCCAACAGATCAGATCTTGTACTCAGCTGTCCCTGCATCTCAGTGTGACCTAGTCTTAGTCTACCACTTTCAGCTCTGACACCTAAAAATTAAATTAATATTAATGTAAGGCACTTTGTTGAAATTGAATACATTTTATGATGAACCAAAAATTTATTAGGTGTGTTCGATTTGCACATTTGCAGTTACTGTTTACTGCCGCGTTAAAGCGTAACAACCGTAACAAATAATCCGCAAGAGAAGCAGCTGTAACTTTTTCGCAGTAGCGTCATAAACTGGCAGTAAATTACGACAAATCGAACAGATTTGCAGTTACTGCGACCCAATGAACAGATTTTTTTAACGCGGCAGTAAACAGTAACTGCAAATGTGCAAATCGAACACACCTATTAATTATAGAAGGTGTCTTAAAACATTGCCAACTGAAATTACACGCCAGTCCAGAGTTACATGGGGAGACGAAGTAAATATTAACGAGGGTGTATTTCGGAAATTTATTAACCATGCTGAATATAAGTTCAGCATGCATAACGTGTGTTTTGCATAGGCGCTGACACGTTCACAATCTTTTCTCGGAAATTCTGACAACTGAACAATTTTTTCAAACTTACTTTGAACTAGTTTATATTTGAAGTTTTACTTAAAAAAATTATGTGAAGTGTGAATTTTACACATTCCAGGGTTTTGTAAGTATATAATAAGTGTAAGAAGCCAACATAATACTGGATGTCTAGGAATATTTGTTCTATAATCACACCAAAATCAACAGATTTTTGATATTAATTTTTATTCGTTATTTGAGTACTAAGAGTTTCCATTTTTCCAATTTTTCCAATTTTTTTCAACAAAATTTTAATAATTTACCATAATACCAGCATTTTTTCTGCATTTGCTTCGTATTCAAGTCTTCATTACATTAATAAGAAAATATTGATAAAAGGCTTCTTTTTTAGGGTTTTGTACAAGGCTTCGAACCGGAACTGAACCGAAAACCGAAAAAAACCGTTATTTTTGTCGGAACGAAAACCGGAACTGAACCGAAAAAAAAATATCGGTTTATTTCGGTTCAGATAATGTTTATGTGAGTGAATATAAAATACATTTTATTTAAGATTAATTTTTAAACTGATGAGCAGAAAAACATCGTAATTCGTAATTTTTTAACTAATGCGCTATTATTATTTCGGAAGAGGGAGGTTGAACACCCAGAACCCCCCCCCCCCCCGGCAGCGATCTTGGTATGATTATCAGAGAATAATGAATAAAATGTTCTTCTAAATTATAGTAGAAAATAAATTTCTAATACAAATAATGCATTTAAAAATTTATCACTGTTATTTTTGCCGGAACGAAAACCGGAACCGAACCGATATATATTTTTTTAATTGAACCGGAACGAAATGTAAGGGAGGTAATTTTGGTATTATTTCATAAATAAATTCATTATAATCATTCAATTAGAGTAAAATATTTAATCTGTTAAACTATAAAAAAAAAATATATTGCTTAGAAAGGGCATTTAAGATAACGGTAGATTGTTTATTATTGCAACTTGACACTTTTGTCAATGTAACATGAAAAGTGAATCGTAAATTATTGTGTTAAAAATATACGTCAACCATAAGCACATAAATAATAATTAAATTTTGTCTGAGATATAAATATGATGATTGGGATATTTTCTAATGGGATATTTATCTGAGTTATCACCAATAAATTATGAATTTTAAGATAGTACAAGACCGACAATCAAGAGGTTTTAAATGACATTTAACAGTTGGGCGAAGTAAGCATTTTAGAGCATTCATGTTTTAAGAAAAGTTGATGTTAAACCATCATAACGTTAAGATGTTAACAGTAGAAGATTTTGACCCGTCGTATGGTTAAGACCATGTTTTGGAGTTGGTTTTTAAGAGACATGGGTTAGAGACATTTATGGCCGGTTGCTAAAGTAAGAATTATCCCTAACTCGAGTTAAAATCATTTGTTTTTGTATGTTGTAAGATATGAAAACAAATGATTTTAACTTGAGTTAGAGAAAACTCTTACGTTAGCAACCCGCCATTAGAGTGTTTGGGCGAGTCGAAATAAAGTAACAATGTAATTCCGTATGAACGTTAGTGTAGTGACCAGCTAAAAAGTGGAGATATAATATTTAGAAACATGTAGTGGTTAAATTAGTGTTTGGTGTAAAGTGTGTCTAGTGTGCGCGAATGTGTGTCTCATTTGGATTTAGCTGTATCGATGTAATTGTAAGTCTAGTGTAATTAGTGTAAATATTTAAACCGTATCATAATTAAAGTAGGTTAGTTAAAATGTTGAGTTTAATTGAAACAACCCTTAATCCTTCCAAGAATCATATCAACCAGCTAGCGGACTAATAGGGGGGTCCAGACTTGATCCGCTCGCAAGTCTTGGAACCCATAATGTGAGGGATGTACAGAGTAAGTACAAATGAAATAAATAAATCAGCCAACCGTGACATTTCACATTTATATATCGTAGCTCCCCACAGAAAACCGAAACGAAAAAAATAACGGTTCGAAGCCCTGGTTTTGTAGGTATGACCAAAAATTCCTTTTTTTGTCGTCTGTTCGGTAAAAACTGTAGCCAAACAGCTAAACCTAGAGAGTTGAAATTTGGCATACTTATACAACTCTTTGACCCACAAATAGGAAAAATACTAAAACATCTAAAAAACATATCCCCCTAAAAATATAGGCAAATGTGCCTGAGTAGGATATCAAATGTAAGCCCTTAGTACGTGGATTAAAGATCAAAATTTTATTTTTGCAAAATAAATTATTTTGATGCGATTTTTTCCAAAATTGTGCAAAAAAAAATGTGTCCCGCACCCTGTAGCCCAGATGGTTTAAATTAAAAATCTGAAAAAATTCTAAGTAAAGTACATTGGCGTGAACCGGAATAGTACAACAGGAATTTTTGATCAAATTATTTTTCGGAAAATAACGCATTTTTTGTGTTTTTTTGTTGACGATGTACAAAAATTATAGTTATGTAACACACTATACTAGAAGGCGTATCCTGGTCTAATGGTTTGCTTGCTCGTTTGCTACGCAGAAAACTAGGGTTCGCTCCCGGGCAGAGGAGACAATTTTATTTTTGTTTTTTTCTATTTTTATTTTGTTTAAATTATTTTGTCAAAATTCTAGTTATATTTTGGTAAATGTTGCATTTAATTTTTAAGATCGTAAATTTAATAACAAGCTGGAATTATTGAAATTATATTTTCGTTCTATGTGTCATGTATACGAAACCAGAGGGGCGGAGCATATGACGTAAAACAACCAATGTAAGCCATAGATCAGCTGTTAAATATTTTTTATTTGAAAAAAATACACAGTATCTTATATATAATAATAATAATAATAATAATATATTTTCCGAAAAACATCATATATTATTTGCCATAATTTAGCCATGAATTAAAAAAATTATTTATTTTGTCTAAAACACAATCTGATCAAAAATTCCTCGCGTACGTTTCCGGCTCAGATCATTGTACATTACCTATATTTTTTTCAGATTTTTAGTTTAACCTCTTTGGGTAAAAGAGTGCGGGACAAGAACTTTTTTACCATAGTTTTGGCTAAAATCGTGTTAAAAGAAACGAATTTCAAAAAACTACCTGTCGTTCCTTAATCTACATGTCAAGAGCTTTCTTTTAACAAATTTTTAAACAATTTTTTTTTTGGAAACTACAAAAAAATTTCGATAAACTTATCTGATTCCTGTTAAACTATTCCGGTTCCCATCAATGTTATATGGGAGATAAGGTGAGGGACAAAAGTTTTTATACACATTTTTTTAAAATCCCATAAAAAAAATATATATTTTTCAAAAATAAAAATTTTCGTGTTGATCCACGCATTAAGGATGTGTAATCTCGGGATGTGTTTTTTGAACTCTCAGTATTTTTCCTATATGTGGGTCAAAGAGTTGTATAAACATGCAAAACTTCAACTTTCTATGTTAAGCCATTTGGCTACAATTTCTACCGTTCAGACAGATAGACAGACACATGAGTGACGTTATAAGGGGTTTTTGGTGGCCATACCACAGTATAATACAGTAATTTCACTCGACCGTTTTTCTGTACCAGATTTTTCATGCGCATGCCTGAGCCCTGGGTAGGACACGAAGATTCCCGAAGCTATTCCGAAGCATATAATATTTTTAAAATTTATTTTAGAGTCATAAAATGCAAAATTCTTAATTTTGACATTTTAAAATTAAATTTCATTTTGTAACTAATTCCCTGTTTAGTGCAAATCTTCATAATTTTCAATTATTTCATTTATAACCTAATTCAATTTTTCGTCAGTTGTCATATAAAGCTTCGTCCGTATCCATACGCGTAATAGTCTGTATAGTTCTTTAGCGTCCTGGGTAGGACGAGGTAGCTCGAAAATATGGTACACGAACATCAAAGGTTCCGACACGAGTGGGAATACTGTATTATACTGTGGCCATACCTACAAGACACCAATAAGAAAGAAAAAAAACATTACTTCAACAACTCACCTCTGTATTCTTCCTGTAATGACCTATATTCAGATTTCAATCTCTCACTCGCCGTAAACAAATTCCTAAAATCATCTTTTAATTTCGAATGTTCCGCTCGTAAGTTTCCTAAATTTTTAGATTCAGCTTTGAGGTTTTCTTTTTCCTGTTCAATGGTTTCGATCTTCTTTTCTTGAGATAGTGTTGATTCTTTAAGAGTACGGATTTCAGAACGAAGATCGCGGTTGGTTTTTTTCAGTGACTCCTGTTCTTTACGCATTGCTTCGTATTCGGCGTTTAGTTGTTCATGTAAGAGTCGTAAGGTTTCTTGGTCGAGTAATAAGGTGTTGTGATGGGTCTGTTGAATTTCTTGTTGTTTTGATAACTATAAAAAAGTAAATACATTTTTTCTAGGTAACACACTTATACAGATATAATTATAATACAGTGTGGGCGAAATACAGATGAACGATATGTTTCGGAAGCCATTTTAGTTAAGTGTATGAGCGTTATCCACAGATCGACACAGGACTGTTATACAGAATGTATCATGATAGAGGGAACACAATTTGTGAGCAATTTGGGTAATTTTGATTACCAAAGATTGCCCAAAGAATCAAATAATAGTATTGAAAATTTCCGGAATAAACTAGAAGTACAGGACACAAAGACAACTGACTTTTTAAATGGAAACGTATGTCGTAATGGGTATGTTTAGATTTAGCTTATAAAAAGAAACAGCTTTTACTTAGGCATTTTTGTAATATCTTTTATGGTTTGTATTCTCAAGAACGACTTGACAGTACAGTATTTTTATTTACAAGTGTTTAAAATGCCTTTCATTTACGTCCAAACGTAAATGAGGATCCACGTGGATTCCAAGAAACTTAACGTAATGAGGGTTTTCAAAATTATGTTAAGAGCCACGGACCAAGTATGGAACCTTGCGGAACACCAAACTGTAAAGGAAGAGTTTTAGATTTATTATTATCAAGCTGACTAAATTATTTCATATCCGATAGATATGATCTAAGCAAGGAGCAGCTGTTTTCATCAAAACCATAAAGATAGTAGCTTATTTAATAAAATAAAAATTAAATACTTGACAGAAATATTTAGTTATCAAATTTATTTCCAAGGACATGTACACATAGGCATAGATTCGATTTAGATTTAGATTTAGATAGACATAGATCACTGTTTTTCTCTACATGCCAATGAGTTGATAACAAATATTAAGATCGCAACGGATTTTCGTTGTTCCTCGGGTGAGTTCGGGCCAACGAAGTAATCTGGTTGATTCTTTATTAAGTTGGGATTTTCAGCTGTGAATTAGAATACAGTTTTGATATTTTTAAACCCATTGTTTACCATTAAGTAACGCTCAGGAATTAATAATCTCATTGTAAATTCACGTTTAAAAAATTAAAGTTGTCCTTGATATCCCGTACTTCCGGTTTGCTCCAGAAATTTTCAATACTACTATTCATTTCTTTGGGTAAACTTAGGTCATCAAAAAAAAAATTTTTTTCCTAAATTGCGCACACATCGCCTTTTCGAAATAAATCGTATTCCCTCTATCTTGATACATCCTGTATACTATAAGAAAACTACTGCATTTTATTTTACTTAGATTTCGTATAAAAATCGTTCATCTTTCTTTCGTCCACTTATAATATCTAATATATTTAGAACAATATGTGATCCATTCAATGAAACCTGTAAAACAACTTATTATTTAAAAGATTGTGTTAAAAAATTTTTGCGAGAAGCATTCAACTAGATTAATTAAAGTTTTAAAATGTTAAAAAAATAAAAATAAATAATAAAAACCTCTTCTTTTTCAGCCACCAGTTGACTATTTGCTAACTGCAGAGCCATCTGTTGAGTAGACAAAGAATTAACCTGAGAGGTCAAAGTTGAGATATCAACTTGTAATCTTGCACTCTCCGTCTGAAGGGATTCGTTCAACTGCTGCATAGCAGTCAACTCAGCACACAACTTCTCACAATGTTGATTCCATTCCGCACTAACTGAAGAAACCACTTGTTCGGTCTGTGTTAATAAATCTTGTGACATCTCCGTTGCCTTTGGTTCCGAGTTGCATATCTCACATGTAGATTCGTTTTGAAGTTTTTCTTTTAAGTATAACGTAACATTTTTAACTATATCTGGATTTGTACATATTTTTTCTATTATTATATTAATGTCGTTGTCTAAAGCATCCATGCCTAGGCCAAGTTTTTCAATGACGGTTTTGAATTTTTCATTTGTAATTTTTTCAGACACTAGATCGTTTTGAAGAGTTGATATTGTTTCGGTGTAAACAGCTGTTTGAGATAATAGTTCTTGAGCTTTTTGTTCAAATTCTTGTAACTTCTCCAGTTGAACATTAATATTTTCATTTTCTTTTGCTAAGCGGGCTATTTCTTTCTCTTGTTTCTTGGCAAGAGTTGATTGTTCATCGAGAGTAACATCTTTTGACTGCAAAAGAAACGAAAACTTAAAAGAATGTATGTGAATTGTGAATTTTCACACATTTCAGGTTTTTTTTCTAAATCAACTTGTCAGTGTTAATTTAAGTAAGAACTGGTTTATATAAAATTTAAAGTTTTGGGTATTTGTATTATAGTTAATAAATAACAATAAAATCATATACAAATATAATTTTAGGTATATTTAAATAAAAATAGAAAAACAAATTGCTAGAGTACGTTCAACTTAACTTCATCACATGCGAATATTACCAGACCCTTGCGCAGAAACCAAATTTCGTCCATTACGTTATCAACAGATAGCTTAAAACATTTCAGTGGCGTCACTTACTTTGATTTGTGTTTGACTATGCGTATTGTGTAATGTTGTTTTATTATTTCCGTTATTATTATTTATTTCTCGTACGTTTCAAGGTATACCGTGTACTAAAATGAGTAAAAATGTATTTGAAATACATGATTTTGTGTGTTTGGTTTCCACAACAATTGTTTAAAACCCTAATGTACGTCAATGTGATCAGCTGTTTTCTCGCGCAGAATTGGTGACGTAATTTATGATACCCTGAGATGAAGTTAAAATGAATGTACTCTATAATAATATGTATAGTAATTAATAAAATTGGAGGTTATATCTGTTTTTTAAAAACGGCTGGACGTACTTTAACGAAATTTCGTACAATAGAGTAGAACCAGGATTCAAATATAGGCATGGTATCTCAAAATTTTCTTTCTTAGGGAGTGTTTCTGGGGTAAAACTGATTCAGTCTGTTTCAAACGGTTAGGCGGAACTAAATGGGAATTTCGTTCTTTTAGGTTGTCACGAAAAGGGACCTTGCGTGGGTTATTTCGTTTTTCACGTTGGAATGTCAAAATCTAAAATTCCAACAATGAAACCATGGAAACGAATGACATATGTCAAAATTAAATTATTTTTCTTACATATTTTAATGACAAAAAAATAAATAAATGGGATATTTGTATTAAGAATGACACAAAAAATCAAAATATAAAGAAAATGACATTTTAAAATGATATTAACCTTAACCAAAAAATGTTTGTTGCAAGTATGATTTACAAAGCTTAAACAAAACGGCCGAAAAGCATGATTTAAACGATGAAACTAACTAGATTGCAAAATCTAGTTCCGCCTAACCGTTTGGAACAGACTTTACTAAAAAACTTAAAATATTTCCTTTATAAACAGAACTATCTTAACAGAAAAAACTATAAACAAATCTAATTTGTTCTATGCATTTTTTCAATTTGATGAATATTAGGGTAGTTACGGGGAGACACCCTAAAACTAAAATATTTCACTTATTATTCTCTTCACATCAAAAATGAATGTAAGAAAATTTATTTAGAACGAACAAATATTCCTTTCAAAGAAAAAAGAAATTAAATCAAGTTGAAAATCAAAAAATTAAATGATATTTTTATATGTGTATATAACATATACGACAAATAAAGACTGACGTCCCGTTAGCATACGGATGACGCGTAACCTCTCTATTTACCCCCACCACTACAAGTTACGAGACAACCTTATACTTTAATAATTTTGGGCGGAGACAAGTTCAAGAAAAGATCAATTTCATACTTTGTACATACTTATCTCAAGCATATATACTGTTGCTATGAATCTATAGTAATATTAAGTACGTTTTATTGCTTTCAACCGAGTTGCGAAAGTTTAGCCAGAAGAAGGTGTGCAAAAAATGATCAAGAACCGTTTTTCGTTTGAAGCGTTCAAGGTCGGAACTGTCACTTTGATAATTCACGATAACCATAAAATAATTATACAAAATGGATCAAAGAGCTGTCATATTATTTGCTATTAACAACTTCTATCGTCTTAGAAAATACTACGATGAAGAAAAATTGGATGGTAGTATTTTATATTATATAATTCAGAAGTAAGTATTGGTTATTTTAAGTCTGTTTAACGTGTAATAATTAATTAATAAAAGAATTGAAGAAAATATACAGTCTTATTATTTATAATTAAAATTGTCTTTTAGCATGTGTAATGATCATATTCCAAAAATTAAAAATTATGTAGAGTTGACTATGCCTCACTTCTCAAATGCAACATTCAAATCACATTTTAGAATAAATGTCTTCACATTTGAAGCAATTTTGCAAATTCTTTGTTGTCAAAATCTTTCAAACAAACTTTTTAGATTAACCAAAACAATATTTTAGCGCGAAAATTATCTTCCCACCAACGACCTCACGAGCTCGTAGCAAAAGTGGGAAGGAGGTGGAAAAATATTTACAATAAAACGGAGAATTGTGTTGCCACTAGTGGCAGTGGCAGGGATTTGTTAGCAATAAAACGTACTTATTAAAATAAGAAAAGAAAACCTGGCGCACATTACCTCACTACTGTTCGAATAGAAAACATCGGACCGCTCGCACCGGTAAACGCTTTCCAAAAATATTAAAATCACCCCTCATTTCAAAATAATGAACTTGACCCAGGCCAAAATCGATCTCTGCAAAACTGCCGTAATTCTTTTCTTATTTTAATATTTCTATACCGTCGAGCCATCTGATGAGTTGAAAACGAATTAATTTGTTTAAAACCTACCTCCAATAATTCCTTTAATTTCACAATTTCCTTCTGAACAGAACTTGTTTCTTTTTCCAATGCTGCTATTTTGTCTCTTTGTTCTGTTCCTAATTTCTCCAGTTCTTTACACCTATCCGCTTGGACTTGTAGTTGTCTTGTCTGTTCTTTAACCTGGTTTAAACTTTTCTCAGCGTCATCCGCTCTCTTCTGTATACTGTCGCAAAGACTCTGAATGCGTTGCTTTTCTTTTGTGAGTGCTTCTACAGTGTTGTCTAGTTCTTGAATCTTGTTTCTTTCTACTTGAAGTTCTTGAGACTGTCTATCAGTTAATGTCTGGAAAAAATATATTTAAAAAAAATGTGAATTGTAGTGCCAGCATACTCAGATCAATTCTGTAAAAAGTTACTGTGTAAGCACGTTACTACAACATAAAATATTATAAAAAGTATAATGGTTTTCATTCATGATAGTAACTGACCTTGCTCATAGTGACGAATTTAGTTACAATTATCATAGTAACAGAGTTACAGAATTGGTCTGTATGTATTTGTTAAGGCGATAGTAAGGTGTTTAGACCAACGAATGGAACTAACAAATTTACGATTGCTGAGATGTTATGATTTCTCGGTTGAAAAATTGTGGGCCTATCTTTTAACTAGTTAGAGACTAACTAAAGGTCTAAGTTCATAAACTATACGAGGACTTGTGTGCTTATTCTAAGAAGTTTTTCGGTTATTTTTTGTGTAAAAGTACGTTTGTTGCCCATGATCCAAACGAACATGACGAATTGTAGAAAAAACGAGAGAGAAAAAGAACTACTCTGTTTTAACAAGTAGCAGCCTCGCCATTAAACTACGTTCAGAGCTTTTTAAATTAGTTGACTGTTCACTGTGCGTTGTGGATAAGTTTAGTAGATAGTTTTCACGTTTAAGGAAGCGTTTACAGCTAAGGAAATTAGTTACAAATAGTGTTACATCTGTGTGCTTTTAAACCAACTACGGCAGCTTCGTAAAATGTTTATTATCTATTATCGTTTTCCTAATTGTCTTAAATTTTTACTAATTAAACCTAACCTAATTACCTAAAATAAGGTGATCATACGTCCAGAATTGGCCGGGATAGTCCCGAGTTTCCGCTTTGCGTTCTGATTTTTTTCAGAGGCAATATTTGTCTCTATTTCGGTTTTTGAACTAAAAACAAAAAAATCTACCAAAAGGGTATTTTCCCAGACAGCTTTTGGACAAGTAACAAGACTCAAATTAATGTAGACACATTAAAAGCAATATTACTGATTAAAGTAAATTATGAAGAAAACTGCGGATTTTTATAAAATGCTTCAAAGAAAAAAAGGCCTACTCAAAAAGATCCATAGTTCAAAAAAATATAAAAAGTTTTCTACTGAGTAATTTTAATGAAGAAATTTTGAATTCTTTTAAAAAATACTGTGATTTTAATAATGTTTCTTTTAATAATATTGATAATAATATTGAATATTTAATAAGTTGATTATCTGTGATTAGAAATTTTCATTTATTACAAATTATAATTATTTATTGTGTATAATTTGTAGATATTAAAAAAATTGATGTGAAGTGTGAATTTTCACACATTTCAGGATTTCGCAGGTATTTAGTAAGTGAATGATGATTATTTGGGATGCCAAAACAAATTTTATGTTAAAATATTTTTTCATGAATTTTAATTCGAATGCCTAATACCATTATTTAGGTTTCTAAATATGTGCAGTATTTTTTTTTTTTATAGCCAGGTTAAGATTTTGAAAATTGCGCCTATGGCTTCCATTGGTTGCTTAAGACATATGCTCCGCACCTCTGATTTCGTATACATTCAAACATAGAATTAAATTATAATTTCAACACTTCCCACTGGTTATTAAATTTACGCTTTTAAAAATTAAATGCAACATTTACCAAAATATAACTAGAATTTGGACAAAATAATTTAAACAAAATAAAAATACAAAAAAAAAACAGAAAAAATAAAATTGACAGGAATCGAATTGTAGTTGCAGATTAAGGAGCGAGAACTCTACGCACTAGACTACGGGCGCTTACTTATTTACTGTGTTACATAGCGAATTAAATATTTAACATATTTTAGGTAAAAACACAAAAAATGCGTTATCTTCCGAAAACATAATCTGATAAAAAATTCCTGTTGTACTATTTCGGTTCACACCAATGTACATTACTTAGAATTTTTTCAGATTTTTAGTTTAAACCATCTGGGCTACAGGGTGTGAGACAAAAAAAATTTTGCACATTTTTGGCAAAAATCGCCACAAAATATTTTATTTTGCACAATTTTGGCAAAAATCTCGTCATAATAATGTATTTTGCAAAAATAAAATAAAATTTTGATCATTAATCCACGTACTAAGGGCTTTCATTTGATGCCCAACAGAATTTAAAAAAAATATTTATTCAGCACATATTTGTTTATATTTTTAGGGGGATATGTTTTTTAGATGTTTTAGTATTTTTCCTATGTGCGGGTCAAAGAGTTGTATAAGCATGCCAAATTTCAACTCTCTAGGTTTAGCCGTTTGGCTACAATTTTTACCGAACAGACAGACAGACGACCAAATGACGGTATAAGGGTTTTTTGGTCATACCTACAAAACCCTAAAAATCAATTAAACAATTATAGTTGAATAATTAACCCCCCCCCCCCATATGCTCTCGTCCCGAATTTTGAACTAAAAAATATGCTCACCTTACCTAAAATGATCATATTTACTGTTCGTCTGACATTTTTTTAGGTTATGTAAAGACATACAACGTAAACGTTCTTTACGATGTAGAGTGAGATAACCAATGTGTGTTTATATGTCTGTCTCATTAAAACAACGCACTAACTATGAGTTTTTTTTTTGAATTTTAATGCCCTTTGCTACCGTGGCAATTAGCCAGATCAATTTTTATTTGTGAAAAATTCCATGCTTGAACGGGATTCGAACCCGAGACCTTATAGCATCGCAGAGAACATGTGTTACCACTACGCTACACTGAGCGGCAACTATAAGTTTGGAAAACTATCGACAACGTATAACGTATTAAATTTAGAACGGTTGCTCTTGTTACCATATGATAAACTTGTAGTGACAATCAACAGTGCACAAGTCATAGCCTACAGTCGACTAATTTAAGAACTCTGAACGCAGCTTTAAGAAAATAGAACATTTTCCGGGTCTTAATCCTCAGCGGCAAAACAACCAGTCATTCGTTTACATTTATTGTAGACAATGGTAAGAAACGTTTAGCGAACGTAACTGTTGAGTATGTTGCTAACAGCGGGTCACTAAACGACCCTGTTGTATTTACGCTTACTGTAAGCAACTCGTAAGTTTACTAAGCGACAAATTTGTACGTTGTCACTGTTTGTATTTGTTGCTAAGTTACAAATTAACAGTCAGCAGTATTTCGCATGCTGCTGGTTAAAAGACTTTAAATTTGTTTTAACTTTCTTTTGATAAAAGGGCAAGCAATATTAAATCGGAGAAAAACACAAAATTTTTGTGCAGGTGGAAATGCAATTTTCCCTATGACCGGGAAGCGTGCAGGGGTTTAGTACCATCCCTTTTTTGTTGTCACAGGGTAAATATTCTCTCCTTCAAAAGGCATGCTGTATGAAATCGGAGACCAAAAACTGTCATGAGCTCCCGGTCTATTAGCGAACTTGCAACTGTGGACTGTAATCATTAACCCAAGTTTGACCAAATGGGGTGTGTCACACCCCAGTATATTAATAGTGGAAATGATGTATCTATTGACAATATTTATGAATTAGTTAATATTTAACAATAATTTAATTTTTAATCGACAAAAAAATCAAAAACACCATTTACAAAAAAATATGTCTAAATTATAGCAGTATTTGGCAACAGCGCATTTCGAACGAATTATAAATAAATAAACCTTCAAAATTCAAGCTTTGGTTGAGAAATGAGACAGAAATTGTCTCCCCCACCAAAATACATAGACCAATCAGAGAGCTAGCTAAATTAGTATGTGTGAGAGTTGGTGTGAACGAGAGATGCAATGTTGTCAGTCAACACGAGACGCAACTTGAAGTATGATGCAATTTAGGAAAGAAATTGGCGTGATTTTGACTTTTATTGAAAAATTATTAAAAAAGCATTAAATAATTACTTTGAAAACAATTTTTTTTTTGTAATATTGTTCTATAGGCTTGACATAAATTGTACAAATTTTACGTAAAAAAAAACAAATTTTACGTAAATTTTTGTAAACTGTATAAATTTTACCTTATTTTAATTGATATTAAATGAGAAAAGCCTAGGGTATACTACACCCCACTTGGTTGGATGTGTATATTTTGGTCAACTACGGGTTAAGTAAACAGGCTGAGTGTTGATTCTCAGCAGTTGCGTTCGTTAAACGCACCCACTGTATTATATTCAAGAAGGCTAAAAAATCACAACCACCATATGATAAAAACCGGTGGAACGCGATAGTTCTAATGATTAAGAAATTACGAATTTTTAAATAGAGCAGTGAAGGCGAACCTATAACACGCGTGACACGGGAGACACGCCAAGACATTTTTGGTGACAGGATCAAAAATATAACTGTAGACCCATCAAATTAAAATATAAGAAATTTATGTGTCAATTTCATAAGAAAATTTTTGGTATATAGATTTTTAAGAAGCTTTAAGAAATTCAGTAAACCTACATATCTGGTACTGTCGTTGGAGAGGGTCTACTAGTTAGTTAAACTGGACGTATCGAATTTTTGTGCGTTAATATCAAAAGATATTTTATATAATTTGTTCATTAAGTTTTTTTTTTTTTAAATAATACTAACCTTATTATTATCCACCGTTTCCTGCAACTTCCTATTCTCCAAAAGCGCGTTCTTAAATATATTTTCAAGTTCCGAATTCTGCTGAGTTAATCTATCACAGTTTTCTTGTAATTGTTCACATTTTAGCATTATTTTCTTCTTCTCCTTCTCCAATTCTAATATTTTATTGGAATTCTCATGAAAACTAGACTCCTTCAAAGAATCTATTGTCGACATTAATTTTCTGTTCTCAAGTTCTAACTTTAGAGCGCGCGCTTGCGCATTATTTGACAGTTGTTCAGAGAGACTGTTATCACCTGAATTTGTTTCAGCCTCTTCTTTATCAGAGTCTGATTCTATAGAAGCCATACTGGTTTCTTGGAGAGCTGATTTGGTTAATAGTTGAAGCTGGATGTTTTCATCAATAAGTTCTTGTATTTTTTCTCTAGCAGCATCTCTTTCCTAAAAAAAAAAATGTATATTTTTACAGATTTCAGGATTTTGTAGGTATATAGTTCGTAGATTATAATTGTACTCACCAAAGCAAGGTCATTAATATTTTGTTTACAACTTAACACATCTGCTTCTAGTTCCAACACATGATCAGCTCTCTGTCTCGCTCTAGCCAATTGACTTTCCAGCATCTCTCTGGTTTCAAGTAACACTCTGTTGTCTTCTCTTAATTCGTCCACGCGAACTCTGTAGAAATCGTTGTCCGCCAATCTCTCTCTGTATCTTTGGGTTTCTAACTCCAGCCTATCAACCTGAAACGTCATTATAGGTCATTAGAAAAAGTAATTAAAACTAATTAAGATCGATTACTTTCCCTAATATACAGTAATTTATAAATACAATAATAACATAATATATTAACTTCAGTGCGACTTAAGACAATCGGCCCAATTCTGTAAGCAAGTTACTACGAAAAAGTTACAATAAAAGTTGCTAAATACAAGGTCAGTAACTTTTTTAGCAACTTTCACGAAATCTGTATTCTGTAAGAAAAAAGTTACTATGAAATTAGTAACTAGTTGCTAAGAAAGTTACTATTGATAACAACTAACAGAAAGCAGTTGCTACACTTAGTAACTTCAAAATAACTTGTTAAAATCGTGAAAAATCGTAATTTTTCTGTTTAATAATGAATTATTTCAAGTATTTGACAATGAAGAGTTAGTTAGTTAAAATTTTTGGCGCACAGCAACAAAGGCTATTTGCGCCTAACGCAGCCGATTTAAATGACTAGACTATATATTAAAAACAATATGTTAGACAATAAATAAATAGATAAAATTTTAAAAATACGCATACTCAATAAAAGAAATCTTGCACTGACAAACACAAATAAATAATATAAAAAGTCTAAAGGTAAGAGGCTGTAAAGGGGCCAACTACCATCGAATATCACAGTCAATAACTAGAAACACATTAAAATAAGGTGCAAGACTTCACACATAAAACAATAAGTTCGATTCTCTCAGGAAGAGTATCAGCCTGTCCATGAGTACCCTGTCATCACCTAAAGCAACTGACAGGTCATAGCACAGGCCTATTTGACAATGAAGAGCAACATAGAGACTAATTATAGACTAAAATAATTATAGAAGGATTTTTACTTTATTTTCTGAATAGCACATAAGGAAAATATAAATCATAAACAATATGCTGTGTAAATAATTTTATTTAAAATACTTTTAGGACATAGTCTTTAGACATTTACATTACCGGTCAATTGAAATTCTTTGAGTTCTTTATTTGACTCTTGTTCAATTTATATTTTTTTATTTGTTTATTTACATTTGTTTTATAATAGTATAACAGTACAATAATTTTTAAATGTAATACCTACGACTGTCAATGGAAGACGCGCACACAAAGAGGTGGTCGACGAGTTCAGAACCCCCCCCCCCCAAGAATTGAAAAATCAAATACTTATTTAATTAAAACTAAACGATTGAAAATAAAAATCACCTTTTTTATTATTAAAAATTAAATTAAATTAATATATAAACCCAGCCCTCTCCATAAAAACACAACAATACATATGTATTATATTACAGATATTTTTTCGAAATGGACCCTTCCCAGATCAATGTTCTACGTGCGAGCTTGTTCAATGGCTATCCGAACTTCTTTAACTGTATTCTCACCCAATTAATTTAAATTTGGACTATAACTTGCACCACCACATAGAAAACAGTAACCACATAGCACATCACCACCATTCGTTCCTGTCAATTATTTTTTAAACTCACGTATCACCGACCATGGCCGGGTTATTTTCCAGGAAATTCAACAGAATTTCCATGTGTTCGCAATTCTTTTTCTGATTTCGTTTATAAAGCATTTTACGTTTAACCTCAGAAACTCACAACATAGCTGTCAAACTCAAGTAAAAACGAATACCTCGCCTGCGCAGAACGCAATCTGCTTCTAGCTTCACGGTTCTTTGTAGCAACGTTACTAAAGATAACTTGGTATAAGAACGTTGCTTGTGCTTATGCTTGGAGAATATCAATTGTTTGGCGATTGCTAAGAAAGTTACTATAAAAGTTATTTCGTAGCAATGTTACTCAGTTGTAACTAACGTAGTTACTTTTTACAGAGTCAGGCCGAATATGATTTTCACTACAAGGCGAATAATAATTTTCCATAAAAAATATAATTTTATACTCATTATTTTCACGTAACACAGTACTATGGTCAATCCGTTCTCGCGAGTGTATACACAGTTTGTAAGTTAACATTTTTGGCGCAGAGCAACTAAGGCTATTTAAGCCCAAATAGCTTTAGTTGCTATTTCAGCCTATCTATTTGACTAGAAAATATATGAGACGATAGCTAGACAAATAAAGTTCTATAAATGGAAAAATAACAGATATTTTACACGGACTAACAAAAACACAAATCAATTTGAATAAAAATGGATCTTAATTTTATGATTATTAATAATTCAAATATTACCTATGAAATTTTATATTTTTACCTATAGAAAAATCAATCATTTACCTATAGATAATTAAAAAATGATCTATAGTAAATTAATAGTTGACTTATAGAAAATTATCAATTGATCTATAATAAACTACCTATAGACAGTAGTGACATCTATTGACTAGTAGCGTTATGATAAAACATAACCTAACTAATCCGTGAATATAACCTTAAAATCAGTTGTAAACTAACAGGTTCCAAAATTATTTGAATGATTCATATATCTAGAGTTTGTTTTGTCATTAAACTAGAATATGGGTACCTCGCTTTGCTCGGCTTCTTCTAACCAAACCCTTACTAACCTAACCTAAGATAGTGTTTTTTCATTAAACTAGAAGATGGGTAGCTCGCTTCGCTCGGCTTCTTCTAACCAAACCCGTACTAACTAGCAAGAGTACTTATAGGTCAAGTATTAATTTTATAGATCAAATTTTATAAATCAATAATTATATCAGTAGGTATATGATTAATCCTATAGATCTATTAAATATTTACATAGGTTGATAATTATGTTTATAGGTCGATAAATATTTCTATAGCTCAATAATTAATTCCATAGGTCAAAAATTAAAACCATAGATCAATTATTTAATACATAGGTAAACTATTATTTTCATAGGTACTATTCTGTAGATTATATATTTTTTTCATAGGTCAAATATTTTTATCCAATAAAAATCCTCTCAAATATTTGCAATTGCTTCTTGAATAGTCACAAGACGATGGTAAAATGCTGTAAAGATGCCAGTTACCTTCATATATCACAGTTAAAAATAAATATCACATTGAAACAAGGTGTAAGATTTAAAAAAAAAAATCGATTTCCTTAAGAAGGGTATCAGCCTGTCCATGAGAACTCAAGCAAGCCGTCACCTCAAGCAACCGACAGATCATAGCACAGGCGTAACCTCTCCATGACATCCATGAACTGCAAGCACTGTGTTAAAATGTGTAGCACAGACAACGACGGCATAAATAAAATTCATCCTTCTAATAGTGCGATTCAACAGTTGCTGAAATTTTATGAATGGCGTGTAAAGAATGTCGTTCTGCAGGCTCGGTTTTATCATAATGGATTTTTAATGTACAGAGCCATCATCAAATCTTGACCGTTATGCAATACTTAACAGAAACATTTAGTTATAGTCGGATTGCTAATAAGTGACTGTTCGATGCTGCCAGTATCGATATTCAATACTATATGCTTTCTCTGTCTATGGCCCGGTCTTTCCACCTTCAGATAAAGTTCCAGGTAACTATCTGACAGATAAGGTTATTTTTAACTTCATCTGCTGAGTAAATGTCATCCCTTCTTTCTATACAAATGTATCTATCAGATAGTTATCTAACGGATAATGAGACTGACGTATTGAATTCACTGACTGGTATTGACATTTATTCAGCAGATGAAGTTACAAATAACCTTATCTGTCAGATAGTTACCTGGAACTTTATCTGAAGGTGGAAAGACCGGGCCTAAATCATTAAAATTATTTGCATACCCATAGTAACGTATAGTGATCCAAGTTGACAACTAACCTTCAAAATTATTTGAATAAAAAACAAAGCATTAGAAAGAAACAGCATAATTCTTAGATATCTTTACTAATTAGAGCGCGAAAATAAATTTACAGCAGTACTCAAACAAACAAAATTATTAATTTTAAGGTAATAATTATAAATAAGGAAAAATTATAAAATAAGGAAACTCATATAAGCTGTTCACTTTTGTAAGAACACACTAGATCTGGTTATTTTGATTACTTTTATGGTGTGTTACTGACTTTAAATGTCAATTAAAAATATTCCTTTCGCTGTAAAACCGACTTAAGGTTGATAAGGTTATGATCATTATAATTAAGATATCATTTTTCATTATAACATATGTCAAATGGATCGACTTTTTAAAAAAGTGACATTTTGTAATACCAACATGATATACAGCTTCAAAGGTGCAAACTATTGAAAACAAAATTCCCTCTTAGTTTGTTCTTACAAAAGTGAACTGCTTATACGTAAATTTTGGATTATAATTTGTTGTTTATTCCAGCAGATTTAAAATTAAAGTTTGTGAATTTAATAATTGGCCGCAAGCCATATTTTAATCAATATTTATTACCAGACACTGACAGTTAAGACAAAAAACATTTTTAAAATCGCTAAATAATGGTAACTAGATTATTATATGAGTGCACTACTTGATACATACATGTAACAGTCACCTATCAGCAATCCGACTA
The DNA here is from genome assembly GCA_963971575.1 of Liopterus haemorrhoidalis. NCBI lineage: Eukaryota > Metazoa > Arthropoda > Insecta > Coleoptera > Dytiscidae > Liopterus > Liopterus haemorrhoidalis. The sequence goes on along the minus strand of OZ020616.1, from coordinate 16,437,169 downwards.
TATCAAACTTATTTCCAAGGACATGTACACATAGGCGTACATTCTATTTTTATTACCTTATACGAATTGATTATTAAATGAATACTATTTTTCTCTACATGCCAATGAGTTGATAACAGATATTAAATTAGCAACACATATTTTCGTTGTTCCTCGGGTGAGTTCGGGCAAACGAAGTAATGTCATTGGTTCTTTGTTAAATTGGGATTTTCAGCTGTGAATGAGAATACAGTCTTGATATTTTTAAACTCATTGTTTACTTTTATGTAACAGACAAGAAATAATGATCGCACGAAGATCGAAGATCGACAAGAAATAATGATCGTAGTATGGAGAAAAAGCTCTGATACTTACTCTTTCTGCTTTTTCCCTCATGGCATCCGCTTCATCTCTATACGCTTTAGCCTTCCTCGCCTCAGCAACTAATTCATTGTTCTCACTCCTCAGTTTTGCAATCAAAGAATTGGCATGTTCCAATTCCTCCTTACATTCAGCCAATCCCTCCGACTTCTCCTCCAATTCTTGTCTTTGTTTTCTTAGTCGTGATTTCCAATCCGCTAATTCGACAGCTAGGTGATTTGATTCGACAGCTGGTGTTTGCTGCTGATTGCCACGAGGTTCTTGACCGAGAGCTGTACCCCAATGCTGGAGGTACAGGTCGCGCTCGCGGATTAAGGAACGGACGTGTGAGTAAAGACGTTCTGGAGGGTGTTCTGACCATTCTAGCGTCAATACTACAGTTTGTTCATCAGTTACCTATAAAATAAAACGATATAAAATTAGAGTTTTTATTTTAAACATGTGCGTGTTCATATATGAGATGACGTCACACTTGATAATTTAATTGCCAATGTTAGAATATAATATAACCAACGTGAAAGCATTACATAGACAGTTGTTACATTTGACTTTTATAGATTGGTAGAAATTTTGAATGAGATTTATAATTGTTTTAATTAATTATTATATTATATTTTTGAGTATATTTCATAAAGGCGTTATAAATAAAAGGTACATGATAAGTGAAGCATCTTTGATCTATTGACTTATTAGTTTTGGTTACTACTGCATTGGATTTATTTCTTGTATGTATTATATTCATGAGTGACATTATTAAATGATTTGAATTTTTATTAATGTATTGAAGAATTGAGAATGTGTATATCTGGGATAAATTGAGTACCGTCGCCTCTTCATACAATATTGAAGTGGAGTATAAAATTGATAATAAATAATCTTAATTATTCTTTTTAATGTTACTTCCAGTTTATTTATGTATACATCGGATGCGCTTCCCCGTTCTATGATACCATATGACACGACAGACTGTACAAAACCGTAATAAAATGTATGAAGTGATTTTATACTAAATATCTCTCGCAGTTTCCGGAAGAAAAAATGTTTGTACGAAGTCGGTTACAGAGGATTTGTATGTGACGATCCCATCTAAGATTTTTATCAATTACTACGCCAAGATATTTTGTAGAATCTACTGCGTTTAAGTAGGTATCACATAGACAGTAGTTACTATTGTTACATGAGTGTATTGAAATTTTATTTATATTTTGAGAATTTTCATAAATGCTGAAGTTTATTATTAAAAACGGTTTTTTTATAATTTGTGGATAATGTCCAGCCAGTTTTTTGCCTTTATTGTTTTTATCCGTCAGAAAACGTTACCAGCCACATCTGAAGGTGGAGAGACCGGCCCTAAAGCGTCTTTCCACCTTCAGATAATGATAATAAAGTGTATTGATTATTATTTATGAATGTTTTATTTCAAGGGAAGCGAAAATTAAGAGCGATGTTGGCCATGGACCTAAATATTTTGAGAATATGAAAAATTCCAAATTTTAACATAGTTTTGGAAAGATTTGATTACTTTTTGAATATTTCTAATCGTATCAAGAATTTTGTATTCTGTTTATTTAGGTAATTTCAATCAAATTTCTGATTGCGGTTATATGAGTAATGGTTTTCCACAAATAGTTGATTACAAAAATAATCATTATTTTACAGTTCTGGTTAAATATAATTTATATGGAGACTATAGTTGGCTCACTATCCTCTTTTTCAAGTCGCTGTATGTATGTTATTTTAAATATAATGGATTTACATATTTCCTAATTTCCTTTTTATAATTAATATCATTCAGGTACATCCAATCCGCAGTTGTACAGTTTCTAGTTCCAATATAAAACAAATTTAATCACTTAAAGGCCTTTACCCGCGGACCAGAGTTTAAGAATCACTGATTACAAATTCACTGCAAAAATGTATAAAAATAAATTAGTTAAAGAGTTAAATGTTCTAAATTTCCATGCATATCTTGTAGACCAGGTTATCGGAGGTAAAATTATATTCTACTGATATATCAGATTTAAAAATATCAGTTATTATGTAAGGCGTTTTTTTAATTAAATGTCTTTAATATTCGAGATATTTATTTCGAATTATTATTGGCGTATTTATTCTTGGCCTCTAACACTTTTGATCTCCTTCAGTTTAATGTTTTTCTTAAACTATATTAATAATCTATATATTTGTTTTCTCTCAAATTCTAAGTATTATTCGCTTTACAATAATAGAAACGTATTTCATAGATCAATATGTTCTTACTTATATGTTCAATTAAAGTATTTAATTATAAATTAGTGTATAATAAAAACAGATTTTAATTTGTAGTGCGCGCTATTTTGCGTGCATTACGACAATATTACAAAAAAAAAGTGGAGAAACATTTCACTTTTATCTAGTGGTAACATTGTAGAGGCAAAATCTGTAGAACTAAAATTTATTATTTGAAGGTAATCGTTAAAAATATAGTAGTACTACTGTAGGAAACAGAATGATATAATATGTGTTATAAGAGTACTATATTGGAATTTTATGGAACTAAAATAATAATAAAATCAATAATTTCATCATTGTTATCGTGTAATAGGGATAACTTCTAGTAACTAGTAACTTCTCATTACAGTTGGCAAAATTTCAGTGTTCCCAACTCAATTTTTTTTTTTTTTTTGGCGCACTCTTGACCTAAGCCGGTCTCATTATCCGTCAGATAACTATCTGACAGATAATTTGAATTAAAAGACGGGATGACATTTATCCAACAGATAAAGTATCAGATAACTTTATCTATCAGATAGTTACCCAGAAGTTTATCATGAGGTGGAAAGACCGGGCCTTAGTGTTCTAATACATTAAAAGCTCCTACGATTTTTTTCCGAACAACCCAATATTAAACAAATTGATATACAAATATATAATTTCTGTATAATACACAATAATATACAATAAAAAGTCGCATGAAATGTTGTAATTTATCACAGCTGTCACCATGTGTAAATATTAACTTTCTGGAGTATTGATTAATGTTTGAAAATCAAATACGAGTCTCTGCCAATGTTTACTTATTAGTAAAACAAATAACACAAAACAACTATTATGTAACTAGAATTGTGTAATTATGTTGTCTATTGTCTTTCTTTTCGTCTCAGTTTGTTGTGTCTCCTTATCTGTCTATTCTGTCAGTTTTTCTGTTTCATTCTTAGTCTGCCTTTCTGTTTGTTTTTTAGCTGAATCTAGAGAGTTGATATTTGCAATGCATATACAGATCTTTAATCTGCATATACAGTCTGATTCTTTAGTTTAATCGAGAAGGAAACTTGCTTAGCTTACTTAGGGCCGGTCTTTCCACCTTCAAAATAATAGTACACCAGTCCACGGTGAGAAAAAATATGAAAAAAGTATCTCGTGCAATATCCAGCTTATGTCTGATTTCATTGTATGCCTTGTACGGAAAATTAAATACACAAATTTCAACGAGTGTTACGAAATTGCCCGGTATCCACGAGTGGTTGCAGCCTGGGATGAAATGTTAGTGAAACTGCTTTCTTCTGTGAAAAAAAGGCTGAAGTAAACGGTGTCGAGAAGGATATTTTATATTAATCGTTAGCCGGGATCCACGCCTTACAATACAATAATAATAATAATAATAATAATAATAAGTTTTATTTTATAAATAAATATCAATATTATACAATGTTTAATAATTCTAATATTCGCTTCGAATTTGAGCAATAAGATTATAATTGGTATAGTAGCAACTGCAGTATTACGCAACTTATAACGTATAACGTTAGAAAAGTGGATATGAAGAACCACCCACAAAAGATCAGTACTGTGTCGGTAACGTACCTGAAGAAACTGATTACTCAGAAGAAATGAAAATGAAAGAATACTCCGTGATTTAATTTCTTATTTTCAAATTTATTATAATTTATTTTGTATTTACATCAATGATAATAAAATTAAAAAATTAAATAAACGTATAATCTGTCTCAATTTGTAATACGAAACTAAATCTGGTTACTTTGGTGACTGTTGTGGTGTAAACAGACTTTGGCGTATCCGTGTGAACCAATACTATGATAATATTATAAATGTATTGTCAATATACAACATAAAAAATTAACTTTTACTGTTAGTTCCGTATTACAAAATGAGACAGATAATAGAACAATTATTATTAATATAAGCCATTCACTTTTGTAAGAACAAACTGTTTGCACCTTTGAAGCTGTATGTCATGTTGCTATTAAAAAATGTCACTTTTTTAAAATGTCGATCCATTTGACATATGTCATAATGAAAAATGATATCTTAATTATAGTGATCATAACCTTATCAACATAAAGTCGGTTTTACAGCGTAAGGAATATTTTTAATTGACATTTAAAGTCAGTACTATCTGTCTCATTTTGTAATACGGAACTAACAGGAAAAGTTCATTTTTTATGTTGTATATTGACAATACATTTATAATATTATCATAGTATTGGTTCACACGGATACGGTAAAGTCTGTTTACACCACAACAGTCACCAAATTAACCAGATCTAGTTTCGTATTACAAATTGAGACAGATTATATAATCTAACAGATTATACAATCTAACAGATGTTTTGTTCTATGCATCTTTTTTTAAATGGATAAATATTTCGGGAGTTACGGGAGCACAACCGAATCTAAACTTTTGAAATATCTCACTTATTACTGACTTAACAGCAAAATCATATATGGCACACATTGTTTATAATAAGAAAACATTTTTTTTATGTATTTTTTCGTTTGAATTTATTCTAAAGCTAAAACCTTGAAATATCTCGTTTATTATTTACTCTACATCAAAAAATGTATGAGAAAATGTGTTTAGAATGAGGAAAAATTTACTTTGCTGTCCAATGCTTAGAAATCTGGAGTTTATTTTTAGAGCTGCTAATGATTTTACTTATCTGATATCCCTCATTATTCTTTTTAACAGTCTGGTTAGAAGCTATTTAGAATTTGCCAGCACAATATACAGGTGTCCCAAATAACTTGTTAAGCATGGGGATCTCGAGAACGATGAGAGATACGAGGTCGCTTAAATTAGACCAAAGTTGCCGCATTAAGGGACTATTTTAACAATGTCTTTGTTCTCCTAAAAAATACATAAGTTACTAGATATAAACAAAAAATGTAAGTTTTCCTGTTTTTAATTTTTGCTTCCAAAATTAAAATATTAAGTGATTTTAGTGTGCACTTTATTTAGACACTTTTTCATCGTGAATTTACAGAAGTTCTCAATAATTATTTTTATCGTGTAACGTTTTCAAGTTATCGGAGTCAATTTTAATTTTTCACATGGGGCTTATAGTAGGTTATGATAATTCTGAATAGATCTTTTTTTGCTATTCAACCATATAAAAAAAGCCTATTTTATTTTCGTAAATAATATGAAAAATTAAGAAAAACGTTTTTTGTCTACCAATATAATCGCTGTATCATAGATATAGCTATGAAAACAAAAATTAAAAGTAGAGCTTATTGTATAATAGTATTTTATTAGTCTATAATAACAATATGTAATGAAAATAAATATTTTAATTGATAACAATTAACGAAAATAAAAAAAAACACGACATTACAGCATGTGTTCAAATAATTCTATCTATTTCTATAATAAATAATTTTTCTATTCTAATAATAACTATCTATCATACAGCGATTATTTTGATACACAAAAAACGTGTTTCTTCATTTTTCATATTTTTTACGAAAATAAAATAGGATTTTTTATCAAATATGGTTGATTAGCAAAAAAAAAAGTTCTATTCAAAATTATCATAACCTACTATAACATCCAATTGTAAAATTAAAATTAACCACGATAACTTGAAAACAGTACGCGATAAAAAAAAAAATTAGAATTTCTGTAAATTCGCCATGAAAAAGTGCCACCAAAATGACTTATGGCCTGTTGCTAAAGTAAGAATTATCCCTAACTCAAGTTAAAATCATTTGTTTTTGTATGTTACAACATATAAAAACAAATGATTTTAACTTGAGTTGGAGAAACGTCTTATGTCAGCAACCCGACATTAATATTTTAATTTTGGAAGTTATGAGCAAAAATTAAAAACCGTAAAATTTACATTTTCGTTCATATCTAGTAACCTATGTAGTATTTAGGAGAACAAAGACATCGTTAAAAAACCCTCCCTTAATGCGGCAACTTTAGTCTAATATAAGCGACCTCGTATATCTTACCGTTCTCGAGATTCCCATCTTAATAAGTTATTTGGGACATCCTGTAGAATTCTCAATACAATGTCTATATTGAACAAATTGAGATAATTCAAAAGAAATTTGTGTACAGATTAAATTTTAAATTCAATAGACGTCTGTACTCCACATCTTATGAAGATGATCTAATCCTTTACAATTTAAATAACTTATGTAACAGACGCATTGGTTTAGATCTTACATTCCTATATACAGTTTTAAATAATATGCTAGATACATATTCAGTAATTCCATTTATGAATTTCAATTGTGACTCTCATACTTTAAGAAACAATCTGCTGCTCTATCTATAATAAACCATTTAAGAGTAATTTAGGACTTAATTCACTGATACCTAGAATGTTTAGTTATTTCAATAAAATCGACTCTAGCATGGATATTTATGCCTGCTCACTGCTACGTTTAAAAAAATACTGCATTGAAATTTTATAATAATTAGTTTATGATTTATTTTTCTTTTCTATTATTCAATTTGATCAACGTACTTTTTAAAACTGTTTTTTTTCCTCTTTTTTATATTTTGTTGTGTTACCCTATTATAGGAACTATTTTTACAAACTAGCAGACCCCGTTGCCAACAACGTTGGCAAACTGATATCGAATAAAAATCAATATAAGCAGGAATTAATTATTAAAATTTTAATGATTCTGCGTATATTAACAAAACAAAAACGTTTCTTGACTATGCCTAGGAAATCCTAAAAACCGCTTAATGCACGCATTAAGCCGTTTAAAAATTAGTATCGGGCTTGATACGGCCCGCGGCCCATATACTGGACATCAATGGTATATCTGTTTCTGATTATAGCCAAGGTATAAAAAAGAGAGCAAAGTGGCGAAATTAAATAAATTAATTCCTGTTAACACGCACATAATGGAGCGTACTGCAGCGAGGTTCTATCGTTGTTATAGTCGAGCAAGGCGACGCGTTCAAACAATTTTGATTTCTCTGCTATCATCGTTGCTGAAATAGTTGTTTAAAATGGATATTGAGGCATTTACAAGTAGTTCTCATATATAAGAGGTATTTATTGTAGGCTCCGATTGAAATTTGTCCATTTTTTACCAATTTATGTTGAATTTTTTCCAAAATATAATCAAACGTTGAAATACTCATGCGAAAATAAGAATGAAACTTTTCTGGATGTTTGCGGAGTTGTATACAGAAATGATGAAATTCACCATGTATATGTCTACTTTTATTTATTCTGTGAACATTGCACCTTCTAGTGTGTTTATTTTTATTTTTTAGTAAATACCAAATTTTCAGGGAAGAGTTTTATGTTAGCAAGAAATCCATTATAATTTTGTGAATTTTCTGCTCGATTTTAAACGCGTCACTATGTGTAGACACTCTTTTATAAGCGCGACATTCTTTCGCTGTTTTACTCTCCGCTTTCATCGCTGCTTTGCTCTATGCTCCACTATGTACTTAGCCTAAGTGAGCTGTTGTTTGTCGGAGAACGTCGTTCTCACTGGTGGGGAGTGACCGACCACACACCTCAAGCCCCGCTAGAACCGAGGAACTTAGCGTTACAAACACACAGAAATTAGGGCTTTTATATATATAATAGTTCTGTTGGTTAACCTAACTAATATAAAAAAATAAATAAATAAATACAGTTTTTAATAACACAATTTAGAGTGCTAAGTGGAGTGTTACCTATAAAGTTGAAATATCTCATTTATCATTTACTTAACAGCAAAAATGTAAATAAGAAAAGTTGTTAAGAATTAAGAAACAATTATTTTCTACTCAATGCAGATTTTAATAAGATATACAAGGTGAGGCAATACTTTTGTTCATCTTGATTATTTCCTTAGTAAAAATATTGTTCAAATAAAACTTATTCACGGTAATGGGGTCAGACTATAGTTTTATAGTGGTATCAAACATTTTTTTTTTTCATTTGTTTTACAATAGGCACGGCAATTAATAACTATTTTTCAAATTACACTAGTGATTATTTAATGGCGAGACGATGTCACCGAATTTTACGTGCCTCCTAGCAGAAATAGCAGAAAATTTGATTATGAAGAAAAAAAAAAATTACGCATAACCGCCTGCTACGATGTGTATGAAACGGCAAATTATTAAAACTTCCAGTGACGTCGTCTCGCCATTAAATAATCACTCCGTACATATTATATAACACAATATCCTTACATAACAAAATATGTGTGAAAAGCGACTTTTATGTCGGGTTGCTATAAATGATTAATTACTAATAACAGTAATCCACCTACTGTACTAAATGTTTAAAATGAAGACCTTACTGTTCAATACATTTTTGTACACGTTTTTTAAAAGCTTCTTGAACAGAAGAAGCCTTATTTTCCAAATTTATCGTTTTGACAATAAAGCTTGGTTTATAATAGATATGTTATGGATACATAAGCATAAAAATGACACTATTTTCTTTGTTCTGTTTATTACAAACAGATGTTTTGAAGGGTCAAATCCATTGTTTAATTCTTATGTGTTATGTTATGGAGCTATTATAAACCAGGCTTTAGACAAGTAGAAATAATGGCATGCATTTGTTTCCATTATTATATAATAAGTCGTCATTCTGAAGGCCACAAAAAGCGATTTTCTTAAAAATTTTGTTATGTAAGGTTATATACAAGTTATACACTGTTGAACAGAAAAAAAAAGTTCTATAATATGTAGGGTGACCATTTTCTTAAGAAGACAATGCGGGACGGAGCAAAAAAAAAGGTCCTCATCTCCCAAAATCGAAGTGAAAAAAAAAAACAGGTCCTCAATCCAAAATGTTAAAATGCGGGACTTTTGCGGGACGAATGGTCACCCTAATAATATGTAAAATAATATGTGTAGTGTTATGTGAAGAAAAGTTATTTACTGTCATACCTTTTGCAAAGCGAATGCAAAACAATTTTTTATACGGTTATCGTGTGACCACCATTGCCCCAAATAAGTTTTATTTGAACTATATTTTTATAACTCTTTTTACGAACCGGAACTGGACCGAAAACCGAAAAAAACAGTTATTTTTGTCGGACAAAAGCCGGAACTGAACCGAAAAAAAATATCGGTTTATTCGGTTCAGATAATGTTTATGGAAGTGAATATAAAATACATTTTATTTAAGATTATTTTTTAAACTGATGAACAGAAAAAAACCGGAATTTTTTCAACTGATAAGTAAAAAAAATTGCGCTTCTATTATTTGGAGGGGAACGCCCAGAACTCCCCCCTGACAGCGACCTTGGTACGATTATTACAAAATAAGGAATAAAGGTTCTTCTAAATTATAGTAGAAAACAAATTTCTAATACAAATAAAAACATTTAATAATTTATCACTCGGAACTGAACCGAAAACCGAAAAAAAACCGTTATTTTTGCTAAAACGAAAACCGGAACTGAACTGATATACATTTTTTTTTTAATTGAACCGGAACGAAAACCAAAACGAAATAAATAACGGTTCGAAGCCCTGCTTTTTATTAAGGAAATAATCAAGGTGAACATAAGTTTGCCGCACCCTGCATACTATCAAAAGGAGGCACGTAAGAAATGTTTCTTTTCAATTCAAAACAGTTTTTAATAAGATTATATGAAGTATCTCATTTATTATTTACTTAACATCAAAAATATATTCAAAACAGTTTTTAATAAGATTATATGAAATATCTCATTTATTATTTACTTAACATCAAAAACATATATAAAGTGATTTAGAATACACAATAATTTTCTGATCTACTTGAAATTGAAATATCTCATTTACACTTGGGTTATAACAAAAATGTATATATTGATGTACGGTTAAAAACCGTACATAATTACGGGTTCGACAGATAGTAAAAAGTGTTATTTAGTAGCATATATTTTTCTAGATTGGGGAAAAATTGTTTTGAAACTTAAATGATTTTGAGCGCTTTTTAGTAAAATAAGTGATGAAAAACAAAATTAAAAAGTTGTTTAAACATGCATAAAAAGTTGTTCACTTATTAGTGTACGGCAGAATATGATAAATTATTGTTATTACTGGTATTGTTATTATTGGTATTATTGTTACTATGGTAAATGAAATCTGACAGCAATGTCAAAATAATTTGTCGTTACTAGGGAAACCATGCATAATAATAATTTTAAAGTTGCAGGATAAAAGAAATTCACTGTATATTTTGTTTAAGTACAGAGTGATTATTTAATGGCGAGACGACGTCACTGGAAGTTTTAATAATTTGCCGTTTCATACACATCGTAGCAGGCGATTATGCGTGCATTTTTTTCTTCATAATCAAATTTTAGGTTATTATGTCATAGTATTCACCAGTATTTCTGCTAGGAGGCACGTAAAATTCAGTGACGTCGTCTCGCCATTAAATAATCACTCTGTATGTGTGTGTTTGTGCTTGTCTGCCTGCTTGTGTGTTCACTTTCATTTCACTCTATCTCTCTCTTGGCCTATTTATTTGTTGTTTTGTGTATTTGTCTATTTCTATATAGATCTATTGTGTTTTTCTGCCTCTTTGTCAATGTATTATGAATAATAATGATTAAAATACCTGTTTTATGCATTCTACAATATCATGTTGTATGTCTAATGGAAGCTCTTTAATTTTTGTTATAAATTTTTCCTTCGTAGGACATTGAACAGCGCAACCCAGGAGTAAAAGAAGTAATAATTGCATATTTTCCAAACCCGGTCTTGTTCCTGGTTCACGGGCCAGGCAAACATAATCCGGAAGAGCAACTACGATTTGTCCCAACTCATCCTAAAATTAAAAAAAGGAAAGTGAATGAACATATTATATTATAGTCAATTTCAAAGTGCGGCTTTTCATAGATAAATGATTAATGCCCAGTTGCAAAATTCGATGTAAAACACAAAAATACCTTGTAAAACACAAAATAATACCTTACATAGCTTACATCTAGTTTTACGACTTCTATGCAACCGGTCATTAAAGATCAACAAATAGGTGATGACACAAAAAGAATTTCATTTCACACTTACCTCGTAAAAAGATTTTATTGTTTTAACGATGCATTCGAACGTCTTAATCCTCATCAAAATAGAGTTTGCACCTCCATTTGTTGGAGTTAGCGGACTTGAAACAGCTTGCAAAGGCTCCGGATCAATTTGCAGGAGCACCTCATTAATAAGAGCTCCATCAAATAAACATTCATACACAGATAAAGTATCTGGTTTCCGAACACAGGTTGCGAGCTAAAATATGTATAAATTAGTTGTATTTTATTGTTTAAAAAATTCTGTATCTCACTTACCCATGTTATAAGCGGCCCCCCTAAAAATTCTTCAATTTCAGCGGGCGGCGCCGCTGTTGATGTCATTTTTGCAATATTCATAAACTTATAATTAAATACACAATACCATTTTGTCACATTTTATTAAATATGTGCTCTGAATTTAAATATAAATTAATAAATGAAGTGTGTTATGTGATTAGTAATAAAAAACACATTGTTGTTTGTTTTATTAATAATTATTTAATTATTGATCTAGTTATTAGTAATCAGATGTCATTTTATTTTCACTTTCGTTTAAAAACTGTTCAAGTAGGCCATTGTCAACAACAAAAGTTTTGATGGGAAAATATACTAACCAAACAAAAAACATTTGTCGAAAGAGTGTGGGACAAAAGTTCGTCCTGCTACTTCTAAAATGAAGAAGAGAAGCGATTTTTGAATTTACCGCTCTTACAGAATAACTTTAGAAAGACTATTAATACCCTTTTCACACTAGATCTTTAAGACGATTGAACTTAAACTTCATCGATGTTTAATATTGGTTTGCTTTCACACTTGATGTTTAATTTGAAGAAGAAATCTCCATGTAAAGCTAGTATGTATTGCCAACATAATTTCATATCGTTTGAATTTATTCTGTCATTATTTTGTATATCGAGGTTAGGAGAAGTTTATTTTTTATATTTATTTAAATAATAACGCAAATAATCTTCTCATAACCTCGATATATAAAATGATAACAGCTGAACATAGATAAAAGAAGAGAAGCACAAATTCAAGGAGTATTTTTTTATAATGGGAATTAAGTTGGCAATGCGGGCGAAGTTTAAGACGCAGATCTCTGTCTTAAACATCGGTCGTGTTTAGACGAGGCCGTACGGTTTCACATTAGCGTTTAAAGATCCATTCACTTAAACATCCGATCTTAAAGATCTAGTGTGAAAAGGGTATAATACCGGCTTCACAGAACAATTATCGGTGGCTGCGACACGCGCTAAATATGAATTGAACCAATCAGAACGTTTGACCTTGCTGTCGCAGAAATTGAGATACGAGTCGCAAGAAGTTAAAATTTGTTTAACTTTCAGCGACAGTATGCTCTGTCTTTTTCTAAAACAGTTCTTTTCTCACTCAACCGCCTAAAGTTTTGAATCTGTCGATCAGCTGTTATTGTTTATGTTAGTTTTTTTTACCGCGTTAAATTTTATATGTACATGTATATATCGTAAATCGAATAAATAAAAATGGAAAATTCATTAATATTAAAAAAACATGTCATATATGTATCTTACCTTCTTGGCCTTCGTTTATACATTTCCTTCTTCTCCACACCCAATAATAAATAATAAGCTGTAACATTCGCCTGTCCATAATTATTTATTTATTGTCACAGGATACTGTGTTTACTGTTTTGACAGAGTTTTGAACTGAGCGGGCTTATGTCAACATTGCTTATTCTGTGAACGCGCACAAAACTCACGTCGCACGGAAAGCGTGTCGCTGTCGCTGGTTTTTGTTCTGTGAACCTAGCTCTATAGTTCATTTTTTAGGATTGTGAGGAACTATTAACCGTTCAACTGTTAAAATGCAGTACGGGTTCAACGGAATAGTTCTTTTTCATACTCTCTAATGGGTTTTCTTAATAACGCTATTCTTTTCTTTCTTGTCCAGGTTACTGGTTGTAAAACGCGCTGATCTGTGAAAACACGGTACAAATATTTATTCTTTTATGACTATAATAGTATATGCTGTTCATTTTTGTAAGGACAAACAAGATCTAGTTATTTTGGTTACTTTAGTAGTGTATTACTGACTTTAAATGTCATTTATATATCATTTTATTATGTGTCAAATTGACATTTTTTGCCATTTTTAATACCAACATGACATATAGTTTCAAAGGAGTAAAACCATTGAAATCAAAATTTCCTCTTAGTTTGTTCTTACAAAAGTAAACAGCATATACTTTTTCCATTTAATTTTAATAAATTGACAACAAGAATATAAAGTTCCGCATAATATTTTGGGTTCATTGACATATTTGACATTTTTATTATATTTGGCAACGCATTAATTTTTATTAAGAACAATACTGCATGTTATATTATCTGTCTCATTTTGTAATACGTAACTAACAGGTAAAGTTCATTTTTTATGTATATTGTATATTGACAATACATTTATAATATTATCATAGTATTGGTTCACACTGATACGCCAAAATCTGTTTACACCACAACAGTCACCAAAGTAACCAAATCTAGTTTCGTATTACAAATTGAGACAGATTATACCTGTTTTCATCTCAAATATTAAGTGATTTTTTCAATGTTGGTTAATCTGCACAAAATACGACAGTATAAATTTCAAATTTTCAGATTCATTGTCAAGCTCTAATGAAACTATTTTAAAATGATAAAGCCGATAGATAATGCTAAAAACAATTGATGATAAGTCTCATTTAATCATTAAAAGTCACTAGATTTCAAAATTTAGTTCCGCACAGCCAAAAGAAATGGACTATAAATATTAAATAAATAAATTATGTATTCTATTCCGAAAGTTAAAGCGGAACTACTTTTTAGAAGCGGACCGTTGCTAAAAAAACCTTCAAAAAAGTTTTCAAAATCTAGTTCCGCTTAAACCAAACAAACAGACTATATTTACCGACTTTAATACAATGTTCCGTAACTGCACTCCTAACTACCGCGGTCGCGGTTACCGTAAAGTCGTGGTAAGTTGTGGTTACCTGAAAACGAGTTTCAGTTACGGAACGGTAGTCACACTTCACAATTGATAAAACAGACAACTGAACTGTCATTTTATGGACGTTATAGGTTATAGATATTCTCTTACAAACTTATTAATAAAAATATTTGTTTTATTAGTACTTGTTTACAATGGCACATTATATAAGAACATACAGTCTGTTTCAAACGCTTAGGCGGAACTAAATGGGAATTTCGTTCTTTTAAGTTGTCACGACAAGGGACCTTTCTTGGGTTATTTCATTTTTCACGTTGGATTGTCAAAATTTAAATTTACAACAATGAAACCATGGAAACGAATGACCTATGTCAAAATTAAATTATTTTTTTATATATTTTAATGACAAAAAAATAAATAAATGGGAAATTTGTATTAAGAATTACACAAAAAATCAAAATATAAAGAAAATGACATTTTAAAATATTAACCTTAACCAAAAATGTTTATTGTAAGTATGATTTACAAAGCTTAAACAAAACGGCCGAAAAGCACGATTTAAGCGATGAAAGTAACTAAATTGCAAAATCTAGTTCCGCCTAAGCGTTTGAAACAGACTGTATATGATTTTTCACGACATCGATCAGAATTACTAAAAATCAGTTACTTACACTCATTCTTACTGTTTTAATTATAGACTATAGTAAAATAATATTATAATTTACTACTTGCACTACAAAGAAACAATTAATTCCCTCCACTTAACTTTCGCCTTATTGTAATTGTTTTGAAATTCCCGCCTTTTGTAGTTTACATTAGATCTGAAGTTTGTAGTGGGACGAAAAACCACACTAACCGCGATATTTCCACGGTTAGTTTGGTTACAAAAAAGTAACCAAAATTTTCAGTAACCGCGTTCCGAAACCTAACAATTTTCCTGAAAAGGTTAATGTCGTACACTTTCGGAACGGGAAACTTCAACCGCGGTTACTTTCGTCGAGTAATGGAACATTGTATTAAATTGTAACAGATTGAGTTTTGGTACGGACTTTTGAGGCAACTGTTAGTTCCACTGTCGGCCGTTTGTCGTGTCGAACTTTTGTTCTAGTCTCACTCTGATGTTATTAACCAAGTTAAAAATGTTTGTAGATTTTAGATAAATTTCGCTTAAATTTTCTCTGTATTATCTTAGAAGATGTATTATCGAAAATCATTTGATAAAGTAGTTTTTATGGTTGGAATTAGTGACAATATTGTATCCACCGCCTGAAGTATTCATTTTCGACCGACACCCGCATATATGCTTTTCCCACGAGATCAGGCCAGCAACGTCATTGTATATGCACCGTACAATAACCTGAAACCAGTCGCAATACAATTTGCAGCCAGTTATACGTCCGTTGCTTAGTAACGAAGCAACTGTACAAATTTTGATTCCTATGCATGTGACATCACTGGCCTGATCTCGTGGGCAAATTACTCTACCTTGAAACCGACTCTACCGACGTTGAAATCACCGCCAACAATGATGCGATACTTATGTTGTACTGGCGTTATACCCTTTTCACACTAGATCTTTAAGACGAGTGAACTTAAAGTTCACCGATGTTTAAGATCGGTATGCTTTCACACTTGATGTTTAAATCTCTGGTGCTGTCATCAGCTACAGTAATTTTGTCCTTAAGTTACCGTCATGAAATTACCAGTTTTGACCTGTCTGCGCAGACGCACATTTTGAATTATTATAAACAATTAAGGATATTTCATTTCATTCTACAATAAAAGCACTACAATAAAGAATATATTACACTCGTATTAACATGTAAGTCGATACATTTTATCTCAATTATTGTAGCTCTGTATTTTATTAAACACATTATTAAAATAAATAATTTTATTATAACAATAAGTATAAACTTCTTATAACGTCGATATAATACAGTATTCTTGTTTATGATAATATAAAATGTTGACAGCACAAATTCAAGGAGTATTTTTTTATAATAGAAATTAAGTTGGCAATGCGTACGAAGTTTAAGACGCAGATCTCTGTCTTAAACATCGCTTGTATTTAGACGAGGCCGTACGGTTTCACATTAGCATTTAAAGATACATTCACTTTAACATCCGATCTTAAAGATCTAGTGTGAAAAGGGTATTAGAATATTCTCCATTACACTCATGAAGATATTTAAATCGCTCGATGGAGTTCTGTATATATTTAAAATTAGTACATCAAAATTCTTTAGAAGAAGGGCATTTACTTCGCAATGAAATTTCACAGATTGGTTATTGATGAACTCAAGGCTTTTCACTCCACTGTGGTGTTTATTATGGATAAGTGTCATGATACCCCCATGTTCTTTTTTGTCCCGGGCAAAAAATGATATAAGATTAAAGTTACTTAAATGAAATTCGGAACACTCAGCCTGGTCCAACCAATGCTCCTGTATGCAAATAATATTAAAATCACTATCAACAGCCAAGGAGTCCAGGTAGTTTATTTTGTTACTAATTGATTGTATGTTAAGAAATAAAATACTTAAGTCGAGTTGTCTAAAAAATCAATTGAATTACCGGTAGTCTCCTTAGCTATTTCATTAGCGTCATGCGTGTAAGTAAACGAAATTCTTCTATAAATCCACATTTTGAAGGCATCTATTCTCATAGTTAACTATTTAGTTAAAGTCCAGGCCTGTACACTATACAACAATACTGGAAAGATGTAGCATTTCACTAATCGAAGCTTTTTAATTTGATTGGCAAGTCGTGAGATGTTAGTATAATCTGTCTCAATTTGTAATACGAAACTAGATCTGGTTACTTTGGTGACTGTTGGTCGCAAATAGACTTTTATGGAAACATGTGAACTTGTAAATCTGGCTTTTAAATTTATGGTTAAGATTTATTATATCGAGGATATATTCACTTAAAAACTACATATGTCAGATAACAAATAGACATGTCAAAATTGCGATTAACATGTCAAAATTGTGATTGACATGTCAAATATTTTGAAAGGTGCCACTTCAGAATTACCACCCTAAGATAATATTTTAAATATACAACATAAAAAATGAAGTTTCCCTCTTAGTTTCGTATTACAAAATGATACAGATATAAGCTGTTCACTTTTGTAAGAACACACTATGGTTTATTTCAAAGTAGAAAAATGTGTGTAAGAAGATAGGAGCTGTTTGTCCTTGCTTCGGATTGGTTTAGATCGTCATCCCTATTACACTGTAAAAAATATTGTTTTTAGTCCAAGTTGACAGATGTTCAGTGTCGTACATTGAAAATATATATTATTTAATTTTTCTCATATATTTTGTTATTATTTACATACATATTTAGACTTTTATTTATATTCTTGGCGTAGATTTTATGTAGAAAATTCTCCATGTAATTTGTTTTTACGCAGTTACATATTTTTTACGTTATCTGACATATAAATATTTTTTGACACTTGACAATTAACAGATCAAGAAAGAGGACTAATGTGAGGCCAAAAGACAGCCCAGCTGATTCTGCCCAAAGAAGAAGTTAATGATATAATTTTTAGACCTTCGTATATACATATATTTTTAATTTTTATTTACAATAATTATTTAAATAAGAAACTTTAACTCTGAAGATATAAGCGGTTCACTTTTGTAAGAACAAACTAAGAGGGAATTTTGTTTTCAATAGTTTGCACCTTTGAAGCTGTATGTCATGTTGGTATTAAAAAATGTCACTTTTTTAAAATGTCGATGCATTTGACAGATGTCATAATGAAAAATGATATCTTATTTATAATGATCATAACCTTATCAACCTAAAGTCGGTTTTACAGCGTAAGGAATATTTTTAATTGACATTTAAAGTCAGTAACACACCATAAAAGTAACCAAAATAACCAAATCTAGTGTGTTCTTACAAAAGTGAACAGCTTATATATTGTTTGTTTTATTGCTTTGTTTAAACTCTTTTAGCCAAATCTCTCTTTTTATATATAGTACATAATTTTTAAAATTAATATTTTTTTAACTTTTTCAAATTTCCCATTAAACTGAATTTATGTCGTATAAATAACGTAAGTGTATTATCTGCCTTGTTTATTTCAATATCTTATTAACCTTTTTATAATAAAAAAAAATCACTTGCTAACCCAGTTGCTACGCCCATGCCCTAGTTGTAACTTATTTTAAATTTCCCGCTATACTGTATTTGATCAGTGTAAATCGTACTCAGTTCGCAGCGCTATCTACTTTTTTCTACTTTAAAATAGACCATAGATCTGGTTATTTTGGTTACTTTTATGATGTGTTACTGACTTTAAATGTCAATTAAAAATATTCCTTTCGCTGTAAAACCGACTTTAGGTTGATAAGTTTATGATCACTATAATTAAGATATCATTTTTCATTATGACATATGTCAAATGGATATAAGCGGTTCACTTTTGTAAGAACAAACTAAGAGGGAATTTTGTTTTCAATAGTTTGCACCTTTGAAGCTGTATGTCATGTTGGTATTAAAAAATGTCACTTTTTTAAAATGTCGATACACTTGACAGATGTCATAATGAAAAATGATATCTTATTTATAATGATCATAACCTTATCAACCTAAAGTCGGTTTTACAGCGTAAGGAATATTTTTAATTGACATTTAAAGTCAGTAACACACCATAAAAGTAACCAAAATAACCAGATCTAGTGGGTTCTTACAAAAGTGAACAGCTTATAGACATTTTAAAAAAGTGACATTTTTTAATACCAACATGACATACAGCTTCAAAGGTGCAAACTATTGAAAACAAAATTTCCTTTTAGTTTGTTCTTACAAAAGTGAACTGCTTATATTTAATATAATCTGTCTCAATTTGTAATACGAAACTAGATTTGGTTACTTTGGAGACTGTTGTGGTGTAAACAGACTTTGGCGTATCCGTGTGAACCAATACTATGATAATATTATAAATGTATTGTCAATATACAACATAAAAAATGAACTTTACCTGTTAGTTACGTATTATAAAATGAGACAGATAATATTGTATAATCTGTCTCAATTTGTAATACGAAACTAGATATGGTTACTTTAGTGACTGTTGTGGTGTAAATAGACTTTTGTAGAATCATGTGAACTTGTAAATCTGGCTTTTAAATTATGGTTAAGTTTCATCATATTGAGGTTATTACTAAATTGACATGTCAAAATTGTGATTGACATGTCAAATATTTTGAATGTATATATTAATATTTATTTCATCAAACTTTCGATTATTATTCGTATAATAGTAAAAAAATATTACGATTATCAATGAAATATCGTGATAAAATATAAAAAACAAAAATACATATTATATAATAATAATTTATCATTTTATTCTGCTGCCCTTAAAATCTAATTCTTGTTTTGCAAAATTTAATAACATATTTAAACAAAAATATTCATTTTTTGAATGTAAATCCCAAATTTTTCTCTAAAAATCTTTTCGAAACATGTAGTCTGTGGTTCTATCTGTTTTCTTATTATTACTTCTTCCCATGTTCGTGGGTCTTAAATTTTCTACACCTTCATTTAAATTTTTTCTTACTTCTCCTTCAGAAATCTAAAGAAATTGAAATGGGTAAATTATTTTATATTTCACAACAAAAAGGACACCAATATTTACTGAAAAAATATCTGCCACACGGTCTATAATTTCGCTTCTTTTTAATTTTGTTCCATTTTTTTCTAAAAGTTTTCCATAAGCGTTATATATGTGTTTTTTTGTATATTTATCTAATTGTTGTCTCTTATGCATATTTTCTGATGTTATGTTCTTATTTTGGTTGTATAAAAATACTTTTCAATTAAAAAAAATAAATTGACATATAATTTAATGTCAAATATGAATTGTCAAATGTTGTGAAAGGTGCCATTTCAACAGTACCACCTTAAGATGATATTTTAAATAGACAACATAAAAAATGAAATGTTCCTCTTAGTTTCGTATTACAAATTGAGACAGATAATAATAGTTTTTCATTTTAACGTTACAACTTCAAAAATTAAAATACCGTTTAGTTCCGTTTCAACGTATGGAATAGACTATATAATACCCTAGGAAAACTTGAAATACTAAAATTAAAAGCAAATGCAAATAAAACGAATTTATTTTAACAAAATAAAATATATTCTCTATATACAATATTAAAAAATATCGAGATACATGATAACAAATGAAAATAATATGTTCATTGAATAAAAATACCAAAGGAGGTTTTAAGAATTTTTAAACACAAATTTTTGTGACGGAAATGACATCACTCCAACGACCACAATGGCTGCCAGTATTTTGTTGTTTTCGTATTAAAAAGTATTTATTAACCTTTATTTTGATAATTTAAAGTATATTCATAATTTATGTATCATCAGTGATGGGCGCGTAAGTTACATGATGTAAGTTACCTCATTGTTGACGCGTAAAAAATTGATGTAAAGTAAACACAAAAACTCTTGTAAACAATATAAACAACGTAAACAATGTAAACAATGACATGCGCACTTATTTTGAATTACAGAACCTCATTATCAATACATTTTTATAAATAATAAAATTTTAATGAAACGATTTTAAATGAAAAAGTAAGTATATAAAATTAGGAAAAGCGAATATACATATTAATAAAAATCGAAATTGCATCATTATACAGGTGTTACATACAAATGAGTAAATATGAATATGAAAAATAAACCTTTTTTCTTTAAAAAATTCAGTCAAATTTTTTTAATAACAAAATACATTAAATTTCACCTTTAAGAAAATCAGCCTATATTTTTTAATAACGAAAAGATTCATTGCAAATTTTGCATAACGCCCTATATTTTCTTTAATTTTCTTTAATTAAAACAAAACCTAGTTCTTAGCAATTATTAGCAACTAGCAGTTCCTAGTTGAATATACTTGTTCATTAACTCTCTATTATTCGTATTAAATAACTAAAACTAACCTCATTATTTGGCAGTTTACAAAGTTTACATTGTTTACATCGTTGACAAGTTTACCAATTGTTTACATAAGTTTACTCGTAAACGTAAACAATTAAAGTTTACGTGTAAACGCCCATCACTGTGTATCATAAATAAAACACAGGACTAAAACAGTTTTTAGTTATTTTATAATTTAATATAAAAATAAGCGTTTAACCTGAATCTTGATATCTGTCAAAATGGCTTTGGACAGCGATAATTGCGACATTTGTGGTTGGAATAGGAATTAGGATTAGTTAGTATGCAACCCTCAGTGCAAACAAATATATTTTTATATTTTAAATTTCTACAAAGCGCGATCATTAATTTTCTACCAAAATTGAAAAATACAATGGAAATTTAGTAGAAAATTAAAATCGCGTCGAAACGAAAATTATCATTTATTTATTTACAACTTTCCCAATTTTGTTTAAGAAAAGACCAATTCAGTCCAAACCGTTTCAAGTCCGTATATATTACTTTCATACCCCTGCTCTGTGTTTTATAACAACTTTCAAAATATTACGCGTTAACTAAACCGATTTCAGCGCCTCTACATTTTACTCATCTCCGAGATAAGACAACCAGGTAGTCAGTGAATAACCACGTAGTTTTACGACGGAATCACGGCAACTCTTACCATATACAGGGTGTTTCAAATTGTTTAAAAGTGCCACTTCCAATTTTCCATATACCGTACAGGCAATTCCAAACTTTTAAACGAAACTAAATGTTTCGCTAAAAGCGGTTTATAGTTTAAATTTTATTTTAATGATTTCAATTCCTTTCCCAAACAGACATACATACAGGCCTCCATCACATTTGACACAATTCATCCCTTGAATATCAGCTATGACGCTAGAATAACGTTTTACAATTTCACATTTAAGTTCATCGTTAATGTTATCAAATTTTAAAACCGATACATCTTGATCTGTCGAAGTACTTATACAGTAATTATCATAAATAAAAATGCCGCTAACTTTAGCACCATGTGATTGAAAATTAGCCGATTTAGACAAGAATGTAACATTAAATTTGTCGATAAACTCAAATTTTACTAAATTTATTACTATAGCATTGTCGTCTCCACCCGTTGCAAATAGGACTTTGTTTTCTTTTAAGACATAATCAAAAGCGTTGACTGCGGATTGATGTACTGGTAATGTATAAAATTGTTCATAATTTTGTTTTTCATAGAAGTTAGTAAAATCCCAAAACACTATTTTACCATCAGTAGCCATCGTAACAATAACATCACGTTTACAAATTTTGATATATTCGATTTTCATAATACACTTAAGAGCATAAGTTATGGTGTAAAAATATTTTAATTCTAGTAACGGGTTTATTTTGTAGCATCGTATTGTACCATCTGAGCAAGCTGTTAATAGCAAATAAACTTTATCATAAGGTATTAACGTTAAGTCCATAACTCTTATTTCCGATTCGTTTTCTTCTAATTCCTTATAATACGAAGCAGTCTCATAACAGTTGACTTTAAATTTACCTTTGTTTTGATCTACCGTAAGTTTCCAAACTATAATTTGCGCACGACCACCAACGGAGATCATTATATAATTTCTTTCAATCGGAAACATTTTTATGCATCGTACGCTTGACAGATGTGATTTAAATATACTTACAGACTCAAATTTAGTTTGTTCTAACCTCAAATTAACCGTACTTAACCTAACAGTTGTATCCTCACCGCCTGAAACTACAATTAGGTTATGTTCATCCATTTTTGACATTACTAATGTATTAATTTCTTTTGTATGATAACCTTCGACCAAATTAACTGTTAATATCTCTGAAAAATCACAAGTGAATGTGTGAATTATTTTTTCTTTTATATATACAAAGTTTATAGTTGAATTTTTGATATGAAAATCATATGAACGATGACCTCCTCCGCAGTTGATTTCATGAAGTATTCGACGGTTGTTATGGTCCCAAATTACAAAATTAGAACCTGTGAAGCCTACGATGAGGGTTAAGTTATTTTGTTGATGGATGGCTGTTAACCAGGAAAATGGAAGTTTGTCACTTGTAATTTGAGTCAAATTTGTTTCGGGAGAGTAGTTGAACTTTTTTAAAACTCCATTTCGACCTAAAACAAATTAATATATTACAAAATACGCATGAGGAAATTAATACGGTACTATAGTCTGTTTCTTTGGTTTAAGAGGAACTATATGTTAGAATCTAGTAACCTTTAACGATTGAATGAGGCTTTGGACCATTTTGTTTAACACAAGCTACATTCAATAGTTAAAAAGCGAGCTCAAGACAACTTAAGAAAATAAACATCCCATTTAGTTCCGCTTAAACGATAGAAATGGAAATCGCGGCGATTTTTTTTTTTTCTAGTAAATATTTCGTAGGCAAACATAGTTAATTGAAAAGCCACCTCAATAGCATCTGAATTTTTCCTAATTCTACTGTCCTAGATTTATACTAAGCAAACCTAACCTAATTACCTAGTTTTTAGGTATACAGTACTTTATTTTCCCCCAAACATTAGCCCATTAAAAATAGTGTAGTAAACTCTAGTAAATACGACCACTTTAGGTATGGTCTATTTCACAATAACTTGAAGTGACTATCTACTTATGGTCCTAAACACAGTGGGTGGTAATTACAAATAACACTAATCCCTTGTTTGCACCCATAAACTAGTCAGTGATGTATCAGGTATAAATTGCAGATGTTTTAAATATCTTATCACTTCGCTTTGAATTTTCTATCAGATAACTTGTGATTTGTGTTAAATAGTTCAGTACGTGTTAGAAAAATGTGGCGTCCTTGGAACCAACAATTAACTTCTGTGCAAGCAAATGAAGCAGATGACTATGTGACCATGATAGAAGATGATGATGTAGTGCAAGATACAATAAAAAAAAATCGGGAAAAAACTTGTATATATTTACCTGTAGAAGCTAAAGAAATTATGGCCAATGTGTATTTATATTTAAGGAACCGCAAAAACAAACAAGCGGCATTAGAAGAGACAAGCAAGGCAACGAAAGTAGCGATGACAACAGTATGGAATATTGTAAATAAATCCATTGATAGGAGAAGAAAACGAAAGGATTCAGGCATATCAAAATGTTTGGATGGTTTCCAGAAAGATGTAATACGGCAAAAAAATTTCCAAATGTACACCGAACAAAATGTGCCAACATTGGACATATTGCTCAAAAGATTAATCCAAGACCAGTGTGAAATTAATTGTTCAAAGGTGACCTTATGGCGTGCCCTTAAAAGTATAGGGTTTCAATTTAAAACTTTAAATAAAAAGCAGTTCCTTATGGAGTCAGAGCGATTAAAACTTTTGAGACAAAATTATTTAAAAAACATTAAAAAATACAGAGAAGATAAAAGGTCAATAATTTATTTAGATGAAACTTGGTACGACACACATGAAACAAACTCAAAAGGTTGGGTGGATACGTCAAATAAATGTCAAACAAGAGCACCGTCTAATAAAGATAAACGTATTACGATACTTCATGCAGGTTCTGAAACTGGATGGACACCGATGCACTCTTGCTTTCTGCGAAAAATATCAAAGATTCTAGACTCGACTGCCATGACGATGCCACGGCGGAAATGTTCGAAAACTGGTTCGAAAATAAATTACTCCCGAATATACTGGCTAACAGTGTTATTGTTATGGACAATGCAAGTTACCATAGTCGGCAACTAAATAAAGTACCGAATAGTGCAAACAGTAAGAAGGAAATCAGATTTATATAAAAATGATATTTACTTTGAAGAAAGTTATAAAAAAAATTGTTTAATTGAAGGGTTGGGGACTAAAACGTGTTAATTATCAATTTTATCTATTGTAGTAAATTCAATTTTAAGTTTTATTGATGTATTGATATTGATACATTTATATATTTTGTAAATTATTTATTTAATATTATTAACTACGCTGGACAGAAATAAGAAAGAAGAATAATAGCGGGTTTACTTTACATGTTTTACATGCTTTTAGTTAAGAAACACTAGTTATGTTACTTAACATATTTTACTCCCGTACCCTTCAATTAAATTATTAAAAAGTTATAGTTTTTCTAAAGAATATGTTTGCGATAATATTGCTCAATACAAAGGACACACAGTTTTACGACTACCTCCGTATTATTGTATATTCAATCCTATTGAACAAATGTGGAGTCAGTTAAAGGCGAGAATAAAACGGAATAATGTTTCTCCACGACCACTATAGAATTTAACAATTCTAATACCAATTTTGACTACAGAAAGTTAATATTCTAACACAAGAGTTGGAATGTTATTCTAAAGCACTTATCTTATGCATTTTGCGTGTATTTCATTCCATCACTTGTTATGGAATAACTATTCCATGCTTGTTGTCTTTTGTTTTTGTAGGGTTACATTAAGATATATGCAACGTTTACATTAAATAAATGCAACATAACTTCCTACCC